>OX382330.1:17273524-17774721 GCA_947507615.1 Hemithea aestivaria
ATAAACCTTTTATGCCGGAAATTATACAAAACTTACAGGTTTAGTCTTATATTACGTTTCCACATTTATTCAGGGCAAAAAAACGATGATACAAACGTAAACGTAGATAGGCAATTTGCCCTTTTGCAATCTGCTTTGTTCCAATTCCGAACAGTCGATCAAGTGTAAAAAACGCGTAAAATTAGCGCTAATTTCTTTCGCAAGATGACTTAATTTACAACTAGGTTTATGTAACCTTAAAATGAGGTTGGTTTGGGCCAATTTGATCCAGTTACGTAACATTTGCGTTTCGTTTGCCATTGAAATTTTGATAATTAGAATAGATATTACCAAGGCAAGGACAAAGATCTCGAAGCAGACCATCAGTCCAATGATGGTACTTCCCCAGGCGGCCTCTGCAACAGAGGCCAACCATTACAGCCGCTACTAGTGATAAGACCGCCAATTGTACTTAGATTATTGTTGTATTGTGTTTTAGTTATTTTGTGTTTCAATAAATTGTTATTCTATCTACAACTTTTGCGCTTGCATAAGTGCTGCATTGTAGAATTATTGTATCCTATTTGAATAAATGCTTGCAGTCACAAAAACCAATACTAGCTGAACCTGAATTAAGGCGTGTTTGGGGAAAGACAATAAAGCTATCGACATGCTATCGCATGGTCTGCCGCGCCCAGTTTCAGGATGGGCCTAACTAAGTATTTAAGGGTTGAATTTTAATTAACTTAATGAGCTACTGGACGTTTGCATGAAATGTATTTTTAAATATAGCTCTTTATTGAATAACAACTCTTTATTGAAACATGAAAAAAACTAAAACACAATGCCAAATTTCAGCTAGCACGGTTGCATGTCATTATTATAAATTGCTCAAACATGGCCCCGCTGAACTCTAGGACGCTCTGCGACCAAAAAAGGATTTCCGGATTCCAAGTAGGTTTGCAATCAACTATTCTAGTGCCTACTTATATCTGTAGAAGACGGCATAAAACGACGGACGACGAGGTAATATTCTCGCCTAATCACCGACTTGTAGGAAGGGACTTACCACATTGTTTTTTTTTTTTTCATTCAAAGACAATTCACCGCGGAAAGTAAGACTAATTCAGGAAATGCGTAAATATACCAACGTATGCGCGTGCGCGCGTGCCGCATACCTCGGCGCATACCGAAATAACTTCAAGCGAATCCCGCTATTACACGATCATTATTATTTTAATCCAATGACGCGTTTGGATATTTATAAATGGATACTGTGGTCCTAAAATGAGCACATGGCTGCTATAATCTTTAGACTTAATTTGCTGTTTATATCGTAAAATGTAACATAACATCCGAGATTACTAAAAATTATCGCGAAAAATTATAATATTTCATTTCTGACAAAATTCTCTTGTAGACCATTGACACACTGCGATAGGCGATTTACACTCACAGTCAAAGTTAAATAGACCTTTAATAATAATCTTCCTTTTCTGTTACTCAATTTTTAATTCAAATTCCAAATTCAATGTTTGATTGATTATTTTGCTCGTTACCACTTAACCCCAAGAAAAATCTTGTGGCGTCCGTGGCCATACATCCAGCTTTTAATCCGGAGACCCTGGGTTCAAATTTCAGTGTGTTGCAAAAAGTTCGCCTGGACGCTACCATGTTTCGGAAGGCACGTACCTGCTACTGTGGGTCCCGGCTGTTTCCTATAAGATATGTAGGAGCCAGTCGTTAGCTCAAGTGTGCAGGCCCTGTAGTAATCTCGGCGACCTAAAACTACCGCCACAAAACCTATAAATTGTGATTTGACTCTGACCGTGTAGGTAAGTAGGGTAACCTGTTCTGTTGGAGTATAAATCCTAATTATTATTATTATCTTCATCATTGCATAGTACCATGTTGTGTTGGTTCTCATTCTGTAGATTTATCTACAGAATGTACATTTTTTTTGTGTAGATTTATCTTCACCTAAATCCCGCATGTCTTGATAGGACAGACGTAGAAACTAAAACATTAGTTCAATGTAAAGTAATAAACATGCCTCAAATGAGCATGTTATCACTGAGGAAGCGATAAACAGATTTCGTAATCAAACCTTGAATTAAAACTAACCCAGTTTGTCAGTTTCATGGAAACAAGGTACCTACTTCTGCTAGATAATGTTACCTACTTGCCTATTTGATAGACGTGATCTTGAGCATTTGACTTTTTATCTTATTTTACTATTTTGTAGTTTCATACCTGTAAAGGAAAAACGAAACCCTTGTATTATGATCTCTCGTACGTCCGTCTGTCTGTCTTTCAAGACCTTGAGTCTTTTACTCGGAAACTTCTGGAATTATAGAGTTAAAATTTAAACTACGGTACCATTTGAGGTATTCTCAAGTTTACGGTCCATTGAAGCTGTGAAAAAAAAGTCTAAGTTAACGTCGTAAACATATTTTTAAACTATTATTTATTACAATAATTAAATACTTTAGTAGATGTAACTAGAAAATGTACATATTTAGTGTTAACCTCTAATACTTATTTAATATGTAAGTCAATTATAAATTGGACTTGTTAGTCATACCGTATATTCTAAACATCAATGAAAAGAACTGGCAATATAAGAGTGTTTGAAATTTATTCGTACTTCCTTGGCATGTGATCTTGAATAAATGACAGAATTTCGTCAGATAAACTTGTAACAACGCATATTTACCGAAAATGAAGCATTTATTTTTAATATTATTTGCGTTTTTATGTTTACTACCTTCAGGTATATTTGCGTAAGCATATTTTATTGCTGATGTAACAAAAAATACCTAATAACCGTCCATCCATTAGTTCCAAGATTTCTTTACGCGAAATGTTACTTTCTCTACCACCAGTTTCAAATGTAATTTCTCTACACTCAATGTACCTACTTTTTATTAAATTAAAAAAACATACAAAAATGTATTTATGATTATTTTTATAATTATTGGAGATCTGGAAGAATTGTTCCATTTAATTATTCTTTCAGTTCCATTATTCATACTAATATTATTACTGTGAAAACATGGATCTGTTTTGGAACTTCTTGAAAAACGGCTGAACCGATCGAGCTGAAATTTGATTTTTTTTTTTTTTTTTTTTTTTTTTTTTGTGAAGAAGTAGAAGACGAGCAAGACGCTCTCCTGATGTTAAGAGATAACGGCTGCCCATAATCAGTACAGTGTTACCTAGGATTTCACAATTATGTGAAATTCTAGGAGCACTGCACCAACGCTTCTTACTCAAGAGTCATAAGATGTTAAGACTCTTTAGCCCAGTAATTTCACTAGCTACAGTGCCCTCCTACCGGAGCACAGTAATGTTTGCACATCACTGCTCAGGCGGTAGAATAACTGGCACTGTTGGGGTACCCACCTAGACGACCTCCTGCAAAGGAAGTCTACCCCCGGTAAAACAAAATAATAGACAAAATAGACAAAATTTAATTTATAACGTTTATAGCATACTAGCTTGTGCTCGCGGCCTTGCCCGCGTCCGGAAACTTTTTCTTAGCGGAGGTCTACGTCACAAAACCTACCTGTATGGCAAATTTCAACTCAATCCGGACGAATTGAGCGGTTTGGGTTGAATTTAGATTTTATTGCAGTGGGACAAACAAGGTTGAAAATAAGTAAATGATGGATATAGTCCATTAATTCATCAAGAATTAGCTATCGCCAGTCGTCGATAGATATGTCACTCACGAGTGGATGTTGCGCTCCATTTGTCACAAATCTCTGAACGTTGCTCTCTCTATTCTCTATGTTAAACATTGCAATAACTATGCTACATTTATGTACCTACTACCGGGTAAAACTTGCAGAGATCTCTTTTGGTGATATCATCGCAAATAACTTCTTTGTATATCTCGGTAACTGTATTGTTCGGTACACCGAACACCTTTTTTTTACGAGGGGAAATGCTTTTATACCTACCTACCCGTACCTCCCGGGGGAGAGGCACGGGTTATGTGGAACTCAATGCCAGCGGGAGTGCAAGGCTGGCAATAATAATACCTGACACAGCATTCTATTGCGCTAAAGCCGACTATTGCGGGCGATGCAGTTTACGCGGCCGCGATATATTTTACATCAGTGCGAACGGTTCCGTCGGCCTAAATACTCATCTATCTTTTTATCAATATCATAATATCAGTGCATTCATCTTAGACTTTAACGTAATCTCTAATATACGAAGATTCCCCTAATCACGGACTTATCATTCTTATTAGTACAACCCCCCCAACATTTTATGGTCCTTCGAGCCGGATTTTTAAAAAATCTTTTCTGTCTAATATTTCATTGACTGTCTCCATTAGGTATAAAGCCTTCTGAAGGATATTTTGTATTTAAGCTTATTCTTATATGATTCATTCTGCTCGTGTGTTTGCCTGCGTAGTTAAATCCTTTCTTATTTGAGGTCCAAGACATGAAACCTCTGTATTAAACCATTTGTATTCTAAATTTCAGCTTAATCCTTTCAGTGGTTTAGGCTGTTTGATATATCAATAAGACAGTCAATTAGTCACTCTTTCCTTTTATAGGAATACTAGCTTATGCTCGCGGCTTTGCCCGCGTGGCTAAATCCTTTCTTAGCGGAGGTCTGTGTCATAAAACCTATCTGTATGCCAAATTTCAACTCAACCCGTCCAGCGGTTTGGGCTGTGCGTTAATAGATCAGTCAGTCACTCTTTCCTTTTATATATTCAGAAGAAGATTTAAATATTTTTACCATCATATTCATTTGACATGCGTTTTCATGACTTATTTTAAACTTAACCGCGTTTTCTAATCGTTTTGTTTTCGCGACACGCTATACATACAAATGATTAAATTATGCATACTGGTAGCTATGTTTTGGACATACACATTTAACGTACCCGTCCAACTATGTATGGGCGTTTATTATGCCATTTAAGTACCTATTTTACATCCTGTATTTCCTTTTAAAATTAGGCACCGATAACAAAAAAATCCTTTTGTGATCTTGCTATTACTGTGCATAGCACGGAGTTTATTAATCCATTCAGTCATAAAACTTATGTGTTTAAAATTTTCTAACCTAACCTAATTCATTCAGTTGTTTGGGCTGTGCGTTGATAGATCAGTCAGTCTACAATGGATCACTTTTGCAAGTTAATTTTACAATTATTATCACTACATACTACATAGTATCGCTTCCTGTGTGTCTATATGTATATGCTTTAAATCTTAAAAACTACGCTACGGATTTTGCTGCATTTTTTTTAATAGACAGAGGGATTCAAGAGGAAAGTTTCTATGTATAATATAGTAGAGAACCACTGATAATTTTCTGTTAGGCGTGACGATATGCACGCGGGTTGTCTAGTTTAGTTAAAATTTTAAGACTACCGCTTCTGAAAGCACCTCTAGGATTGATGGACTTAAAGAGAGATTTCTTTCTCCCCCAGGCATGCCTAGAACAAGAAGCCCGCGTAGCAGAGCTCCGGTCTCTAGCAGCCAGGGTAGCAGCGGAAACCGGTTCCAGGGCCCTGCAAGCTGACGCAGACGCGCTGGCGCGAAGGTTGCAGCTGGTGGCTGGAGCTGTCCAGGCGTTGGCTGACTTGGGTGAGGCCAGGCAGTTGGCCAGGGCCAAGGCTAACCATGCGAAGGATATGCTTTGTGATATGAGACAGGTGAGTTATTTCTTTTTAACCGATTTCGTAATTCATGTCAGGAAAAGTTTGATGCACATTTGCGATGGACAGTGTAACAAATCAACAAGCTTTGTTTTACAGAAATCGACCCTTGGTTAAAATTCAAAATAGGTACATATTTTGTAAAATTACGCGTTTTGAGATATGTCACACTTTCACCGATTACTAATTTTTTTTATTTGTTATTCTATAACATTTTTGCAGGTAAAATTTATTTAGTAGAATATTTATTACAAAAGGCAATTAATTGCAATATAATAAGTATAGTAAAGAGGGAAAGGGGTGCTTAAATCGAGTTTTATGCAGATTTAATAAAATAATATTAATTTTACTTATGATTTTTGCAAATAATATTGTACCTACTGGATATTATGTTTAAACCCCATTTATACAAATAAAAAATACTTTTTTTTTGCAAACACCTGCTCATACAATTATGTACACATGAAAAGCCGTTTAACTGTACCTAAATGGAAACCCGTGGATCAACATGCCTCGTAGTTGTCAAACACAAACACAAGCACACCTAGTGTTCCTATGTAAATATGATCCAAGGCCGCTCTAAAGGTGAAAGATCAAAGACTCTTGACTGGGTCTTCGCATGAATGGGGTTTTACTATGAATGAACTGCTAATGCAACATAAAACTGGGACATCATAATGTATTGTTTTACGATTTATTTGGTTTTACAAAAAGGTAGATATAACTACTAGGTACCTACTTAATAGGTATAGATAGGTCTATTATTGGAGACCTAGGGGTCTATACGACCCCAATTTGGGGTCTACGTTATTTAAAAGGTTCAATGTCAAAACTAGCAAAATATGGCGTGGGAATTTCTGTCATTGTAGACTTAATGTCTTAGGAAGAAAAGAGTTTAATGTTCCGACGTTATCGTTTAACAACAGACGAGCTTTGAGCTCATCTTGTTCATCTGCTAACAGAATTAAACATTTACCAATCAGCCATTTAATATTTTTGTATAAAATGTAGCCCTTTGACAAGCTCTTTCGCATCTTTAAAAACAGCTTACTAGGTGTAGGTAAGGGTTGGCTTGCCAAGTAAGGCAGCATTCCAAAGAAAGTAGGCATCTCAAGTACCTGAGATAAAATTACCTCAAGGTGCGATATATTACCTACAGTAGGTACCTATAGTGTAGTGAAAACGTCAGCTTTCCCACACACGGCGGATGTCAAATGCTAAACATTGGAAAACTGTCCGCTATGTTGTTTTTGGAATCTCGACTTTGAACACATCATGTGATATAAGTACTACTTGCAGTAAAAATATATATGGACATAATGTAGCTTTAAAATAAAGCCTTATGTACGAAAATCTGGATAGCGCTGACACTAATTGTGGGCATCCATTATCCATCTCTTATCATCAGGAATCAGAAGAGCTTCTTCCTCGTGTCATAACTTCTTTGTATAAAAAAAAGGATAAAAAATCCAAAGGCCTTTAATTCCTGCATTGCACCTAACGGGCCACATTCAATGAATTATAAATGAGGCTTACGGTCCGCCCGTTTATTGATTGACCTCCATTTATGTCGCTGCAGCTCACAGCTGTGTTTGACAGGAGGACGAAGGATGTCCACTTCCGGATTATGGTTTTTATTATATTTGTTCCATTATAATAATTTCTAATGCTATAAGGGGAGAGAATTTGTGACTCCTTTTTATTGGCATTAATCGTAGGTCTACGATTCCATAATTATTGTCATCAAAATTGTTGTTATGCACGGCCAAGGGTCAAACTTTTCCAAGAAAACTCAATATTTTATAGATTAGTGAATTTTTAACAAAATGTTAATGATATGCTTGTTTTTGCAGGATCTGACCCCAGTGCACGAAGACGGTGAAATAGTAGAAGACAAGTTGATCGCGCTCCGGGACAACCTGATAGCGCTCGGCAAGAGTGAGGCAGACATCGCGCCAGCCAAGGCCGAGCTGCCAGACATCGACCGAGACGTGTCCGACGAACACTCCATCGTCAGGATCCTGGAGCTATGGCAGGCCATGTTCAGAGACACCTTCCTGCATTACCACCGACTGTCCACCGCTCTTGTCAGGTCGGGAGACGCACAGACCGCCCTGAGACTCTGGCACGAGTACTTAATAGATCTACAGTCGTTCCTCTCCGGTTCCGTCCCCGCCGACTACGAAAACCTAACAGAACATCGACGACTGTGTCGGGTTCACAGAAACCTCCTCACGTCACAGAGATCTGTCCTCATGAACGAGAACAGAGACACCAAGAACAAGGAGCTAGCCGACAAGTTCGACACGCTGACGAATCTGCACAACGAGACGTTGGCGAGGATAGTGGAGCGACACGACGAGGTGTGCGCGCGCATCGCCTCCTGGGACGACTACCGGGAGGTGTACACGGAGCTGCTGCGCTGGCTCAAGGACACGGAGCGGGAGAAGGAGAAGCTGCAGCTGCGGTACGTGCACATCAAGAGGATACACACCCTACTGGATAAGATTCAGAATCTCGCAGACAAAGTGCCCGAAGGCCGCAAACAAACGGAAAAACTTCTAGTCGACCTCAAGAAAGTCCTCGAGTTCACGGCGGAGGCGTACGGCGCGTCCGTCAGGATGGAGTACGCCGGCATCGTGAAGAGGGTCGACAACTTGCAGGCGAGCCTCGATACCTGGAGAGACTTCCTCTCTCGAATACTCGGTCTCGTCGGGGAGTACGAGAAGCTGACCGACGACCTGCACAAGACGTACTCGAAGACCCAGGACGAAATCAACAACTACTCCGACGAGGACAGGCTGTCGAGGCCGCAACTCAAAAAGGCCATCGACAGGTACACAGATCTGAGGACGAAGATAGAAAAGACTGAAACGCAAATCGAAACCCTGAGCGTGATCCAGGAACAACTGAAGGAATGTCTCAGCCCGCAGGACATCAGGATAGTCAACCAGAAGGTCTGGCAGCTGAGGCAACAGCGCGCGGACATCGAGCACCAGCTGTCGATCATCATCCATCGACTACAGGAAAGGTTGGAAGTGTACTCGATGTTCGAAACGAGGCTGTCTCGGTTCACCGAATGGATGACGACCGTCGAAACTCGTCTCGAAACGACCAGCCAGAGCGAGATCGCGCTCGACCCTCACGATCTGATCAGAAGACTGACCTCGGAGGTCCAAACGGAGACCGCGATGAAGGAGCGCGAATTCGAATGGATCTCGACCACCGGAAACTCCCTGGTCGAAATATCCAAAAAGGACGAGAAATCGTACAGCAAGAACACCGCCAAACAACTGAAGGACGTCCTCGAGCGGTGGCACAGGCTGCGGGAAACCGGAAAGTCGAGAATCACGAAAATCGAGGAGCTCCTGCTGACGATTTCCCAACTCGAGGAGAGACTGACAGAGATCAGGCTGAGACTGCACTCGGTCGAGTCGCGGCTGACGTCCGCGATCGTGTTCGAGCGGCTGTCGACGAAGGTCGTCGACGACAAGTTCAGGGAGCGCGACGAGATCCACCGCGGCGTCGAGACGCAGAGCGGCGACGTCAACGAGACGCTCAACCTGTGCCAGCTCGTGTTCAACGACCCGGACGTCGCCAGGGGCAACTTCGACCTGCGCAACCTGCGCACCGGCGTCGACATCGTCGAGAGGAAGTGGAGGAACGTCTGCGAGACGTCCGAGAGCCGCAAGAGCACGCTCCGGGAAGTGCGCAAGTCGGCCGAGCTCGTCGCCTCCGTGCTGCCGAAGGTCGAGAAGAGGCTCGACGCGATCGAGAGACGAGTCGAGAAGGTCGAGACGCGGAAGGAGCGCGGCGAGAGCGAGGACGCGAGCGTGTCGCAGGCGGTGCTGCAGGAGCTGGAGGCGGTGGAGCCGGACGCGCGGCGGCTCGAGGAGGCGTACGCGCGGCTGGCGGCGTGTCGCGGCGTCGAGGTGCGCGGCGCGGGCGCGGACGAGGCGGCGCGGCTGCGGGGCGCGGCGCGGCGCCGGCAGCTGCTGCGGGCGCGCGTGCTGGCGGCCGGAGCCGACGCACACAAGCAGTTCGTGGCGGCGGCGGGGCGCGCCGTGCTGGCGCTGGCCGAGACCGACGTGCGACTCACGCGCGCGCTGCACCTCGCGCCTGCGCCACAAGACAAGGACGCCACGCTCGAGGAACTAGATGTGAGCCCTTCTTATTGTGGTCGTCCTCTGTTCGAACTTTAAACGTGAATTTAAAAAATATCCGTTCAGCTTCGTCCCTGTCAGATAGTGTCACTAGTTTATCATCTGTGATTTTTTATCCCAAAATGAACCTTCACTTTTGGTCCGAATCTATTTATCTAGTTCTAAACTTGATGATATCTTTTCGTCAAAAAAAAACACTTATGAGATTTAAAACCACCATTTGTAAGTACAAATAATTAACATGTAGGCACAAAATTCTATTTCACACTTTTCCCTGTTCATAATGTTGAATACCTATCAACCTCCCGAAACATCAAGAAACTCTTCTCCCTAGCTGGTGGAACACGAGCTAGTAGAGTGCCGGGTGCTGGTGGAGGAGGCGGACCGGCTCTCAGGTCCGGTGCAGTCAGTGGGCGGAGTGCCGGACATGGCGGCGGAGTACCGCGCCCTGTTCGCTGACGTCACTAGCCGGCTGCAGCTGGCGCGGGCTGATGTGCTGGGAGACAGGGACGCTGCTGTACAGGTAGGATCAACAGGGGCTCGGGTGTTGGAGGTAGGAAGATGTACAGGATCCTGGGTAATGAAAGTAGGAAGATTAGCAAGATCTTGGGTATTGAAAATAAATAAATTTACAGGATCTTAGGTATTGGAGGAAGTAGTAGTATAGGAGGTAGTAGTAGGCCTATAATTTGCAGAGATCGCCTGGGAAGTACCACACCTTTGCCGGTTATTCTTTCACTAAGCCGTAATGAGCTGGCATTACTGTTTTGGACTGAAGCACTCTAATATCTAGGGTATACTGGCGCAGTACAATAGCGCCCAGTTTATAATTCAAAACACTGGGTGGCACCTGACCATCATAGTGCTTGCCATTATGCATCTGATTTACTCATCTTATCACTTAAATCAGACAATATGAAATATTGCGAAGATGGCGCCTGTTTCTTATCAAAATCTGATCTTTTCAATAGGTGGACACATTCAAATGGGTATCAGACGCATCCCTGCAAGTCGACACGCTAACATCAAAGGAAACGTACAGAGCTGAACTGGTGGCAGCAGTCAAGGAAACCTCAGACTCCTTAGAAGCACTTAGGAACTCGTTACTCCAACAACCCAAGGAAGGTGCTAGCAGCGAGGAATTGGCTACTGCCGCCAAGGACATAGCCAAAGCTGGTGCCAAACCTGGTCAGACCTTGGAGTTGGCCAAACATTTATCGGAATTGTTACTTACTGAATGTGACGCTACGGAAGTTGAGGCTTTGCTCAACGAAGTGGAATCTCTCTCCATGAGATACGAAGATCTGCTCGCTCAGGCGAAGAAGAGAGAACTACAAATTAATAACCTAAGGTTAGTTTTTTTTACATTTTGTGACGTCAGTGCCCTCTTAAGGAAGTTGAAAGATTTTATTGTAAAGTGGATGTGTATTTGAAGTTTGAATGTTTAACATATTCTTATTTTTTTATAATACTTTTTTTGTTAAGACCTAATTAAGTTTTAAAAATCTCATTAAGGTAATTTGAGACTCCAAAAAATGCGCATCTGCCTGGCCCTTTTACACTTTTTCGTTTAAACGGAAGCAAAAAGGGATGAGAGCTATATTATTGGCCAACTAGTAAGGATAACATCTATAAAACGATAAAGTTATATTTGGGTATCTAAACTTTGTCGAATGCGACAGTTGTAAAAAGAACATATTGTTTTCTATAACTTAAAATACAATCATCGCATCGGTAATATTAGTACCTACTTAAAGAAATTTATATTAGTAAGAATATGTTAAACAGTTTTTGATGTTGTTATTTTATGGTAGCACATAGCACTATAGCATCTTGGTGACGGGGCTTCGAGCTGTTACATTAAATAAATAACAGCTGAATCAATGTTGGGGTTTATGCCGTCAAACATATTTTGTTTTTATAAAGGCAATGAATGTCACTTAAAACTCTTTTAATATTTTTTTAATGACTTCGTGACATAACCTTTATAAAAATCAAAATAAAAACAAAATTTTACTCAATTAATGCACTCACAACAATTTACCCAAAAAAGCACGAACATGAAAATAACTTTTTTTAAAATGTCAATGTTTAGAGTACCCCAACACTATTTAGTTTAAAAGAGTGCAAAGAATATAAAAACAGATGAGTCAATGAGCTAATTCGCCTACGGGTTAAAGTGCAACTCGTTGTCCTAGTGAACGATGGTAAACGATGCAACGCGACACGATGAATTATGCGCATAATCGCAATCTTAATAACATGAGAACGACTACATACATTACACACAATATATAAAAAATACAAATACCCTACACAACACATAACAAATTTTCAATTTCGCGTCGCGTCGCTTTGCCCAATTGTCGTTTAGCTAGAGCGACGGGTAAGCTTAAAAAGTAGTTTAAAAAAATATGTAACTAAATAAGGAATAAGTAAAGATGGAGTGTGTAATAGCTTCCTAACCTGGCATGCTCTAAACACTGCGTTTTCTGGTCCTATAGGTTGCCCCACTCAGCATCATACGCGCTCACGTGCGAACAGTGAGTATTGCTTATCTAATATATAGGATATCTATGGTTTTTCTATTACATATCTTATTGTAGTAAATATTTTAGATGTATATTATGTAAATATTTTATTTTATGATGTAGATATTTTGATATGTATTAAATAGATATGCGTGCTTAAAATGGTCAAGCCACACCTCTGGAACTATGTGACGCAGTGTCTTTTTCTAAAAAGTGTTAAAAGCACTTTAACGAAGAATTTGACACTGCGATACACAGTTTGGCGTGGTCTGGTCTTTAGAGTAGAAATTATTGCATCTGTGAATGCACGCGCTTGTAGGTATTTTTTTTAGAAATATATTAAGTGTCCTATCTATTTAAATAATCTATGACTTTATGTAGTGTAGTAGAAAAACCAGAGAGCATGGATTAATATAATATTATAGTGTAGTTAGCACCTTGTTAATATGTATTAAAACACACTTTCTTCATGTTTTACAATGTTATTTGCACAGCACGACTCACTTTGTTGCTTTCATATGATTTTTGAAGTCTGTGTGTTCTATATTATGTATTTTATTGTAGTAGTTTGTTGAATGTGCAATTTTCTAAAAAAATCTATTAAATCAAATTTATTCTTGCGACTTTATCGCTCGCACGATATGACAAATTTTGAAATATATATTTTTAGAATTTACTTTTGAACATGTCTCTCGGTAAAGCTCTAGTTTTTTTTGTATTATTTATCAATAATAATTTGATTAAATTAAGAATTCAATTGATCGAATAATTCAATTAAGTTAGAAATCCCATTAAAGGATCCCAAGAATACTAAAAGATTCAATCCCATTAAACAAAGCAATCCAATCCAATTAATCCGAGCAAAACTCCAATTTCAACGTCCAATCTCCCAACAGTGAGCCAGGCCGCCTCACCTGCCCTCTCTGCTCGGATCGCAACTGGAAGCAATTAGACAATGACCTGTGGAGGCTCGAGCAATGGCTACAGTTCGCTGAAGCAACTGAAGCCGCGAGAACTGACCCGCCTGAGCAGTATGACGCGTTGGAAGATGCTATACAGGTTAGTTTTTAGCTGATGTGCAAGAAATAAGAGCCTGTGTCGTCTTGAGTAATGGCTACAGTTTGCCGACGCAACTGAAGTTGCAAGGTCTGACCTGCCTGAACAGTATGACGCATTGGAATATGCTATACAGGTAGGCAATGTACTCGCAACGAGATATCTGTCTGCAGTCTTGAGCAATGAGTATTAATTTGTGGAGGTGACTGATTTGGTAAAAATGATGTTTTTAGAAGATTTTGTCAGGGTTAAGGGAGGGAGCTATTTAAAATATTTTGTAAAGAATAGTTAGTGTTCAGTAATTGATTCCCAATCTCCCAATGACTTGTAGCGCTTTGAGCAATCCGTGATATAGTTCTGACCCTAGCCAATAAATAATATGAGATAGACGAACATCGACGACTCAACTGCTTGATAAAATCTTGGTTAGGCAGAGCGTTAATCAAGTAATCGACGTTTCCCGCAGGACCACCGCGAGTTCCTGTTAGACCTGGACTCGCACAAGTCCATCGTGGTGTCGTTGAACGTGGTGGGGTCGCACGTGGCGGCGCACGCGCGCATCCCGGCGGACGCGGAGCGGGTGCGCGCGCGGCTGTGCGCGGACAACGCGCGGTGGGACGCCGCGTGCGCGCGCGCCGCCGCCTGGCAGCGACGTCTGCAGGCCGCGCTAGTGCATAACCAGCAGTTCCATGATATCGGTGAGTCGACGACGACGTAGATCGTAGAGTCTGTACACATTGAGAGCTTTTCAACATGACTTTCCTACTCTTTATATCTACGTCACCATGCAAAGTCTTTTGCCTGGAAGAGATCGCTCTAATCGATAAGTCCCAATCTTTGTATACCTACTAAATTGTTATACATATAGTTTTATAAAGATGTTTTATTTATTATTATTATTAAGTCATGTATTTTAGAATTATTTTTCTGAGTTACAATAAAGAATTATTGTATTGTATTATCTTTAGTGACCAGGAGTTCCATTGAAATGTACACGGAACCACGCATTAGCTTGGCCAAAAACGCGCGCACAGGTAACTGGTATTCGAGCGTGCTTCAAAGCGTCCCATGTGTAACGACTCTTTATGTTTCGAAACGTGACTTTAACAAGCAGGCTACACTGATCTATCCAGCATCTTGGCTACACTTAGATCTCTCGTTTCGTAATTCAAATCCATTCCAGTCCCACACATAAACTATAACATCATTATCCCCTTCCAGTGGTAGAGTTGGTATCCCAGCTGGGCGCGGCAGAGCGCAAGGTGCGGTCGCGGGAGCCGCTGCGCTTGTCCCGCTCGGCGCAGGAGCTGCAGCGCGACTTCCGTCGGTTCTCGGAGCTGCGCGACGAGCTGCGCGCCGCCGAGCCGCGCGTGCTGGCGCTGTACGACGCCGCGCAGCTGCTGCGCCAGGCCGAGGGAGCCGGCGCGCAGGACACTTGCCGCAGGTACGCTGCTCTATACCTGCATATATATTGTGTCGGAGCTGGCGCTGTACGACGCCGCGCAGCTGCTGCGCCAGGCCGAGGGAGCCGGCGCGCAGGACACTTGCCGCAGGTACGCTGCTCTATACCTGCATATATATTGTGTCGGAGCTGGCGCTGTACGACGCCGCGCAGCTGCTGCGCCAGGCCGAGGGAGCCGGCGCGCAGGACACTTGCCGCAGGTACGCTGCTCTATACCTGCATATATATTGTGTCGGAGCTGGCGCTGTACGACGCCGCGCAGCTGCTGCGCCAGGCCGAGGGAGCCGGCGCGCAGGACACTTGCCGCAGGTACGCTGCTCTATACCTGCATATATATTGTGTCGGAGCTGGCGCTGTACGACGCCGCGCAGCTGCTGCGCCAGGCCGAGGGAGCCGGCGCGCAGGACACTTGCCGCAGGTACGCTGCTCTATACCTGCATATATATTGTGTCGGAGCTGGCGCTGTACGACGCCGCGCAGCTGCTGCGCCAGGCCGAGGGAGCCGGCGCGCAGGACACTTGCCGCAGGTACGCTGCTCTATACCTGCATATATATTGTGTCGGAGCTGGCGCTGTACGACGCCGCGCAGCTGCTGCGCCAGGCCGAGGGAGCCGGCGCGCAGGACACTTGCCGCAGGTACGCTGCTCTATACCTGCATATATATTGTGTCGGAGCTGGCGCTGTACGACGCCGCGCAGCTGCTGCGCCAGGCCGAGGGAGCCGGCGCGCAGGACACTTGCCGCAGGTACGCTGCTCTATACCTGCATATATATTGTGTCGGAGCTGGCGCTGTACGACGCCGCGCAGCTGCTGCGCCAGGCCGAGGGAGCCGGCGCGCAGGACACTTGCCGCAGGTACGCTGCTCTATACCTGCATATATATTGTGTCGGAGCTGGCGCTGTACGACGCCGCGCAGCTGCTGCGCCAGGCCGAGGGACACGGCGCGCAGGACACTTGCCGCAGGTACATGCGACTAGAGGACCAAACTTTTTTTTCGTTCATTATAGGATTCATTTGTCCACGATCTCGCCTGATCTTAAGCGACGATGCGGCCGTAGATGGTAGCATACTTTTTTTTTTTATGTGATGTAGTTGAAGACGAGCAAAACGCTCTCCTGATGTTAAGAGATAACGGCTGCCCATAATCAGTACAGTGTTACCTAGGATTTCACAATTATGTGAAATTCTAGGAGCACTGCACCAACGCTTCTTACTCAAGAGTCATGAGATGATACTAAACATAGAAGACGGGATAAATCGCTTCCTGTCTTCACCGAACATCATGCCTGCACGCTTGGATATGGGACTGCTCAATAAACTCGAGCGAAGTAAAATAATCAGATAATAAACCTGTTTCTAAGTTCCGTCAGCAGGGCGAATTACTATGTAAGAAAGGTGCCGTCGCGTTTCAGTCATGATTCAAACTCGATGCAAATATGAGAAAATGAAACGATATCTATTATCAGAAACTATCACACGATAGTAGCAATGCAGAAGCACTTAATTTCAAACGATGTAACAACCTTCGTAATATTATTAAGACAAGGAATAAACGTTTATCTCTCCCCCTACAGACTAGGCGAGCTCCGGCTGCGCGTGCAGTCGCTCCGCAAACTATCAGCAGTATATGCCCTGAAGCTGGGCGGTGCACTGGCTCGCCTGCCGCCCGCCACCGCCTCACTCGCTGCAGCACTCGCATCCCCCGCCACCATGGTATGAACCAGAGATGTAACGGAGCTTCGATTCCGGTTCCGTTAAGTCGGAACTTCCGATTATAATTACACTTTCGGTTCCGACTTCGGTTCCGATACTTTTGTATCGGATGTTAATCGGAGGTCGAACGAAACAAAACGGGCGGCGCGCCACGGCCTGTGCCGAACAGGTTCATCCATTCACAGGTCCTGACTTGGAATTATGCCAATTTTTTTTCACAGTTATTTTTTATTTTATAATAAAAAATAAAAATGAAAAGAATTGACTATAAATCATGTTTCATTTGTCCTTAAACAAACTGACCCTGCCTCCGATTTCGATTCCGATTTCGATTCCGATTCCGATAAATCAAATTTGAAAACTCCGATTCCGATTTCGGTTCCGATAAAACTACCTCCGTTACATCCCTGGTATGAACAATGCATTACTGACTACCCACCTTTACACTCGCTAACTTGGACCCTAGACAAACGACAATCGCCTGTGGCTTACGTTGAAAATGTGTACTGCAGGCATAGACAAGCACCAATCTTTACCATACGATTTTTAAAACTATCGCGAGTGTTCTCCATAACTAAAACAACAAAAACGGCACAACTCACGTCTAATATTGCCGAGAATATCTCGACCACGGTTTCGGACAATTACGATTTCCCTTATCAGGAGTTCCCACCTGCAGTAACCGACGCTCACATCTCGAGATATTCTCGGCAATATTAGACGTGAGTTGTGCCGTTTTTGTTGTTTTAGTTACCAATCTTTACCGCCAAAATTTTAGCGGGGGTAGACTTCCTTTGCGAGAGGTCGACTAGGTGGACACCCCAACGGTGGCAGTTAGTCTACCGCCTGAGCTCGAGCAAGTATTGCTTTGCTTCGGTAGGAGGACACTGTAGCTAGTGAAATCACTAGGTTGAAGAGTCATCTTATAAATCTAAAAAATGTAGGTACTGTATGACAGTCGTTATCGTTCGTTTTTCCACAACGACTTCTCATCATCCCAATACATTTTTAGTGAGCCACAAGCATTTGGCGCTTTTCTAAACCCGTGTGTACGCAAACCCCACCACGTTTGCGTATAGTATAATGGAACAGATAAAGCCAAGTTTTCATTTTTGTGTTAAATAAAATATTGTGTTAAAAAAAAACAATTTTTAAGGCACTTACCTTCTAGAAATCAACATATATCTTAACGAAATATTACATTAAAATTCTTAAAAAATTTGAGAAAGTTAATAATATTATCACTAAGATGTTATATTAAAATTTGTCATGCCAAGTATTAAAAAAATATAATTAATTAATTCAGAACTTATAGGTTCCCATATGTGTCGATATAATTTGCCACACGCTTTCCTCACAGAGCACTTGAAACAGAACAGCTTTATAACACCCCAGTAGTACTACAATGCTCCTAGTACTAAATACTAGTACTCCTCCTAGTACTAACAACTCTATAGAACAGTTCACACAAGTATATTGATTAGGTATTTAAATTGATTTGAATTTAAAATGTAATTTGTATGTGAGTCTGATTGCAATTATTAATTATTAAATCTATTAAAATATGGAAAAAATTTAATGATTTTTTTCCATTAATATGATTATGACAGAGTGATAAAATAGCCCCTAGCCAACCAACAAAACTCGAAAACCAACCCAACCAACGCCTACTCGTAAACTTATTAACCAACAAAATATCAGGCAATAAAATGTTGGTTTCTTAACTTGGTCGCATTGCAACGACGAAACGTTACAAACCCTGTCGTCTTGAACATTTTTGTCGTCCTTGTGCTGACAAAAATGTTTGTAACGTTTCGTCGTGCCCGATTGACTGACGAATATATGTATATCAACGCACAGCTGATCCCGCTGAAAATTGATGTTGTTAATTGTTGTTGCTGAAGGTTGATATTTGGCACACCACACAGATATGTTATAAGAGCTGTAAGCATAAGCTAGTATGTTATATGTTTTTAATAATTTGATTGCAATCAGACAGTAATTGTAAGACCCCATAATACACAGTAGTCGCTTCGCACAGTATGTTGACGTATGTTTCCTCCCCGTAGCTAAACGATGACGACGAGGACGAACAGCTGTCGGCCATCCAACTGCCTCCCCTGGACGAGAATGAGTGAGTATCCGCTTTGTACCTTCATAGTCTGACTTGAACAGTCGGTCTAAACATTTTTTTCATTGAGATTTTCATCATCGTCGTCACCGTTCGTCCTTAAGGGTTACTATTTGTTAGTGTTAATTAAGTGGTTACGTTAAAATTAGCTAGACCCCTAAAGTGACGAACAACGAAGACGACGACGACGATGACAATGAAAGTACTTAAAAAAAATGTTTGGACGGACTAATTGTTTGTAATAACACGCTGACACTCTTGTAGGTATTAAGTAATTAGGCTGGTTTGATCTTTGGCTGCTTCATTCTCTATTTTATTTTTATTTAAGTTCTTCGTTACATTAGATTCTTTTTTTATTGTCTTTTTTTAATAAATAACTAAAAAATATTTTTTTCCCTATAAAATCTTATAATCGGCTAATTTTCTTCCTAAATTATTTTACTTAACAAATTTAAGGCTGGATTCGACCAACATATCTAATATAATAATATCAATAAAATTAATCACTCAATCGTAAAGAATTTATTTAAAGACAAATATCGCATGGTTGAGATGGCATTTTTTTTATTTTCCTCGAAAAAGGTTTAGTAGAGCTGAATCGAAGGCGAGGACAAGACCATAAAACGATTGTCTGAATATCAAATAGTTTGATCGAATCCAGCCCACCAAAGTACCCATCAATCAACCGAAAACTAATAAATTTCTTTTTTCACAGCGTGGTCGCAAGTGACGACATTGAAGACCAAGAAATGTCCCGCCTACAACGCGGCCTTAAGTTCGTGAGTCGAGTGGCCCGAGCCTCCCTCCCCTTCCAAGCTTTACTTCTCCTACTGCTGGGCGCCGCTGCATTGGCCCCCCACTCTCAGAACAACTGTGCTCCCACATTAGGCCTAGAACCCGTATTGAGATACCCTGACGGACCCCCTCCTCTATGATTGAAGAAGAAACACGCGATTTCAACGCCATTTTGTACACTTAAACTTTGACGAATCGTTGGATCTTTAAGATTGACGATTTCTATACAGCCTTTAACGACACTCGTTGTGTCAAATTTTCAATCTCATAAATGTTTGGGATGAGAATTTGAGGACGAATATGTGCACGAAGGCACAAAAAAATTAGCATGTGTCATAATGTCGTTGATCGCGTCGATATCGATCCCTCCATCGATATCTTGAGCGTGTCAAATTTAAATAAAACAAAGTCTCGTCAGAAAACCCGCTCGAAAGTCTCGCTGACGTGTAACGTTTAACATTCCAAGGACGCCGCCGCTTGTATATAATATAACTTTGTATATTTTATTTATTTGGTCGCGGCGGCGTTCGAGCGAACAAATATTTATATATCATGTTTTATATATCATGTAATCGAAGCCTGATCGGCTAAACGCATTCGCATTGTTACTTAATTGTTTAGAAAGTAAGAAATGTTTATAATGATCGAATAAAGCCTTTGCATTGATTATGTTGTTGTTTTATTGGAGTTCTTAGTATATTTACATTTAGATACACTTGTTGGATACCTGAAAAGAGATATACCATTGTTAATTCCTCCTATAATTAGCCCCTAGTATGTAATAGATAATGTATATTAAGTCATGTCTTCGCCCTCCAGTCAATCTCGAAATCGAAAAAAGGGGCGGCATTTTTTTTAATCACACTAATATTATAATTGGGAAAGTTTGTGAGTGAGTGTGTATGTTTGTTACTTCTTCACGCCTAAACGGGTAGACCGATTGAGCTGAATTTTGGTAGAGACAGCTAAGACCCAGTAAAACCGCTGGGCGCAGCCAGTTTAGTATATAATAATTATCAACTTGTACGTTGATATTACAATAAGGTACCTGTCCCACCAAAAGAAATTTTCTCGCTCAAGAAACTAACAAAAGATATCACATTCTGTGTAAACAAAAAGAAATGCATATACAAATAGTTGATCGCCGACTGTTCACACTGCCGGCGAGGTTTAGTTTCCTTTGCTTTATAAAGGGTTAGAGGTTATGATTGTTATCCTCACCATTAAGACAAGTAAGGCGTGCTCCGAGCGCGCAGTTTCCGTCTCCGGCGACGATGCACCGACATCATGTATGCACTCGACTGCTTACACTCTACTACACTTAAACTGGGCTTCACCACCTGGAAACAAAGTTAAACCAACGTAGGGGTCAGGTGTGAACTGAACTTTACCATTAATGGTAAGGCGTGACCGCAAAAACAAATATTAATAATATTATCTTATATGTAAAGCACAATAATTTAGTACTTTTACAATGTGGAATTATGCGTAAAATCTTTACAAAATATGGGATCAGGAATATCTTGCTTTTACAATAGGGATCCTAACATTTTCCCAAGAAACTGATGCTTGAGTTCATACACTTCTACTTATATTAAATGCTTGATCTTCAATGTTTGGTTAGTGGTGAGGTGTCTTCAATGTGGGGTTAGATGTAAATTTACTATGTGGGATCAAATGTAACTTTACAATCGGGTAGGTTAATAGATAAGTATACAACTAGTACCCATACCTTATGATGCAGGTCATGATGTGTAACTATACAGGTCCCCAGTAGTGCGGCGCGGCCCTCCCCTGCGCACGCGCCGCGCATTACAGCGTCGCGGGCGCTCGACACCAGCAGCTGACATAGCACCAGGATTAACACCTGGAATTCACATATACGTTACATGTAGCGTCCGTGGCCCAGTGGTCATACGTCCGGCTTTTAATACGGAGACCCTGGGTTCAAATCTCAGTGTGTGGCAAAAAGTTCGCCTAAACGCTACTGTGTTTCGGAAGGCACGCAAAACTGTGGGTCCCGGCTGTTTCCTATAAGATATGTAGGAGGCAGTCGTTAGGTCATGTTGCAGGCCCTGTAGTAATCTCGGCGAAACTGCAACATATAGGTTCGCCACACAACCTATAAATTGTGATTTGATCCTGACAGTGTAAGTAGGGTAACCTGTTCTGTTGGAGTATAAACCCCAATTATTATTATATTTTTATTATTATACGATGTTTAAAACTATCACGAGTGTTCTCCATAACTAAAACAACAAAAACGGGATAACTCACGTCTAATATTCGTTTGGTGTGCGTCGGGTTCTGCAGGCGTTAAATCCTCATGAAAGACATCGTAATTGTCCGAAACCGTGGTCGAGATATTCTCGACAATATTAGACGTAAGTTGTGTCGTTTTTGTTGTTTTATCTACATTTTATTTTTACTCTCAGCAAAAAACTTTTGACCGATAAGCGCATACTGGTAGATATTCGACAGTTAATATCTAAAGGTGTCAGGCGCAATACAATACGGCCCTGTCTGGTATGGGAAATGACGATGCTTATGATATATGTACCATCAGATGTCTGATTTGTTCGGCTTGTCACTCGAAATCCTGTGATGGTGTTGTCGACAGGAACGAAGGATGATCGACGAACAATGAAATACAAGTTTGCTCCAGCACTGTACGTGTTTTGAGATCAAAATT
Source organism: Hemithea aestivaria (assembly GCA_947507615.1). Classification (NCBI taxonomy): domain Eukaryota; kingdom Metazoa; phylum Arthropoda; class Insecta; order Lepidoptera; family Geometridae; genus Hemithea; species Hemithea aestivaria. The sequence continues at coordinate 17,295,736 of OX382330.1, forward strand.
TAAATGTACGTGATTTAGGCTCAAGACTCAAGACTAAAATAGGAAACGAGTCGCGCGTGTCATAGGTACTCTGCCAAACTCACTCAAATAAAATAAAACTACGATAAAACTTAGTATGTACTAGATATAATATATCTGTGCCAGTTTACCTGCAATATAACGTTGATCATACAGAAGCAATGTAAAGCAAGTAAAGCCCGCGCGAGTGGCGCTCGCACCGCCTCCACACACCCGCGCGCGTGAAGGGACGCGCTACTGAGCGACCAGAGCGCACGCCATTCCTCCTGGCAATATAATATGATTTTTTTGTTTATTTTTTATACAACGAAGTAACAAGACCGTTAAGACGCTCTCCTGATGGTAAGAGATAACGCTGCCCATAATTAGAGTACATTGCTTTACAAAGATAATATTCTAGGTGCACTACGCCCACGCTTCTTACTTGAGAGTCATAAAGTGTTAAGACTCTACAGCCCAGTAATTTCACCAGCTACAGTGCCCTCCTACCGAAACACAGTAATGTTTTCACATCACTGCTCAGGCTAGGCGGTAGAATAACAGGCACTGTTGGGTTACCCACCTAGTCGACCTCCTGGAAAGAAAGTCTACCCCCCGGTAAGGAGTAGCCAGGAAGGTTTAAAAATACCCTGCCGTCACTGCCGCCAGTCTAAGGGAGTGATGATATATATTGTGGACCCTAACAACTGACCTGCTGCAGAGGGTCATGGTAGCAGGAAGCGAGCACTCGCGGCGTGCAGCACGAGTAGGGAGATACCGGAGACATCACCCTACCGTCGCTACCAGCCAGTCTGAAGGAAGCGGTAACTAACTTTAGACTTTTACACAAACATTAAAAGTTGCACACAATAAGAAATGTGGGCCCAGTTGTAGAATGCAAAATAGTATTGATTTTCAGCCATGATTTTCTGTCGTATTGCACTGCACACTGTAAATATTCGTAGTGAAGGTAGGTATTTGTACAATGTTATATTTATTACGTGATGAAATTTCTTATTTGTTTATCTTCGTTCAATAAAATTATCATTCTAAATCATATTTTGATCTATCATCATAAAATTGGATCATTCTCCTCTCTCTTAAATAAATATTTTCAACACGACATAGGCTTAATTACATATTTAAGTTATGATTACCACAATGACAAGAATGTATCTTACTTGAGCACGAGTTCAGAGTGTACATTCAAGACGTCCATGTTGATCCAGGCGATGTCGTGCCAGTCGCTCGGCTGCTGCGCGCCGCAACAACTCAGCTCGATCTGTACCAATATCATCGGATGTTCATCATCATCAGGCTACAAATATTCACGACTAAACATAGGGTTATTTTATTATGACAATACGCATTGGTTTTTACTTCATCTTATGTTCCATGAATCCAAAGTGTCCTGAGAAACCTTCTATGCCTACGGCCAACAGTTATCGAGTTGTGTCCCCTAATACAACACTTCACAATTAGTAAAATTACACCGCTTTAATAAGTATAAGTCTGAAAAATTACATACTTGCATTGTATCTAAGAGTCTCTTCCAGAAAGGCTCCACCAGATATTGCGATATTCCATAACAAAGCGACTCTGAGAGTTCTCTCGTTAAGGCCTGAAAATAAAATACAGGCTTTTTTGGGGACGCGAAGTCTTTGTCGGAAGAGAGGGAAAAATAAGATTTAACAAAAGCGATTTAATCGACAACAAAGAAGGAAATTATGTCATCGAAATGTTTACTTTGTATAGGATATTTTAGAACACATACGCTCTGAAACGTGTAACTTTTTGTCACGCACTTGAATAATAAGTACTGTGTTGGTCTAACCTTAAGAGTAGCCCTGCAGGCAGCATACACCAGGAAGCCATTAGCTGGGAGTACACTGCCACTGAGCATCCAAAGCCTCGAGAACTGCCATAGCCGTGACCAGTGGGGACACTTTAGCATTAGCGCGATCAGACGGAGACCACCTGTGTAGTGTAGCTTCATGGCGTACGCTTGCATGAGGATTAGTCCGTATAGAAGGATCACTGTCACCTGAAAAAAAATAGGTTTTTTTTCATTCTCGCCTTTTTTCTCGTCTCGTTATCTATGTATTAAAAATCACACCATGAGGGCCTTAGAAATGACTGTGTACCAAGAGGCTCAATTAAGGTACACAAATATCTCGGTGGATTTTTGTATGCCATGTGTGGCAGTCCTTAACTCCTTTCCTAATCTAGATGACCTGAAAATGTTTCTTCTAGGCTTACAATGAAATTACTAGTTTTATAATCGAGTGCGATGGCACTTAAAGTAATCGTAGTGATTACTTTGCCTAGCTTTAAGATAACTAAATAAAAGGTGTTGAGCAAATTTTATGCTACAAAAAACATAAAAAGACACAAACCTGATGTATATTAGCGAGCAGCATCATAACCTTCATGGAGACGTTGTAGCAGAATATGACCATGGACAGGGAGACGACTAACTGGCCGATGAGCAGCGCTCGGAGAACACCCGCGAGACGAGCGCGCCCTTCCTTACTGAAGGTAAACACGGCCCACGCCATATGCCCGCATGTTGGGCCGTGCTGTCTGCCTCTGTATATACAGTACTAGGGTAACATGACCGTGGATAGAGAGGCGACAAGCTGATCCTTACTGAAGGTAAACACGGCCCACGCCATATGCCCGCATGTTGGGCCGTGCTGTCTGCCTCTGCATATTACAGTACTAGGGTAACATGACCGTGGATAGAGAGGCGACAAGCTGATCCTTACTGAAGGTAAACACGGTCCACGCCATATGCCCGCATGTTGGGCCGTGCTGTCTGCTTCTACACATACAGTACTGGGGTAACATGACCGTCGATAGAGAATAGAGAGATCAGCTGACCCTTACGAAAGGTAAACTCGGCCCACGCCATATGCCCGCATGTTGGGCCTTGCTGTCTGCTTCTACACATACAGTACTAGGGTAACATGACCGTGGATAGAGAATAGAGAGACCAGCTGATCCTTACTGAAGGTAAACACGGCCCACGCCATATGCCCGCATGTTGGGCCGTGCTGTCTGCTTCTACACATACATACAGTACTAGGGTAACATGACCGTGGATAGAGAATAGAGAGACCAGCTGATCCTTACTGAAGGTAAACACGGCCCACGCCATATGCCCGCATGTTGGGCCTTGCTGTCTGCTTCTACACATACAGTACTAGGGTAACATGACCGTGAAAAGAGAATAGAGAGACCAGCTGATCCTTACTGAAGGTAAACACGGCCCACGCCATATGCCCGCATGTTGGGCCGTGCTGTCTGCCTCTACACATACAGTAGGTACTAGGGTAACATGATCATGGATAGAGAATAGAGAGTCATATGCCCGCTTGTTAGGCCGTGCTATTTGCTTCTATAGAAACAGAAATATCTCACGAAAACCATACGAAAGCTTAATGCTAGTTGACTCTAATGTAAGCCTCTGATTCTATAAACAGAGGCTATGCTATAGAGGCTCTGTATTCCTGCCTAAAATAGAAAACCCAGAGTTGGTGTGGTTGTTTTTGTGATGCCGTTCATGGCACAATAGGGCGGACGAGGCCTAGAAGAGGGACTGAAAATAATGGAAATGTGTACACCTTTGTTCCCCAGTGGGAAATTCCCGCGAATCACCAATCCCCATGGGCATGCAAAGTGGGCCATGAGGATTTTAGAAAAGGGAGAACGATGTTTATTTCTTTCTGTATATTTCTTAGGACCCCTCTAGTCCTGACCTCTTGGCCCGTGGCCCGCTATTTTATGAGCAAATCTTGGACGAACACTAACCTGTACCTAGGTGAAATAAGCCACAATAATTATTATTCATGAAATGTCATTCTCTATAAATAATCGCACTAAAACTATATGTAGCTGTATGCTAAGAACACAATTTTTTAAAGTTTACTGTACACAAATTCAAAACGTCAGAATCAGTGCCGGCGTTAGGGTAGGGCGCGGTTGGGCGACCGCCCAGGGCGCCGGATAAAAGGGGCGCCACAGGCTCTATAATGGGGCGCCCGTGGCGCCCCATTCGTTCTGAAAAATTCAATATTTCTCGGTGCTCGTAGCGAGCTGCTCGCGCTTTTATAAGAACATTTAGTTTCTTTGCCACTCGAAGGAAGATAAACGCACATAATTCGTGCTGAAAAATTCAAAATTTTCTCGTCGCTCGCAGCGAGCTGCTCGCGCTTTTATAAATGAGAAACTTTACTTTCTTTGCCATTCGAAGCAAGCTAAACGCACATCATTCGTGTTGAAAAATTCAAAATTTTCTCGGCGCTCGCAGCGAGCTGCTCGCGCTTTTATAAATGAGAAAATTTACTTTCTTTGCCATTCGAAGCAAGCTGAATGCACAGCCTTCGTGCTGAACAAAATCTAAATTTTCTCGTCGCTCGCAGCGAGCTGCTCGCGCTTTTATAAATGAGAAACTTTACTTTCTTTGCCATTCGAAGCAAGCTAAACGCACATCATTCGTATTGAAAAATTCAAACTTTTCTCGGCGCTCGCAGCGAGCTGCTCGCGCTTTTATAAATAAGAATACTTATTTAGTTTCTTTGCTGCTCGGAGCAAGCTAAACACACAACATTCGTGCTGAATAATTCAAAATTTTCTCGGCGCTCGCAGCGAGCTGCTCGCGCTTTTATAAATGAGAACATTTACTTTCTTTGCCGCTCAAAACAAGCTTAACGCACATCATTCGTGCTGAAAAATTCAAAAATTTCTCGGCGCTCGCAGCGAGTTACTCGCGCTTTTATAAATAAGGACATTATGATTCTTTGCCACTCGAAGCAAGCTAAACGCCCATCATTCGTGCTGAAAAATTCAAAATTTTCTCGGCGCTCGCGCTTTTATTATTAAGGACATTTAGTTTCTTTGCCACTCGAAGCAAGTTAAACACACATCATTCGTGTTGAAAAAATCTAAATTTTCGCAGCGCTCGCAGCGAGCTGCTCGCGCTTTTATAAATAAGAATACTTATTTAGTTTCTTTGCCACTCGAAGCAAGCTTAACGCACATCATTCGTGCTGAAAAATTCAAAATTTTCTCGGAGCTCTGGAATTTTTTCCTTTTTCGTTTTTAGTATGGGTTTGAATTGCTTTTTAGGGGGCAACGTAGAAATCTCGCCCAGGGCGCTGGTAATGTTAAAACCGGCCCTGGTCAGAATGGAAAGATTGTTTTGACATTAAGTGACTCAGTCATTCATTTAAGAAAATATGAAAAATAAGGCCTCCTTTTTTTATATAGGTCCTCTTTTTAAATATAGAAACTAGCTTATCGCGCGACTTCGGCTTGGTCTTTTGAAAAATACTTATCCAATTATTCTCAGACTTACCTACAACAAAAATGATTTTATAAAAATCGGTCGAGCCGTTTCGGAGAAGTTTGATAACAAACACTGTGACAAGAGATTTGGATATACTTATTACGATGCGTAGACGTTGCTAAGTACGAAGGTAGCAACCTAATATTTATTATTCTTGGGGTGTCGGTTGTTAAGATACGGCATAACAACATGTTTTGGTAAAAATTTTTTTAAGTTGTATTCTGTTTACTATTTACGATTAATATAATTTATATAATTTTAGATAAGCTAGCGAAAAACTTATATAGGTACTAAAATAACAGAAAGTTGTCCTATTCGCTTTCTAGAACCTGAAAATATAAACAACCTGCCTGAATCTATCAACGACCGCATCATCGTTTACCACCAGTCTTCGTCGATGTGTCGATGTAGTTAGTGATCATAGGAATACGAACTTTTTTGTTAACAAAAAGTTCACATAGTTTTACAGTAAACCTCTTTGTAAGTACTTTGTAAAGAAAAGTCAATCACGTTCATTTGTTTTAGGGCAAAAACTTCAGTTTTGTTAAAATGTGGTTTAATTTTAATTAATTAATATAAAATAAGCCGTAATTAAGTAAAAGTTAACACAGATAGTTAGCGCGCCAATATGGCGGAGCAGGCAGTCGTCAAAAGACGGAAAGTTGCTTGGAGTGACGACTTCAGTCATGATTCCGAAGAAGAAAGAGGTAAGAAATTATCACGTTAGTTAACTATTAAAACTTATCATAAATAGCACGCTAATGCATAAATTTCATGCTATTCTACTGAAAATATCAGCAAAAAGTTTGACGTAAAACTACTGTACAGATAACTGAAATTTTATAAAGATCGCTTTGATCTTGGAATAATACCTAGGAAATGTGAGGCTCAACATTCAATGGTTATTCTGGGATCCATGACACCTGCATAATACTACTTATATGTACTAATTGTGGGCATCCGTTATCTCTTAACATCAGGAGAGCGTCTTGCTCGTCTTCTACTTCATCACATAAAAAAAAAATACATTTCATTTAAGTCTCATCTTTTCACTAGTTTCTGCATGAAGGAGTAACAAACAGCAACAGCTGATCAGTTTGATCTGACAGTATCTTCTTAATAGTTCAGTTCTATTTTTACAACTATCTTAATGCGACTTATGTGATTATCAGAACGAGAACGCATCGCTCAGCTCGAGCGTGAAGCTGCAGAAGCTGCCGGCAGCAGGCCTGTCTACGACCTCGATGAACTGGACCTCTTAGTCTCCTACGTCATGAGGATAACCACACTCTACGACCTTCGGGATACCGACTGGAACGAAGAAACCAAGTTCAACATCAAGGAATGGTTCTACGAGACACGCCATCTCATACTTTGCATATACTTCAGGGGAGACATGCTTAAAGCTTGTCATGATATACCTATAACACCAGCGTATGATATTCAATACTTCCTGAGACCTCCAGAGTTTGTTTTCAAAGCTGAAACCTTTCACGAGGATATTGTGTTCGGGACTTTTGTTGACTCCGTGGAGTCTAACATGATTCAGATGCTGGAGTGGGTTTATGCTCCTTACTTCTTTGCAGTGACTACTTGGCCTGATAGTGAGTATATTAAATTCGGACACACAGACAAATTATAAGCCATTTTTTCTGATGAAAAAGGAATTCCTCCTTGAACAAAGAAAACTTAAGCTAGGTTATTTTTACATTTTTTTTTTATTAAAACTATCCCGAAGTTATAGTCAGACCAATAATAAAACTAATTTATTAAGATCGATATTCAATCATATCAATATCGATGGTATCATATCAGCATCACAATCCAGCTTCAAGTCTCCTTCATCAAAGTATGCAAGCAGCAACACCATTCTTGCAGAAATATTTTTTAAATCTTATTTGTAGGTGTGAAAAGTGAATTCTGCTCTCAACTCCACACCTTCTTGGCCAAACTCACCGACATGTACTACAAAATGCTCGGCCTCACGGTTCTGTATATACCGCGAGAAGGACAACATCTTACCTTCGAAGCTGCGAGCGTCGATCGTGAGCTAGTGAAGAGACTTGAGGGTGTTGTAGTCTACTGGACGCATCAGATCAAGTCGTGCATAGAAGATACTGCGTTTGTTGCTTCTGAGAAGGAGCTGTTGTGCCCTAGTGATGAATATGACTTCTGGATTTACAGACGTAAGTATACCATTCAACGGTATTTTTTGTCGAAAACCGGTGTTTTTTTCACGGGCTTGTCGCTAACGCCTAATAAAATAAAATGTACTGGGATGATAGTTGTCCTTCGTCTTTCCACAACGACTGTCTTTGTTCATATTAAACCAGCGTAAACCATAATCGTTTGGCGGTTCTAGAGGAGCAGTTCCTTATTACCAATTTTGTTTCCAGATGAAAACTTAAACGCGGTGCTATTTCAATTGAAGAACCCCGCAGTCAGACATATCACCAAGATTCTAGTGACGACACATTCGACCTTCATCCACCAGTTCCAATCTTTATGTGATGAGATCGTCAGCAAAATCGATGAGGCCACTAAAAATATAGAATACCTGCAGGTCATCAAGCAACCCTGCGCCGTTTTGGAATGCGTAGTGGACCCTGACGAAATAGCCAACCATATACCCCAGTTATGCAACCTATTCAGGTTTATTTGGCAGGAATCTCCATATTACAACTCTGAAGCCCGCATCACGAACTTGTTCAAAGCTTTGAGCAACCAGATCATCATACTTTGCAAGAATTACATCAAGATGGAGAGCTTATTCGAAGGTGCGACGAAGAAAGCCATGGGAGAGTTCAGCAAGTGCATCGATTGCTGCAAGAAGTACAGGGAGATTTACGACCTGATGGCGGAAGCTCACAACTATGTGAAACCTGGCAGCTGGGAGTTGGATACCAGCTCGATTTTCAATTATATAGACTCTTTTGTGCAGAGGTGTTTTGATATGCTGGATGTCTGCAACTGCATGGTTATTTTTGGACGGTAAGAACTTTATATAGGTACTCTCTGGGTAAGAGGTAGTATGGACCCATTTGAAAAATGAAAGCCCGAAAATTTCAATGTAATAAGCCGACAAAAGCATGATATTATTGTGTAAACTGGGCTATGGATATGCTTTCCAACTGGATGGTAAATAAGGTTCTTATAGGTACTCATTGTTTAGGATTGACGAAATGGAAGTGATAAACAAGCCAATGTTCGGAGGTGCTCGCGGCGACCAGTTCGAGCAGAAATGCGAGCAGATCGAGCACATGTTCCACGACGCCTTGGACCACGTCCGTAGCGTTGCTCGCACCATACTGGACGTGCAAGCGCCCTCGTGGTATGATGATGTACTGCATTTCAGGACGATCATCAAGGATATTGAGGTAAGCAGTCCTATTGGTCCTAAATACCCCATGGTCCATGACATAGGTGGAAAATTAATGTAATGAAGCAAAAGTGCTCCATTATTGTAACCTATTTGAATAAACTCATTTGAGTTTGAGGTTGAAGCATTTATAAGTATTTTTTGCATAAAAAGCTGAAAAAAACTAATATTAACTATTTTCAAAATAGGGAGAGGTTATCCTTTTTTGTGAAGTCTTGATCGAAGTGAAGTGTTGATGACTTATCTTCTTCCAGATAATAATAGAGAACCTAGTCGAGTGCGTGTTTGAAGGGGTCAATCACGTGGAAGAGGCAGTTGTAGCTCTTTATTCTCTCAACAACTACTCCAAGAGGAAGAACCTAAAGAGAGTGTTTAAGAAGAAGACTGCTGAAGTAAGTCATTGCTGCAAGTCATCACGTGGTACAACTTGTGTTTAAATAAATTACTGGGCACACTTTTTGATCACATGCAATGGTACTATGCTATAGGATCGATCGACATGTAATAAACTTAGGAATCTAGATCTACTGAAATGGCTGCTAGCTAAAAAGCCATAGCTGTATTTAAAAAGCCATGTCAAATACGAGGATTACAAACGCAAAGAAAGTGGACCTAATTGAGCAACTTTAAAACACATTTATTGAGAAGAAGGTTCCTTTTTAAAAGTGAATTTCTCAGTATCTGTAACGGGGGCTGGCAAATAAACCAGCAACATGTCGACCCATTAGGATTTGGGATCTATTGTGTTTTCCCCTACCTTACCGTTTCCTACTCATACAGGAAGTGGATTATTAAGGCGGTGGTCCCACTTAGAAGAAGAAACCTATACTCCACCGGTTTGGGATATGCGATCCCAAGGAGTCTCATGCGTTTGCGAATTTCTCAGTACCTTACCTCGGTTCCAAGCAGTGTTTTGTCTCAGGTATGGGCAATGTTTAGTGACGAGGTCCAGGAAGCCAAGAAGGACATGGTCTCGTCCCGCTGTCAGCATCCTGCCGATCTGCCATCCTTCGCTGGGCGTGCTGTTGTGCTGAAAATGAGGAAGAACAGGCTACTTTATTTGAAGAAGGTATAATTTAACTATTTGTCTCAATAATTTAGTGTTATTCTTTAGTTTAACTAGTCTAAAAAATATTATTAAATCAGAATTAGCGTACTTACTTTATTCAAAAACATCAAGCACAGGATACTTACTCGTATCTTGAATGGTATCATGACTTTGTTACTTTTAAGACCTTAATGGGCGAGCAAGAGGCGTGCGCAATGTAGGGTCAGCCTAACTTAGGATGTACGATTGCATATAACATTTGTGTATTTAGACGAAAACTAATTCTTCATGGCATGTAGATATCCTCTGCTATACGGGTATCTACAATCTACATATCTTATGAAAAACCCGGGAACCAGCTACAGCGGATATTGCTTGGGTTAAAAAACGGCCTTGAAGCGAAATTAATGGCATTACCATTCCGCAATGACGCATGATATTATGTGCCTCCAGGTGATGACAGACGCGTCATTCTGGTTGATGCCGTGCAGCAACTCCGAGGATGTTATCATACACGTCAACAGACTGGTGGGAGCCATTGATGTTGGCATTAGGGAGCTCTTTATATCTTGGACGGTAATTATTGTTATTTTCTAATTCCACTTTTAACGTTTCCCACGTTTAGAAATTACTAAGCAATATCTTAACAAATTATTCCTACAGTATTAGTAGGTTCTAGAATTTAATCGCTTGTTACATTTCCATAGCACAATTTAGACGAAAAATGTGGCGCTGGCTTGAATAGGACTCTAATGAGAAAAAGCGCCGAGAACCCTGGTCTCATGGAATGTAATATTGATATGTAAGTATCCAATCATAATACGCTTACACTACGTTTACGTTACGCTTTCTTATAAACGCTTTGTCAATACTAAATGTCACTTTATTATCCTTGCCGACTGCGCCAATTTTTTAAAAGTTTATTTTTAATTCCAAGCCTTCAGTTGCTCAGTTTATAACCAGAGGGGCTATTGGCTAATTCTCACTCGCTACGATTGATGGCAACTTCAGTGTAGATTGCTGCTTTTGTTACTTTACTCATATTATTATGGAGGTTTAAGCAAGTAATGTACGCAAAATTGTCTATGGATTCTAGTGTTTTACATGTCGTTTGGCGATAACTAATAGGCCCTCTGATCTTAAAGGATGCACCATCGCTAAATATTTAGATACCGTTTAATATCGATATATGTAGATTAAATCTAGAAAGCGGAATAAATGAGATACATCGTTCCGGAACACTGTCATCGACCACTTGGCGACACAGTTGTCTTGTGAATGGTAATTAGGCCGTACGTTAAATTAATTACAATTTTATCAAATTCTTAAATATTGTTGAATAATAAAACTATCATCACCATCTCAGCCGTAGGACGTCCACTGCTGAACATACGCCTCCCCTTTGGACTACCATATGTTGGGGTTTTCCATTGGTGGGAAACGACCTGCATCCAGCTTCTAATAAAACTATGTTACAGCAATATTCTAGACCTGTGCAAAGAAGCAAGCCATTGGGAGAATATGGGCATTGATATCCCTCAACATGCATATAATGTAAGAAACAATTTTTTTCACACCTAAATAGCAGTAGAATCTATACTTACTGTTCCCAGTTTCTTTGAAATAAATCCTACATGTTATTTTAGGGTCTAAACAACATTTTATCAGAAGTTTAAATGAAATGTAGCTTGGACCCTAAAATAACTTGTAGGATACATTTCAATGGGAACAGATTAGATCAAGACTTTTTGGCTTAAGTATATCATAGTGTGGACTGGTCTAAACATAGATGTACTACTCTAGAGATATCAATGGGTCTAAAGGCTAAGCAATTTATTCTGTTTTCCCAGGTTTATATGAAGAGCAAGACGATATTATATGTATTTGAGAGCGTATTGGCTGTCGTGAAAGGCTACAATAAGATCTTAGACTCGCTTTCTGATGTTGAGAGGCTGCTCTTCAAACCTCTGATTACGGTAAGCATCTTAGAGATAGAATGCTTAAAATTAGCTAATATTCCTTCCTAGAAAAAATTAATAACTAAAAAAAATCCTAATTTTCCTTAGAGCTAAAGTGCTTAAAATTAGTTAATATTTAATTAAAAAGGTAAGATACAGTTCAAGCGTTTCGCAAATGGACCGCCCCAATAAGGTTCATGCACACAATAATAAATTATACTTCGGCAGGAGTCGACGCGGAACTGACATCTTCTTACCTTTTATTCAAATCTAAGGTTTAAATGAAAAAATCTAATTAATAATTTAATTAATTTATATATTTAATATCACATAATTCCTAACGAAACAAGATTAACCAAATTAAATTTGAAGAATAAATTAACAGTAAGTAAATAATTACATTAATTGTGAAATGGTGCTGATAAATTATAATTATTAATTAATGACTATTTCCTAAAAGGGCCTGTAATATATTGGGTTTTTTATGTATCCTGGCATATGAAAACTCCCATAACATGATAATTATAATAACAATAATAAAGAAAGTAGAAGAAATATGCAACAAAAACCGTGATTTTTACACAGAACATAACTCAATTCTAAAATCCTTATATTTTTAAGGCCTCTTAAAAGATATAATATTCATCAAATCAATTCTTTTAACAACAATTCTTAAGCAAGGAAACTTAATAACATTTCTAAGCTATCATTAAAAATAAATAAAAAACTAAAATAATAACAGCCATCTTGACATACTAGAACATAATATTTTTCATAATAATTTACACACAACATCTATCCTAAAACATACATAATATCTATGATTAAAACATAAAAATTGTACAACTAAAATATTACCTATACTTTTTCTCCGAGGCACAAAACTAAAACAGTTTTTCCAAAAGAATAGTACATACCCCTCAAAAAATCACAATTGTAAGGTATGACCTCGACAAAGTTAGCTATTTAAGCACACATCTAAATGATCATTCATTTCAGCTATTTCCACCATTTTCATACAACAAGGACATGGGGATTTGGTTCCCGTGGCATTTAATGTCTGACTTTCATCAAATTGATCATCCTCATCATCATCTATAACAATGGCGTCGATAGATGAATTCCCTTCAATTGGTGCAGTTGTGTTATTGTTGAAAAATGCTAAACATTCATCTAAATGCTCTACTACAGGTTTATCTACCTTTTCACCACAACATGGGCATTTCTGGTCAAATTCTGGAACTTTTTGGTCAATTTTTGGAGATTTCTGGTCAAATTCTGTGTCAATTTCAATTTTTATACCTTTACTAGTGCTTGGTTCAGTCTTAATTTTAAATTCGTTGTCATATTTAGGTATTATAAAATCAGTTTGTCGTTTATTTATGTCAGTAGTTGGTTTCTCAGTCTTGATAGTACCTGTTTCAACATTTTTATAAGGTGGTATTTCTTTAATAGTCCCGACTAAGTCTTTCAAAGACTTTCTTTCAGTTTGACTGGTGACTGGTATGTCTTTGGTTAATTTTTCTATTATCTCTCTATTCAGACATTCATCTAAATGTGTGTTTATTTGTTTGCTACTAACTTTACTATTACAATTAGGACAATCTACTAAATCTTCTTTTGCATCTGTGTTTGTATTTTCTAAGTTATTTTTAGTCTTAGCAGTCAGTTTATTGCCTGATACAAATACTTCCATTTGATTTCCATAAATTTCTTTAATCAAGGAATTTGCTGTTGTTTTGAAATAATCATCAATTTTTTTCATTTTCTTTGGTGGGGATTCAACATTATTATTTTTATTCAGTGTAGTTTTATTTAGTGGAGAAATTGTGGGCAGCTGTTTATTTCTCCATACATCTCTTACTTTGTCTACAACCGAATCTGTTTCCATACTTTTTCTTTTATTTGTTGTTAAGTTCCCATTATGAACAGTCAGCGGAGGAATAATCTTTTTGATTTGTTTATCTTTGGTTTTTGCTTCTTTAGGCTTAATAGTTTTATTTACCTCTTTTGGTTTATCAATGTAGTCATCTAGAACTTTCTGTGTTTTGCCGTCTTTGGGTTTTTTGGTTTTAACAACTTCTTCTGGTTCTTTAATTTTAATGAAAGTTCCTCCACAACTTCTCTTATGTCTAGTCCACCAGGCGTCACTGGGTCCCGGAGCCCTGTTCACAGAGCGCCGGACTATGCCAAAGTATGGTCTCATTTTTTGACATGGTCCGTTGCAACGCCACCAATGCCTCATGTAAAGTTCTACCTGAAATATTTATTTGTGAGGCTGTAGAATTGAGGCATTTATTAAAACATGTATTTTTAAATTAATGTTGTGAAATAACTTTTTACTTCAATAACATTATAAAGGCAAAATAATATTTTATGCTTTTTCACATATAAAATATTGCACTAAATAAACTAAAATTGAGACCTTGTTGACTAATAGGATATTTTTCAGCAGATATGATTTCTTGACATACATAGATAATTCTACTAATAATGTAAATAAGAAAATATGGATGATGTGTGTCTGTGTGCCTCTTCACACCTAAATGACAACTGATTAACCTCAAGTTTGTTATGTTAATAGCTCAGATCCTAGAATACCTAATAACCCACCTATATTATAAATGTCTAAAGTAGGTACTTAAGCTATTTATGTGGAAGAGAACAGTATCCTTACTTTAAGAGGCTTAAAACCACACAGCTAGTATCAACATAATTTCAAATCTTCTTAATAATATTATAAACATGAAAGTTTGTAAGAATGTATGGATGTATGTTCATTACTCTTTCACACCTAAACTGGTTGACCGACTGAGCAGAAATTTTATATATAGCTTAGTCCCTGGAAAAACACATAAGCTACTGTACAGAGGGTAAAACCGCACAGCTAATAAAAATCATTCTTACCTCATCATGAAAATCATGGTAAATACTGATATTAATACCAGCAGCCTTGTTGATCCTGTGCATATGAGCTTGGAAGTTGGGTCCGTGGCCATCTCTGTCATTGTCTCTATTGGTGATGAACAGGAATGCATGTATCATCTCGTGGAGTAAGGTTTCCACCAGGTCTTTACGTGGCCGCAGTTTTAGGAGCGGCTCGCTTAGTGCTATATCGCAAATGCCGTTTCTGCCTTCGTAACTAGAATCGAAATAGTTGTGTTGGTTGTTTCTTATATTAGTTCTATAAAATTTCGATAAATATCCTACTTCGACTATAAGGTCAGTAGTATTTTAATAATATTCTTTGGCGAGTTAATGACAAATGCCAAAGTTTTAAGATCTAACTATTTTCTGATGCTGTATATCGAAAGACATGCATCTAACTTTTAAATATTATTGTCTTTATTAATTTCATAGTTATGTTGTACCTGCAAACTCCTGCGCAAGAGTACATCCTTTTACTCCATCTGACGAGTGCCCGGCCAGCGAGCGCGGTCCAAAAGAAAACCGAGTCGAAGTGTACGAACAAATTGTGCACATTTGGCGTTGGGTCAATCAATTCCAATTCGGGATCGGCTAGGTTCATTTTACTACTCGCCATAGTTTTTAACATGATTTTTAAAACGATTTGTTAACTTCATTCCACTTTCAGCGGCATTTTCAAATGAAAAATTAAAATTGTGTATTTTTTAATGTCAAAATGTCAGCTGTTTTAGTTTTTAATGTCAATTCATAACGTTCCGTTGCACGCGTGGCGTTGAAGTTTCATCAAACAAAATCAATAATAATTTTACGGCAACGAAAAAGGAAATAATAATATTGTTTCCTTTAAAAAACCATTATTCCTGTAAAACTACTACATACTTAAATAATAAATATTATTATAACATTGTGTAAAGAACTTATTGAATTCTGATTCAAATTTCTGTGCTATAAGGAACGTAAATTTTGGCGCGAAATATAGTGTTGCCCACCTATAAAATATCTCCTAAACTAGTATTTTAAAAATCTGGCTCCTTACAGGCTTGCGAGAAAAAAGTGCAACCTGGAATATTGAAGTTAACGTGGACTTCTACCATGTCTGATGCGTATATAGCTGACTGTGTGACTCAGATAGGAGAGGTAATAAAATTATATATATATTTTATTAATATTTATAACTTATTAATATTATTATGAATGGATTTCAAAATATAATAATATTATGTTGATTGATTTACGAGATATAATCAAAATTATGCATTTTTCCATTTAATCGTATTTGTTTCACAGCTTCAAGATTTTCTGACCACATACAAGAATTGTAACGTAAACTTGGTAAAAATAATGGAGAAAATTTGCGATACACCGCTAATTGAATTTGATATCTACAACGTGTTTGATATAAATGTGTTGAGAGAAGATATCAGAGAGATGGAGAAGGAAGCCATTGCGAAAATATTGGAGATGTACAAAGAGATAATAACTTATCTGATCATAGTATATGAAGGTTTTGAGGCGCAAATATCTCAGGTGCGTATGCTATTACACGCAACGTTTTACGTAATTAATTTATAAATTACGATATAATATTTTGTGTATGATTGTGAGTTGTTATCAGCTTACTTGAAATCTCTGATTGTGGTACTCATTAAAATTTATTTTCGCTTTGCGTATAAATATATTGTAATATTTTTATTTTCATGTGAAGTTTCAATAAAGAGTTGTGTATTGCAATGTATTATTGAAACGGAAAGTGTATTTTTAGTGTGTATTTGTGATAATAAATTTAGGATATAACAAGTCAAATCTGACGAACTCTGTGGCGCGGTGGGCTAATACCCGCCTGCAACGCCGTAGATTGCGGGTTCGATTCCCGCGTGGGACAAATGTTTGTATGATCCACAAATTTTTGTTTCTGTTCTGGGTTGCTTTCTGTATCTATAATAGGTAGGTATGTATTTACAAAAGAAAAGTATATAAGTATTATATCCGTTATTCTAATTACTATAAACATAAGCATAAGTTGCTTAGCTTGGGGTTAGGTGGCGCTGTGTGAAATGTCCTGAAATATTTATTTATTTATATTTTTATTTTCATGTGGAGTTTCAATAAAGAGTTGTGTATTGTATTGTATTGTATAATATTGAAACGGAAATTGTATCTGTAGTAATTAGTGTGTATTTGTGATAATAGACGAATAATAATTAAGTAATATACTGTGTAATACAATGTTATATTTTTTTTTGAAGATGGCCGAATATTGGGTAAAGTACGTTCGAAGATTCGACTGCATACTTGAAGATGCTCTCAGGCTTACTATTAAAGCTACTATGCAAAATATGTACAAATGCGTGCATGGTGATGGTGCGTACATAATGTAAAATATATTTCATGTATATATTTTAAGTAGGTATACCTACTTTTCTAATTTTTATGCAAATACAATATACTCTTAAATTAATACTATGTTTCTAATCCCATTTTTCTACATAGATATTAAAATTTGTAATTTTTTCCTTGCATGCAAGAGCATTTTAAAATTACAGATATAGATTTTACAGACCAGACAGATTTTTTTATTACAGATTTGTTTGTTACCTAATAATAAATACTTACAAAAATATTTATTCTTAACTACATTACAGTTCTTAATTTTAAGATACTAATTAGTTTTAGCATTAGGAATTCTGAAAAGATATTATCAATTTATTTCACTTTAGGCACTATGGCACCATCGCCTCTAATCAAAATGAACCTATTCCTCGTCGGCAAAGACATAATCTTCATCCCAACGAAACATGAGCTTCGTGACACGTTCACAACGGTCCTTGAAGAGATAGTGCACATTATGACAACTATACCGAGACTGTTCGAGAAGTTCGCCCTGCCTTCCCTGGGGTTAAAGCGATTCTACGAAGTGATACAAGTTGATTCTGATTCTAATAAACTGCAGGCGTTGATTGATGAAGGTAACAAATTATTCATAATCACGTTTTCTGCAAAAGTAGTAGCACTTATATCACTTTTCACAAAATTATCTCCGAAACTATAGAAGATAGAAGAACGTGAGTAAGACCAAAAAAATCATTATTTTTTTCTCATTATTTATATGTAAAAATCTCAAAAAGGGAACAACTCGAGTTATATCACTCATCACTAGAGCCACAGAAATATTCTCAAATTATAGCTAAAGTGGAATGAAATCATGAACTTATGTTTGTACATGTGTTTGTAACTCATTCACGCATCCTAAATGGCTGATCCGACTGAACTTAAAGTTCGATGCTGATAAATATATACACATATTTTTTCATGTAATACACATGTTTTTTCATATTTATCACAAATTAGTTGCGCCCTGCGATTTTACCCCGGGTAAAATATATCAGGGTCTAAGCTGTCTCTATACGTACCAAATTTCAGCTCAAATCGGTCCACCCGCTTAGGCGTGTAAAAGTAACAAACATACACAATACACACTCAC
Organism: Hemithea aestivaria; assembly: GCA_947507615.1. Lineage (NCBI taxonomy): Eukaryota > Metazoa > Arthropoda > Insecta > Lepidoptera > Geometridae > Hemithea > Hemithea aestivaria. The sequence continues at coordinate 17,313,877 of OX382330.1, forward strand.
TGGCGGATCCAGGATTTGGTTCTGGGGGGGGGCCAAGGTGCAGACGGGCAAAAATATTATAATTTTTATTACGGAAAGTGTGTGTTAAGCTCGCTCTGAACAGTTAGAAAGTTCAAATATCCTTAATTATAATAAGTGCGCGAGCAGCTTGCTGCGAGCGCCGAGAAAAAAATTATAGTCTTGACCATGAAATATGTGCAAAATTCGTAACTCTACAATGTTTCTGGGGGGGGGGGGGGGGGGGGGGGGCTAAATCCGCCTATTACACACTCAACATATACTTGCTCATTTATTATAATATTAGTGTGCTAATAAAAAAAAATGTTCTTGCGTGTGTACGTATTAATAACTTTAAAACTTTTGAAGCGTTTTTGATTAGCAGGGCGACAAGCGCAGTACAATTATTGTGTATTTCATAACACATACCACCAAATACCTAAATTGTTCTTATCACTCATTGAAATAAAACATATTAAAAAATAGTAGATTAACCTTTTGACCGCCAAAGTCACCTATACTTGACAAGTACTTGCGGGTCCTGTACGCCAACGACGTCTATAGACGACAAAAAACCCAGTCTTAATAAAATGAAATAAAAATATTTATCGACTCTTGGCAACGCGTCTTCTTTCGTAGGTATTTTTTTTTTAATTGTGCCTTGGCGCACAGGGCACGAAAATGCGTTTGTGCCGTGGCGTTCAAAAGGTTAAAAAAAAATACCCCTAGATTTAGGGGCAAAAAGGGGTCGCGTTAACCCAAGGGTTATGGCATCGTTCTTCGAGGTGAAGGCCGTGATCTACCACGCTGGCCCAATGCGGGTTGGCAGATGTATTAATCGTTTTCTAATAGCTTCACAGTTTGATTCACATGGGACTCAGGTTCCGTCAAATTAGACCAGCTTGACGGCGACTGGTTTTCATCGAAGGGAATGACCCCGAAATGATGCGCTAACAGAAGTCAATACTTGTTACTTTGGCGAAAATGTCATCTGCGCGATCCAGAACGACTTTTAATATTTATTTTTTGATGCGTATTTTTTTGGTTTAACATTGTTTTTATAATTGTAACTTGGATTAATGTATGTGATGTAACGTTTGTTTAATTTAAAAGGGTTTATATATGGATGGAAATTAAGAAATTTAAAGTTTTTGGGTGGATTGAAAACAGCGCTATCTGTTGGTAAAGTTAGGCATCAATGTATATTATTATTAATTCACTAAAATTACAATTTTAAAATCAATGTAAGTAAAGTAATTATAAACAAGTAATTTTAAGGAAAAGAGAGAAAATAAGATTACAATACACTAGCCGCGCCCAGCGGTTTTACCCGCTGTACTGTAGCCTATGTGTTATTCCAGGGCCCAGGGTCAAAACTATCTCTATATCAAATTCCAATTCAATTGGTTCACCCGTTTAGGCGTGAAGAAGTAACAAACATAGGTATAATATTAATGTGATTCTACATATTATATAAATAGTTACTATATAAGTCGTTATTAAAAATGAATAAAACTACTGGATTGAGCTTGCCGATAAAATAAATAAAACGAATGAAAAATAAAAATCATAGTCAGCCCAATCGCTCGTGTGCTTATCGCGTAGGTATGGATATATTACGGTTACCTATTGTGAGTTCTCATTTATTTCGAATCAGAAATGAAGAAATCCGTAGACGAACTAAAGTCACCGACATAGCCCGGCGGATTAGCAAGCTGAAGTGGCAATGGGCAGGCCACATAGCACGCAGAGCGGATGGCCGATGGGGTCGAAAAGTGCTCGAGTGGAGACCACGGACTAGCAAACGAAGCGTAGGACGTCCACCCACAAGGTGGACAGACGACCTAATAAAGGTCGCCGGAAGACGCTGGATGCAGGTCGCTTCCAACCGGTACATATGGAAGTCTAAAGGGGAGGCCTATGATTCAGCAGTGGACGTCCAATGGCTGAGATGATGATGATGATTTATTTTTTATAAAACATGTATTTCGTTTATTGCAGAGATTGATTACAACATTGACCTTATCACTGAACATATTCACATGTGGGACCCATACGCACACATTTGGAAAGTAGATAAAACAGCTTTCATGGAGAAATATCGCGCTGAAAAACATACCGCTGCAGAATTTGACGATTTGATCATCAGTTACAGTGACTTGGCGAATACTGTTCAAATTCAGGAGACTATTAATCAGGTTATCTTCTAAATTATACCATTACCTATACTTAACTTGCAGGTACGAGAATAGCCATTGGTATTTGGCTGTAAAGCCAGGGGGTGGTCTTTTCAGCTGTTTCTCGTTCGCTTCTCCCGGTCTTGAACATCCTCCAGATATAATATTTTAATTTATTATTATGTTAAAATACTCCCTATGTCCTTAAATTTCACTGAATATGTATTATTTGGCTAACAGGTAAAATTTAGAAATTGTTGATATCTGTAAATCTACTTGCATTACTAATCTACCGCTGCTATACTTATGTGTTAGATGTAATAAAATTGATATGATCATTTTAATATGATATTCAATTCTTCTCCTAGCTATTTATATATTTAATTATTTTACTATTAATATTTTAATACTATCATACCTTTCAAATTACACACAATATTATGACAAATTATGAAGTAATATGGCTTAACCCTTTGCTATTATTCTTGTTCTCTGTAATGTATTTTTTTTTTTTTTATCACCAGTCTTGTATCTTTGTTTACTTTAAAAAGTTATATAAGCAGACATATATAGACATATTATGTATTCTGAATGTTCCTATCAGTGGAAATCGTTTTTGGCTAAACATATTTTGTATACTCATTAACTTTGTAAACTTTACTTAGAGCTGTTGATTTTCCAAATAAAATAAAATAAATAAATAAATATTATTTTACTCGCAGATTCACTTTGTAACTTTGAATTCGAGTGAACTGAAGAAGTCAATCATAGCACACTGCCTCGTGTGGCAGACGAAACTAGGCGAGCTGCTGCGGAAAATAACTGAAGCAGACATCGATGTAGTCTATGCTTATGTTGAGAAGAGTAGTGAAGACGCCATGAAGGTATTAAAGTACATATATGAAGTTGATTAAACTAACATAACACTATCCCAAACTGAATTTTGGCCTCTGCCACAAGAAGACGCCAACTCTGACCGTCTTTCACTGTCACAGAATCACTTGCAAAGATTGCTTGAAGCACACTAGTTTTTCTCAAGGTCTTTGCCCCAGCAAAACTTAACCCACCCCACGAGATAAGTCAGTGGGATTAAAAACAAAATCTCCAAAGAATAAATAATAATTACCTATTAATTTAGCCGCTATCATTAATATAATGTTTTTTTTTTAATGTTGACAGATGCCATCAGACTTGAAAGAACTGGCATCATCAATGGCCACGTACGAGCGGTTAATGTCAGAGTTGGCAGCATTTGAGAAGACATTTCCACCAATCACTGACCAGATGAATACTCTTGGTAAGATAAACTGCTTAGGTTTACACACAAATGCATTACACATTTTATAACAGGGATTCTATTTTATACATTGTTTGAAAAGAACCTCTATGAAAATCAAAGTTTGGGGAAGTCAATAGGTACCGAATACCCAGGAAGGGGATAATTAAAGAATTTTTAGTTAATATAAATTGAGTTTTTAATGTTAACTATGTTTCCTAGCAAAATTCGAAGTGGAAGTGTCATCAGACATGGCGACTCGACATGAAAACATCCCCGTGATATGGTCTGATTACCTAACCCTGCTGGAAGAAGCCAAAAAACTCTTAGAGGCAAACAAGGATAAATTTAAAGCTGAATTATTGGAGCAAGCTGAGGTAAATAACAATTTGAAGTGGAGTGATGTGGAAGGCTGTGGATGATGATGATGAATAAGTTCTCTCGTCTTTTCATAAATAGCTTTTATTTTGGCTTCGCTCGCGTTTAGAATTTAACCATGTTTCAATCCAATCCTTTTGTCAGTTTTACGTTGATAGATTAGATGGTGAAGATGTTAATAGAGAATTGTGTTTTTAAGATGTAATTTTTATATTTTCTAGGTGTTCAAAGAAGCTGCTAAAGAATTTTGCGATGATTTCTATAAGACAGCTCCATGTAGCTCAGATATAAGTGGTAAAGATGCTATGGCTCAGCTGAAAGCTTTTAGAGAACAACTTGAGGCATTGAGAGCACAGGAGGCGGCAATCCGAGATGGACTTGCTGTTTTTAATTTGACGTAAAATATAATAATTAAAGTAAAATCGTTGATTAGAATTGATTACATTCAGTTGATTTTAGACTGGGTTTACTTATGTATGCAGTTTTCATAGTTGATTACTGTAAGAGTAGTTTAGTATAATTTAATATCGTCATCATATTATGTATTTTTACCAATTTTCAATCTATGAAATATAATATTTTACCAGCATTCATGACCAAGGTTTCAAACATTTGTTTCCATCTACGTAATAATAAATATTAGAATAACTTTTATTGTTTGTGGTATAGTAGGTATTATAGAATATGAGAATATAATTTATAATATCTATTAGTGAAGAACTTTTCATTTTGGGTCGTAAACTATTTTGGTTTCTAAAGATTTTGAGATTTAATTATTTTCATCCTATCATCATCATAATATCATAACAATCCTATATCATCATCATAATCCTATTATTATCATAGTATTATAACATCACTAATGGCAGCTAATGGCTATTTTGTACTAATGGCAGTCACATAATATTACGTATGAAGCCACATGATAATTATATGTTATTCCTGTTATTACCTACTAAGCCATTTTGTTGTAATTTTTACTAACCCATGGATCTTTGTTGTTTGAAATAAAAGTATTTGATTTGATTATCTTTCATGCCTTAGCAGTTGATACACTTATAAAAAATGTTATTTGTAGGACACCAGTGAATCTAGATCTTCAGAAGATGGAGAAGGAGCTGGAGAAGCTGGAGGAAGTGTGGGGTCTGGTGTTTCAGTGGGAGGAGTCGTGGGAGAGATACAAGAACCAGACCTTCTGGGAGATGGAGACGGACGAGATGGAAGAAAACGTCATGTTTTTGTTTAGGTATAATATCAACTTCTTATTGCAGTATTTTTTTTTATGTGATGAAGTTTCCAAAACAACTGAGATACAAGAATATCTTGGAGTGTCAACTGTCCAATGTGAAATTGAAAGGCTCAAACAAAAATATGCAGAACGTCTATCAGTGCATCCCAATATTCTAGCGACTGAACTCTTAAATCAGTCGCCAACACCGAAAAGACTCAAAAGAAAAGATGTTTGGTAAATGAGGCACGAAAATATTTAGGGAACATATTAGCTTATAGTCTGGCGACTGATTGCTGATGGAAATATAAAAAAAAAGTGATGAAGTAGAAGACGAGCAAGACACTCTCCTGATGTTAAGAGATAACGATGCCCATAATTAGTACAGTGCTACTTAGGATTTTACAATTATGTGAAATTCTAAGAGCACTGCACCAACGCTTCTCACTCAAGAGTCATAAGATGTTAAGACTCTTTAGCCCAGTAATTTCACTAGCTACAGTGCCCTCCTACCGGAGCACAGTAATGTTTGCACATCACTGCTCAGGCGGTAGAATAACTGGCACTGTTGAGGTACCCACCTGGTCGACCTCCTGCAAAGGAAGTCTACCCCCGGTAAAAGTATTGCAGGGTTCGTTTTCAGTACGAAAGTTGATGTCTTCGTCGTAATATCTTCCGTTACGTATGCTAAATGCGAACGCTATCTATTTTGGAATAATTGATTGAGCTGTGTGTCATAATAATATTGCATTGTCATCTGATTTATAATACATGCATGCCAAATTTCAGCTCAATCAGAAATCGGGAAGTGGATCAAATTAAACTTCTAACATTACAGACAGACGGACAAAAGACAGGTGAAAGTTAATAAAAGCTTGTAAAAATAGATCTAATTATTTTTTATGAAAATTTACCAGAAAAACTTCTCCATAGTCTAGTTTCGAATGAATGCTTTGTGAATATCAATCCGTGATTCACGCCATCCTTTAAATATATAATGATGATCTTTAAGATTCTGTTACGCGTAGTTTTAAATTTATACATATTTTTTAGGAATTTCAACCGGCTCTCTCGTCAGTTAAAAGATAAAGGATGGGACATCATCGACACCACGAGAGTCAAAGTGGATGCGTTTAGAAGAACTTTGCCACTTATTGGAGATTTGAAGAACCCTTGCATGAGGGAACGGCATTGGGATAGAATCAAAACTCTAATGGGAGTGTGAGTTTTCTCCTATATGATTTTAAATAATTTGTTTTTCATACATTGAAATAAGTGTAACTGGCACTATTGCCGTCTTACTGACTTGTAGGTCCACCAGACAAGCTTACCTTTCTATACGAATAAAATAAATGGTAAATAATTCATATAATTATTGGAGATAAGCAGTTAGCTTTTAAACTTTTAATTAACTTCCACTAATAAATAATATACGAAATGCTTTTTCTTTTCTTTTATCATTCCTGTACCATATTAAATGTCTTCCTATTTTTTTTTAATCCTCTTGTTCCATCACCTTTCTTAATCCTTATTTATTCGTCCAGTGAATTTGACCAAAACTCTGAAGATTTCAAACTAGAATTGATAATGAGGCTCAACTTTCAAGTGTATGCAGATGAGATATCCGAAATATCTAATGCTGCTACTATGGAATTGAATATTGAAAATGGCTTGAAAACAATTAGGGAAGTGTGGAAAAATACCACGTATGAAATGCAGCATCATAGAGGAGATATGTATAAGATTAAAAACGTTGAAGAAGTTATGCAGGTATCTAAACATAAACATACGATAAAATCACCGTCGTCCTTATTTTTATTTTCCTTCCCTGTTTGGTTGTCTGGAAGAGATCGCTTTTAGCGACAAGACCGCCAATTGTTACACTTTTATATTATAAATTGTTTAAGTTCTAAGTTTCTGTATCTGTTTTTTTTTTTTTTTTTATGTGGAGAAGTAAGAAGACGAGCAAGACGCTCTCCTGATGTTAAGAGATAACGCTGCCCATAATCAGTACAGTGCTACCCAGAATTTCACAATTATGTGCAATTCTAGGTGCACTGCACCAACGCTTCTTACTCAAGAGTCATAAGATGTTGAGACTCTTTAGCCCAGTAATTTCCCTAGCTACAGTGCCCTCCTACCGAAGCACAGTAATGTTTGCACATCACTGCTCAGGCGGTAGAATAACTGGCACTGTTGGGGTACCCACCTAGACGACCTCCTGCAAAGGAAGTCTACCCCCGGTAGTTGTTTCTGTTCTGTATGTTTCTGTTTCTGTGTTTATGTTTATGTGGTGTCACAATAAAGTATTTTCTATTCTATTCTAAAACTCATAATCTCATAATCTTTATTAAAAAGCCTAAGAAAAGTTACATCCTGAAAAGCACCAAATTTTGTACGGAAATTATAGCAAAAACTCAGACTAACAAAAGACGCAAACATAGGCTATAGAACATAGGCATATACGAGTAGATATGTGTATATAAATAGCATCTTTGTATTGGTAGTCTATTCATGCAGCCTAAATTCAAGTCATTCACAAATTGTGATACATATAACAGTATTATTTTATATAGTTTTTGGAAGACCATCAAGTCCAACTTTCGTCGATGAAGTCTACTAAATATGTTGAGCCATTCATCAAAGAAGTCGATTATTGGGAAAAGTCGCTAGGATATGTTGCAGAGTGCATTGAAGTTAGTAATCTGCATAATCCTACTTACTTCCTGCTTAAAATTAATGCTACAAACCTAAAAATAGGTGTGAGAATAGGTCGTTAAGTATTTTACAACAGACGGAGATAAAAATGCGACAATCATCTAGTTACTAGTATTTCATTATTTAATAAAATGTTTTAAAAAGCATTTAATATTAACCAGATTGCACTACAAGTACAAAGGCGGTATCTATATCTGGAAAGTATATTTAGCGGTGAAGATATCAGAAAGCAGTTGCCGAATGAAGTTCAGATTTTTGATAAACTTACTAAAGACTGGACTGATATAACCTTCAAGTAAGTGTGTATGTCATTATGGTGCTGTTCATTCTAACTAAAAATAACTGTGAAAAATATTAGAAGTAGATTTAAAATACTTTTAAAATACTATTTATATAAAAATTTTAAAATACTTTTAAAATACTTTCTTATTATTTAATTTTTCTTTTGATGTACCTATGGGTTATTTTATGCCTGAAATAAAACGATTTTAATTTATTTATTTTATTTATTTAAAACTGTTTCCCAGTAAGGTCCTTTATATTTTAGTCAGTTCCTTTAAAAGATAATTCCTTTGAAGGAACTGTCTAAAATGGGACTTTTTATTCCCATTAGTTTGAAAATGTCCCATTAGATCCTTTGATGGAACTGTCGAAAGGAACTACTAAGAATTAACAATTATTTAAATAGCAATGACACACTCGTAGCACCAACACAGATATGCATAATATGTGTATGTATAAGTGAATAGGCTTACTATGGATGCTTCATTATTAAGCTCAGTCCACTAGATGTTTTATCCATATGAAAGAACAATATTTTTCTATACAGCATGCATGCCGGCGAAAATGCAGTAGCCGCATGTATTTACAAACCGTTGCCGTATGTTTTCAACAAACTGAACGACATGGTGGATAATCTAGATGGAATATTACGAGCCCTAGAGAAATATCTAGAAACGAAACGACAACTTTTTCCACGATTTTACTTCATATCTAATGATGATATGCTGGAGATACTCGGCAATTCAAAACGGCCGCAGTTGATTCAAGTGCATTTGAAAAAGTTATTTGATAACGTGAATAAAATAAGAATTGATAAGGTATGTGAATAATGTGTTTCATAACCATAATGTAATATGAGACATGTAAATAAATGAGACGGCCGATATTATATATGTAGATACCTCTTTGTTTTTTTACAAGCTTTATATTACTTTCACCTGTCTGTTGTCTGTCTGTCTGTAATCAAATCTTGCAAGTTTAATTTGACCCACTTCCCGGTTTCCAATTGAGCTGAAAATTTGCATGCGTGTGTTAATCGGATGACAATGCAATATTTTTATGACATCGAGCTGATCTGATGATGAAGCTGGAAGGTGGTCATAGGAACTCTGTCATATAACAACGCAACCCCATCGAGTTTGGGCTCATTTGATTTATCTTGACGAGTACTTTATGATACAAGACAATAATAATAAATAAAGCTTGTTTTTAAAAAGTATTTTTAAAATTTCACTTGTGTTATATTTAAGTAGTACGTATTGTAGTGCTTGCGCGCAACCAAGTTTTATCACTTACTTGGTATCTTAGTCGATGGTACTGCCACGGTAAAGTTACCGTTGTACTGCATTTAAAAACGGAGTCAACTATAGGTCGCGTCACATAAAAAGAACGCTGGAAGAAAGTGGCGGGGGTGAGCTTGCGCATGGGTACACTCACGCATAAAACTACTAGGCCTATTTAATTTTAACTAGCTTTTTGATCGTGGTTTTTTATATAAGATATTTATTGGTAATCACATCGGTCCACTCATACCACTAAATAGATCGATAAATCGTTTACTGCGCAGCTTCGCGCCAGCGTTCTTTTTATGTGACGCGACCTATATCATGCTATTATAAATTTTATGGAACGTTGTATACAAATTTGGTAGAATTTTCCAACATTGCAATGGCAATCATTAACATGGCAAATATGTTACTCGTGTGGCGTATTGTAAAAATAAAAAAAAATATAACTGACAACTGACATTTCCCTCTCTGTCAAAAGTCAAAAAGCCGCAAGTCCGCGAAAACGTGTTTGTTTATTTATTTGTTTATTTACTTAAAATATTCGTTTCCAAAATTACTTGTTAGAACTAAATAAAGCTGATAAAGTGGTGTATTACCATTGAGGATTCTGTTGTATAGCTTTGCTAATAAGATGAGTAGTGCTAGTAAGAAAAAAGCCGAAAAGCCAGAGCTCAAAAAACATGTTCTCGACAAAACTTATTACGTTCCGATGAAACACATGGTAAGTCTTTTAATTATTATGTTAGTACGTAGTGCCCACTTCTGGGCAAAAACTATCATTGACAATACATTTTTACTGCCTATTTGGTACGGCTAAATGCCTGTTCTAACCGCGATATTCGCTACGGCTCTGGGTATTTCTATGCAGTTTCACAGGCGCAAAAGAATGGAACAGGCCTTAAAACTTTCTTAATTTTTTTAAGCATGTAGATTTAAATCTTATATTAATCTACCTCTTTCTATAGGCTTAAAATCATCCTAATTCTTACATATCTGTAGTAGGTATATAATAACATTTTAATTCATCAAACTTGTTTAAATTTCAGCGTGAAGTACTAAAAGTGCTTGAAGAGAAAAACAAGTTTTTAAAAAATAAGAGTTATTGTGATATTAACATCCACAAATTGCAGCAAAGTAGACGCAACACATTTCATTTCTCGAGGATGAGCAAAAGGAATTGGATAGAAATGTTCATAATGGCATGTAATAAAGCTATGTATGCACATGATTGGGATAAACTTGCTTACTTGCTCAAGAAGTTTCCACGGTGGAAGTTTCAAGACTTCAATGTTGGATCATTTGATTACTTCTACACTAGAGTTAGTAAAATTCATTTTATGTTCTTGGGAGGTGTACTACAATTCAAAATCTGTGTATAGCAGGCAGATTCTTGATTGAATATCATAATTACAATAAAAAACCAAAATGATGCATCAATGAAATATAATTTGGTATATAGTAGACTCACTGTTGATAATTCTAAATGAATTTAACTTTAACAAACCACTATACTTATATCTACTTGAGAACAACCAAATTAACTCAAAAATATTGGTGTCAATTGAAATCTAGACTATTTATTGCTTAACGGAATTAATTAAGTTAACAACTAGGCAGATGTGTCACTAAGTGGTAATCACAATGCCCAATGGTTAGCCTATAATTACAAATAAAAAATAAAGTAACAAAAAGCCATAAAGGTGTAAAATAACCATATCGAGGGGTCTGAGGCGAATTGACTCAAGTGCCATTTCAGGCGATATTGAGTTATATATATCGTAATCAGCGATTTTTTCTCCGTACAATGATATATATAACTCAATATCGCCTGAAATGGCGCTTGAGTCAATTTGCCTCAGACCCCTCGATATCTTTTCCAACAGCAAAGTTATAAAGCATATACTCTCTACATTTCAGACTCTTACCCTCCTGCTAATGTACCACCCATCATCACAATCCCAGGGTCTGCTCTGCGAGTACCTCCACATGACCTGGGGTTGCCGCAGCGATGAAGAAAAGAAAGCCATACTTAAGTTACTCCTAACCCTGCCCAAACGATTACTAAAACCTTACAGTGTACTTATGAGAGCAGAGCAGGGAGATAAAGATGATTTCGACTCGGATTAATATTGTGTTATTTTGTAAACTTGGTTTCCTTGAAAGTACTGTGATTTAAATAAAACACTGTTTAAGTCGTATTTTTATTTACGTTTTTGTGGCAAATTCCTTGTTATTATTTACTTAAGTTTTTATAATTTGAACGAAGCATTGTGTGTTTTTATAATTTGAACCAGGCATTCTAAGGTGAGTTATAAAATGATATTATGGAAAAATAATGTTATTTTGTATTCTACTTGGATTTGGATTACTTAAAATCATCTAAACTGATTTCAGGATACTTATTTATAATGAATAGTAAATCCATATTATGTCCTACCAGTTGATATAACTAAATAATCAAGGTTTATTTTGAGTCCCATTTATACTATATCAAAATCTTAAAGTTATCAGAATGGATAATGAGTCATCAATTAACAAGTTAAAATGTGTATCTCATACCCTCACATATTGAAAGCAAGCTGGAAGTTTGTTTAATAATTTTTACTAATAACTTGTATCTTTTTTTTTTTTATACTAAATAGGCCTACGTTTGACCACATCTCACCTGATGGAAAGTGAAAATGCGGTCGACGATGGATCACGTATGATGCCTAGAAAGGTACCTATTCACTCGTGCCTTGAAGATACCCAAGTTGTACCGCTCGGGAAACACAGATGACGGCAAAGTGTTCCAAATGCGACCAGTTCTCATTACAAACGACGAAGCAAAACGCATCATATCATTATTATCATCCACAGACCTCTACATCAAATACAAATATCTTTATTTGCGAATATAGGTTAATCTAGTTGGTAAAAAAACAGAGTAGGGGTCAGCTATATTCTGCCTTAGTGACTTGCAAATACTTGCTATAAACATCGAGATAAATTTAAAGTTATAAAATCATAATAAAATTAGTTTAAAAATTAATAATACAAAAATGTCAAATATTTATGTGTAATAATATGTCAATTAGATTATTATTCTCCATTCAATCAATTCAATTTTCTACATGAAATTAATGTTTCAGAATGCCCTCGGTCTGCCAGTAGCTAAAGCAATGATGTCGGATGATGGAGAGTGCATAGAATGGAAGTATAACTTGATATTGGACGGACCAGCTGAAGTCTGGCTCTTGGGCCTTGAGCATACCATGAGAGTTGTGCTTAGAGATGTAAGTATAAAACTTTATCTCCTTTGTTCATATTAATCTTTGGAGAAAGGATGGCAGAGTTCCTACTAATGTACCTAATGAGAGCAAACATATGGATTGCATGTCTAGTTGTGTATATTTCTGTCTCTGTGTGGGTGTGTGTTTGTTAACTCTTATTGCCTAAATGGCGTTTTACCTGAACAAAAAAGTACCTTAGCATTCTGCCCTGTAGCACCTAAAACAATGAATTTGACATTGACGATTCATATGTCACCTTATTATGCACAAAACAAAAAATACACTAATTTTGACATTTCATGGTGGAATACCTTGTTATTATGGGCATTTTCAGTTTTAAGTGTACCTGCCAATTTGAGCATGTCGCCGGTGTTTAACATTTTTTTGCGAGTTTAATAATGGACATTTTGTTTAAAGTTTAATATAAAAAGGTAAAATATATATTAAGTTAGCGAATTAGACTGCAGGTTTAGTAAAACACCTTTTAATTATTATTTTATGAGTATTTTAAATATCCAGAGTAGCTGTTTTTGGCATGTCGCCGCCGTTACAAGATTATATTGGCTCAAATTACTAAAATAATATTATACATATATATTCACTGTTTTGATGCAAGCATAGCTTGTTATTTTTACTTTCACATATATTAAATTTGTAATATAAATGCTAATAAAACATACTAAAATACATTTTTAAACAAATGTCTAAAACTTGAACCGTTTGGACATGTCAATTTAGTGACAGTATTTTATGGTTAAAAAGAATTACTAAAGAAACTTATATTGCCTAAAATGGCAGCATCTGTGAAGAAGATCACGGCCAGTAATTTAAACACTAGTAATTAAAACAGTTTCTCAAGCGAAAGGGTGTTTTGTTTTGGTCAGCAGCTGATGCCATTTTTATTGTCAGGTTAGTGATGTTATTTCCTTGTTAAATATAGACGTTAAGCATCCTAGAATTATTTCAAACCATTCAGGTATAACTTAGAATTATTTCCGCTAACTTTATTCTTACTAAATATCATATTGGAATTTAAAAACATTTTTCTTTTAATCTTGCCTGAGAATGTGACGTCAATTTAGTGACATTTTTATTTCGTCACATATAGGACTGACTTCAAATGTCACTAAATTGACACATAAGGCTAGAGTTACATCGACAATTTGAAAATTTATTTATAATATAATTTTACAGGTAAATTGATATTAAAATATATATAATACACTTCACTATGCCTCTTAGTGGCGCGGAAAGGACTAAACGTTACAGAGAAAGGCTAAAACTAGAACGTTCATAAAATCTGTATCATTTTCTATTCATGTAACCTCAGCTTAAGGATATTCAATGGGTCAGTTTCGTGACTGTCTCCATTTTTAGATGAACAAAATATTTATTTATAAATTATGTATTGTTAGTTTACTTAAAAGCATTTTAAATATTGTTTGCGCCGGTTGAAATGTTGAACTCAACACAATTCATTAAAAAACTAACCGCTCTGTTTAAGAAATAAAATAAAAAAATCAATCTTATTGGCATCACTTTTGGCAAAACCGATGTTAAAAATTCATTATAAAAAATCTGATTGAAATTCAAAGTTACTATCTATTTTTTTCGATGGATTATAATATCAAGCTGCAATAGAAAATAGAATTTAAGTTATAATCCCTTTAATATTAATACAGGGCGATTTTTATGTAGTCACTAAACTGACCTCTATTTTACTACAATGTCCATTTAGTTATCGTTTTTAATAAGGAAAACATGCTACTTGTAATAAATAAAATAGTTATTTAAGTCCGCCAGATTACATAGTACAGCTTAGGTCCATTAAACATCTTAAAAACACAACTTTGAAAAAATACGTGTATTTTGATCAGGGTACACTTAAAAATGAAAATGCCCTTATACCTTGCACAGGGCACAGAATATGCCCTGTGCTTAATTAGGTTTTTTTGAAGTGAAAACTTCTTTAGCGGCGCTGAGCACTTTTTTTGTATGGGTAAAAACTTTAAAACTCGCGTCAGGGTCACGTGATGCTGATCGAAAAAGCGTAAGATCGAGGGGAAGGGAGAGGAACTAGTATCTCCCACTCTTTCTACCGTGCCTGAGTGTGCTGCTCTGTTGATGGTGTAAAAGTCGTCGAAATTATGGATGGAAGTTGATTTTTCTGAGAGATAAAATTTAATGTAATATATAAATAACGATATAATATTATAAATAACAACATATAAATTGTCATATTTGTGTACGATAGCGTAATAAATAAACATTGTATTCTACCTCATAAATGATAGTACTTTTATACTTATTTATTTATTTATTTATTTATTATTCAGCACAGAGCTAGGACTAACTTAATGCTACAATAGCATTTTCTACCAGTTGCCCTAAGGCTGGAGAAAATGTACTAAAATATAGGGGGGGCTTATAATTAAACACAACGTTAATATTGAAGTTTTCACTTCTGCCGGCACTCCCGGAGTGCTACCTTTTTTACTTTCCTTTTATATTTGAGGCATATTTTAGATCTTACCCACACACCGAATTACAGCCCAAATGGTTAAACAATTTAAATAAAACAACGCTTTTTTTAATCATGTTAATTTTATTCTAAAATGTTTCAGCAACTGATACTTACGCGTGCTGCGTTGAGAAAATGTCGCTATCAGAGAGAGCAGTGGATCGATGATTGGCCTGGACAGTTGGGTATTACTTGCAGCAAGGTTAGTCTAGTATTATAATGACTCACCTTCATTACAAAGTCTTTACTTCTGTGTCCTTTGTTCTTTGAAACTATGTATATGATGCCAATTATTCTAATAGGAGTTCAGCTGGGCTAAGATGTGCAAGACGTTATATTTCGCGCGAAATGTCGTAAGATTTACAAGTGCAATTGTGCCACATTTTATACCACAGTGGGGGCCTCGCGACCTGTACTACAGGTTTCCTCGAAAACCTATTTCAGGCACCAGTCCCACACAAAACAATATCTACCTACATTAAACAGTAATTCCAAATAGATAGTAAGACCACTACATTGTAATAAGATATACCTTATTGTGTAAGAAATAAATACATTTTATTATTTATTATTTTATACCACAACTTCATGTCTTCTAAATCAAATTATTTTGTACAAAATCTTTCACCGCAAAACTTTTATGACTTAATAATTCCTGATTCCAGATTCAATGGACGTCAGACTGTACTCGCACGTTGTGCCGCTGTGAAATAATGCAAGAGAAGAAACCTCTAAAGAAACTACGTAAAAAGCAGAACCTAATATTAGGTACACTTCAAATGATGTCACGGAAAGACATTAAAAAGATCCTCAGATGCAAAGTTAACGCTTTATGCGTTATTGAGATACATTCGAGAGATACTGTGGATAGAATGTATAAAATGGGTAAGTATTATAATAAACCAGAAAGAAATTATTAAGTAATCTTGCTGCGATACAAAGTCCACCCCAGAAAAGTTGTTGATAGTACTCAGTTTTGCAATTTACAGCATTCTCAGTAACTGATTACTTTTCTAGATCTTTTTAAGGGATCTGTATTCACATACGCCCCAGAATTCTTATAAAATTTTGACAATCTTAGAAAATAAATAGTAAATTTTATTCATTTTACATTTTTGCTATAGAAATAAACGAAATATTTATATAGTTTGGATTTTCTTACCGGGACCATTGTTTTTGCCCCAATAAACTAGGGCGTCTCACAAGGCGTCAACATCCTTCCTATGTTATTCCTAAAGTATTTTTACATTATAGGTTGTATGACTGTTACTGCGTTTGAATGGTTCTCTCAGCTAAAATTCTACTGGGACAGAGAGAAAGAGGATTGCTATATCAGACAGACAAACACGAACTCTATTTATACCTATGAGTATATTGGAAATTCGGGACGGCTTGTGATTACACCGCTTACTGATCGGTTAGTTATTATTGCGACTTTAAGAACTGACAGTATTAAAATCTGTACCATGATTCGCTTTTACATTTAACAATTTTATCGATTGAAGAAATAGTTAAGCATAACAAAATAGCATGTTTCGCAAACGATAATGTTCTAATTTTTAAACAAAAATCACTTTACAAAACGCGTGCGATTACACGCGTGAGAGTCGTTTTTATCAACGTATTTTTTTCCATCGTAGGCGTCTCATACACACTTGGCGCGCCACTATTGGCATCTTTGTTCATTCCCCTCTGTAGGTACTTTGTTCAAGTCAGAGCAGGAAATATAACTTTTCATGCATAACTCGTTAAAATAAACATCTCAAGTGGATCGAACTCCGGGAGCTTGGTCAACAAATTCGTGCTTTTTGACAGCAAGCTCCTGGAGCTCGATCAACAGCTGAGGGGAAATATAGGAAAGTTAGTATAGCATTTTTTTTACTTTTTCTGACTCTATTTCCAGGTGCTACATAACACTAACGACAGCCCTCCACCTGTTCCGTGGCGGCAGTCCGCAAGGCCCAGCCGGTACAGGCAAGACGGAGACTACCAAGGATCTTGGCCGAGCGCTGGCTAGATGGGTGGTCGTCACCAACTGCTCCGATGGGCTGGATTACAAGTCCATGGCTAAGTGTTACGCTGGTGAGTCTGCAGCATTCGATATTAGCTGAAAATAACTATGTACGAGAATGTGTAGGGTTTAGTATGAAGCTTTGTTAAAATCTTTCCAAATAATTTATTTTCTAGAGGACTTTAAAAACCTCTGTGGTCGACAATGTAAATGTCAAAAGAAATTTTGTTTAGACTTTCTTTCTTACATGCCCATCTCTCGCTCGCACGATATGACAAATATTGAAACAAAAGTTATTTATCGTTATATTATATTCGTAAAATTTACTTGTTGAAAATGTCTCTGGACTCTGGGTGTAGCTATAGACTAAATTGCTTTATTATTTTAAGTATTTCCAGTTTGCCATATAAGAAACAACAAAGCTATTTTTAGAACAGAAAAATTGTATTTTGGAAACCTTTTGTATATAATATTGTTGGTTTGGCACATTCCTATATAAAAGTCATGTATGTTACAATGGTACATTGTCCTTTTACCTCTATTCTCTATCTAAGTTCTTTATTGCGTAAGTAGGTACAAAAAGATCACAAAGAATAAATTATAACTCCGTTACAATCAGCTTTTCAGCATGCAAAGTGTAATAATATAGACTATTTCAATAAAATGTTAATAATAAAAAAACTGTCTTTCCAGGCATAGCCCAAAGTGGTTGTTGGGGTTGTTTCGACGAGTTCAACCGCATCAACATCGAGGTGCTATCAGTAGTAGCTCAACAAATACTAGCTGTATTGCTTGCTCTGTCTCTCTCCATGAAGAAATTCTGGTTCGAAGGATCAGAGATCAAGCTGGATGGGAACTGTGGGATCTTCATTACGATGAACCCTGGGTAAGGTTCCCTGTGTCTTAAGTGTGTTTCTACTGGGGGTTTTATCCCGCTTTCGAGGTTTAGTCTGCTACCTTCCTCGTAACGCGAGATCGTGGTCAAAGGCTAACCTGAGGGCCGAGGGCCTATTGGCTAATTCTCACCCACTACGATTGATGACAATTTCGATGTACATTGCTGCGTTTGTTATTATACTCATATTAATGAGGAGGTTTAAGCAAGTAATGTACGCAAAATTTTCTATGGATTTTAGTGTTTTACATGTCGGTTGGCGATAGCCAATAGGCCCTCTGTAATGAGTATGAATATAAGAGGAACGGAAAGGGGTGGGCTAGAGTTGATCGATTACAGTGTTAGAAGTAAGTGAAGTTAGTGTAGTCGGTGGTAGCTCAACAAATATTAGCTGTGCTGCTGGCATTGTCTCTCTCCATGAAGAAATTCTGGTTCGAAGGCTCAGAGATCAAGCTGGATGGAAACTGTGGGATCTTCATTACTATGAACCCGGGGTAAAGATACATGTGTCTTTTCTATTGAAGGGAGCTTAGTTTACTGGTGGTAGGCTTCGGCCGTGGCTAGTTACCACCTACTGGACAGAACCGTGTTACCAAGCGGTAAATTATGGCCTGGTTCCGGCATGATGTCAAGTGAACGGGCAGGGCCGGGCATTTATCCCGCCTTTTAGGTTCAGTTTGCTATATTGCGTACGCGGTATGTAGGACATTTTTTTTCGTGTTCGGGGGTGTTCCTGCGGGACTCTATAATGCCGGGGCAGCGGGTACGACGAAGCACTTATCCGCGACCAACTTAAAGTCGCGCTAACTTAACAATGATTATAGAACGTTATGCCTTATAGTTAAGGGGCTGCGCAGACGACAGACTATCCATGACGCACTTTTGAGTCTGTGAAAATAGAACCTATGCAATTATATGCAGTAACGCACATTACACGGATTATTTGTGCGCCGGCGTCGTGTGCGTTACTGCATATAATTGCATAGGTTCTATTTTCACAGACTAAAAAGTGCGTCATGGATAGTCTGTCGTCTGCGCAGCCCCTAAACGTTTCGTGCAATTATATGGTTAGCTGTTCTCCAGACATTTGATGCCGGCATTTAATGAACGGTCTAGGCGTCCAATTGACTGGCTCATTTAACCAAATGGCTTTGACATACATGTTAACAGATACGCCGGCCGTACGGAACTGCCGGACAATCTGAAGTCAATGTTCCGTCCGATAGCGATGTGTGTGCCGGATTCGCTCATCATCGCTGAGAACACGTTGTTCTCGGACGGATTCACTGCTTATAAAGTTAACGCTAAAAAGGTAACTATAGTATTTAGTCTTATTATTAGTAGTATCCCTGTTAACGCAACTATTATAATAACAATGTCAATGGGTATTGTAGAATTGAAGTATAGAAAAATATAGAAGTATAGAAAAGTATAGAAAAATACTGGTTGAATTAAACAAAAACTGAAAACTGGAGGATACCATTAGTGTAACATATTTAACAGAGTGAGGGTAGATGTAAATCTACCGTCTCGACGGCGCAGGACGGAGTAATTTGTTTTTTTTTATAGCAGACTAAACAAGCGTTTGACCGCAATCTCACCTGAGGGGGCCTATGGGCTAATTCTCACCCACTACGATTGATGGCAACTTCAATATACATTGCTGCTTTTGTCACCTTACTCATATTAATGAGGAGGTTTAAGCACGTAACGGACGTTGTCTATGGATTCTAGTGTTTTACATGTCGTTTTGCGATAGCCAATAGGCCCTCTGTTGGTAAGTGACGATGCAGTCGAAGTTGTAGCACGCTTGTTCAGTAAGAACATATTCACTCTTGATTTGAACAAACCCACGTTATAGCATTCGGGAAACACTGAGAGTGGAAAAAAGTTTGTGTACAAATTTTCAGGTTTTCACCCTCTACCAGTTAGCGATGCAGCAGTTATCCAAACAGGATCACTACGACTTCGGACTCCGCTCCATGGTGGCTCTGTTGAGATATGCAGGGGTCAAACGCAGGGCCTATCCGCACTTGCCTGAACAGGAGGTCAGTTTGATTACAACTTGAGAATCTTTAATGGTTCTCGCATCGACCGCGCCGAAAGAATTTTTGTATAGGAAATCTTCTTCCGATTCAGCAGGGCTATTCAATTATCGGTTAGGAAACCGAACCGAATACCGAATTGTCAAAAATGTATGAAATGACGTGACATGACATGTCAAGTTGTATCTACATAATACGTCATTTCATACATTTTTGACAAATCGGTATTCGGTTCGGTTCTTTCACGGATAAGTGAATAACCCCGCAGACGATTCGACTCCGGAAATTGTGCGAGGTTTCATGAAATTTCATGTAAAGAATTCAAAATACGATTCCTTCGGCGCGGTCGATGAGGATACATGTGCTTTCACCATAAATCAATGTTAATAGTTAGGCACTTACTAGACCTGTGTGTTACATCTTCGACCGCGTCATCACTTCACCAACAGGTGAGACTGTGGTCAAAAGCAGCCCTATTATTTTGTAAAAAAAGTTACCTGGACTTGCCTGAACAGGAGGTCAGTTTAATACTTTTGTTATGGTATTTTATCCATCTTTACATATATTTCTTTTTGTTTCACTTTCACTCTGTTCATATAAAACAAAATTATCATTGAATTTCCTCTCACAATTATTTTATCGGTTCAACCGGTGTTTGTATTTAAGAAAGACACCCAAATCCCAAAAGTGTTGTATGTTAAGACACCCAAATCCCAAAAGTGTGTCAGAAAAAGCTGAGAGCTGATAAATCATATCCTAACTGTAACCACATTATGTATGTCCGTCCACATTATGTATGAGTGCATAGTCATATTCACATTAAAAACAAGCTTTAATATTTATTAATCGTCAAAGATTTGTATCGTTTGAAAATTTGTCACTTCGCGCTTATAATCCCCTACCACAGAGCAAAAAGTGGAGCTGACCCTTTAAGCGGTGCCATGTATTAACATTGATATTCCAATTCGGATAAATGTTTTAAGATCTTTAAAAATATGTAGATGTATTGAATTTATGAGCATATTGTATGGACTTGACCTTGATTCAAATGTATGAATGTATGATTCACAAGCTTAAGTAGGTCACGCCGTTAG
Organism: Hemithea aestivaria; assembly: GCA_947507615.1. Classification (NCBI taxonomy): domain Eukaryota; kingdom Metazoa; phylum Arthropoda; class Insecta; order Lepidoptera; family Geometridae; genus Hemithea; species Hemithea aestivaria. The sequence continues at coordinate 17,335,060 of OX382330.1, forward strand.
TTCCACAAACTAAACTAGATGGCGCTGTCAAACGAGCGCCACTCGACCTGAATCGCGGTGACGAGATTCTCTTCAAAGTAGTGATGATTTCTCGGCGGTACATTACCGGTATCGCTTCTCGGCCTTTTGGCTAAGATCAAAGTGTAGTATCTGTTCTTTTCAGCTTAATATCTGAAAGTTCCCTCATTGAGGGACCAGTATATTAAACTGATTTTTTAACTCGACGGGATGTTCGGGGCTCGCTCCACTCCCGTCACGGGTCGGCCCGGCATTGCAGTGCCGCCGGGATCGGCCCACATAATACATAATATCAATAAATAGTAGTCCTGACTAATTCCTATTTATCGATATAATTGGAGTAGTATGAATGTGTGTGTCTGTTACCTGTAGAACCGATTGTGCTAAAATTTGGTGTGTTAAAAGGTATTATTCGTAGGTTAGGTACAGTCATCTTGAGTAACTTTGAATTTATTGGTCCATCTTTGAGCAAGGTTGTTATGTGGTTTATGATGATGATCCGTCCATGTAATAAATTACTAAACCATTTTTCAACCTCGTTCCAAAATTCAAAGTTACCCAAGATGACTGTAGCTTAGATCCTAGAATACTTTTTAGCGTCTTACTTATAACATAATTATTTTACTTATTTACCAATTGGCTAGTTTTGATTGGCTCGTTAAAAGTAAAACTCTTTGGTTCAAACACATTCGACGTGTGCTATGCAGCGTCAATGCGTATCGTCGGTGACAGCATACCTGTGGTAAAGTGTAACAATTGGCGGTGGCGCATGGGTATCAAAAATTTTGTAAAAACAAGCTATTATTATTATTACCATCCAACATTAAAGTACTCGTCAAGATGAATCAAATGATGCCAAACTCGATGGGGTTGCATCGACCTTAGAGCTTCATCATCAGATCAGCTCCATGTCATAATAATATTGCATTGTCATCCGATTTATACATGCATGCAAAATTTCAGCTCAATCGGAAACCGGGCAGTGGATCAAATTTAACTTGCAAAATTTGATTACAGACACAGACAACAGACACGTGGAAGTAATTTGAAGCTTGTAAAACCACTTATTTCCAGATGGTAATCCTAGCAATGCGGGACATGAACGTGGCTCGCCTTACAGCCAAAGACGTGCCTTTATTCGACGGGATCATGCAGGACATATTCCCGGAGGTAGAGGTGCCTACGCTCGACTATGACATGCTAGAGACCGCTATATCCGCTGAGATGAGAATCGTTGGCTTGCAACCGACTAAAGCTGCCCTGCATAAAGTTATACAGACTTATGAGACTAAGGTAATGTTTTTCTACATTTATATTGTAAACAAATGTTCCTAGAATTTCTACACGCTGGTGAAGATTGCTCTGAGCGATAAAACCGTCAATATACATCACCGATCTCTTTAATTTGGTTTCAGAGCTTTACTTTTCTGTGTGGTACCAATAAAGAGTTATTTATTTTATTCATCTTAATCTTATAATGATATTTTTAACCAATTTTAAACTAATGGTAAATGTTCCTCAGAATTGTTTTATGTATGACCAAATTATTTTTTTAAATTACGAATAAAAGTATGCATCTCACCATCGTGCGCTGATTAAAAAAATATTTTCCGATTTACGTGAATCGTGAATTTCTTTAATTAAGAGCGCTTAGTCCGCGGTACCCCGTCTCGCTCGCACTATTTGACACATTTTGAAAAATAAATTCATAGAATTAACTTTTGAAAATTTCTTAAGAGAACGAGAAAGAGAGAGAAGCCATATTTTAACATATTATCATCTGAAAACACTTTTAAAATGTGTGCAATAATATTGTGCAGTGACAGTGAGGAATTTAAAAAAAGTTAATTTCTATGAATTTATATTTCAAAATGTGTCAAATAGTGTGAGCGAGAGAGCGTCCCGCGGACTAAGCGCTCTTAACAAGTGTTCCGGTTTTCAAGCTTTTTTATAAGAATCGGACAACATTCCAGAACTCCCGCCACTCCAGCATCCTCCTAGGAGATACCAACACGGCCAAGTCCGTCTCCTGGAAGATGCTGGCAGCCACCCTGACGCGGCTCCATCATGAGAAGATGCCTGGCTTTGAGGTCGTGGAGCTGTTCCCCATGAACCCCAAGGCTCTGACTCTGGGGGAGTTATACGGAGAGTATAATCTGGCCACGGGGGAGTGGAAGGATGGAGTACTGTCCAGCATCATGAGGACTACGTGTCAAGGTAGGAGATAGGAGACATTTATTCCGCCTTTTAGGTATAGTATGCTCCTATCTACAGCCGCATCGGCGCTTAACATCACGCAAAACTGCGGCCCAAGTCATCCATAACTCAGAAAAACTAGCATACTTTTGATGGTCATTATCTACCAAAAGAGCGATTTTAGATTGGGCTTTGGTTTCATAATGTATGGTGTAATTGATGGCCAGCTTTGAGGTCGTAGAGCTGTACCCCATGAGCCCTAGGGCTCTGACCCTGGGGGAGTTATACGGGGAGTATAATCTGGCCACGGGGGAGTTGAACGATGGAGTGCTGTCCAGCATCATGAGGACTACTTGCCAAGGTAGGAGATAGATTTATCTCACCTTTTAGGTTAATTCTGCTATGATCTACGACCGCATTGTCGTTAAATATCACGCAAGATTCACGCAAGACTGCGGCCCATGTCGTCCACAGAACCCTTCTGGGTTTACTAACAAACTTGCCGGTAAACTAGCAAACTTGCTGGTAAACTAGCAAACTTTTTCACACTTCATAACATATTATAGTAATGAGTTCTTTTGTATATTTTTGGTTTGCAATAAAGCATTATTCTATTCTATTCTTTTTTCGTCTCGTTATCCGTAACGTTTTTGTCTAGTTTTCCGTATTATACCTAGTCATGTCATAAGTATTGTCACACAGTAAAAACTTTTCTTTTAGAATGCTGGCCACAAAAAAGTTTATTGAATTCGAATTTCGAATTGTTCATGAAAATAAAAATGTATACTTTTTAGAATTTTACTCATTTTTAAATATGGAGTGGACGCTTAAAGAAGACCGTGTTGCAGTTATTGCGTTGCATCGTTGCGGTTACGCGCCAATTCAAATTTTTGACATACTGAAAAATTTGAATATAACCAAAAGATTCGTTTATCGTACCATCAAACGATACAATGAAGACTCTAGTGTAGATGACAGGTCAAGAAGTGGTCGCCCTCGGTCTGTTAGGACTCCAGCAGTGATAAAAGCTGTGAAGGCGCGAATTCAAAGAAATCCCAAACGTAAGCAGAAACTGTTGGCCCTTCAGATGGGGTTAAGCAGAACCACGGTGAAAAGGGTGTTAAATGAAGACTTAGGGCTTCGGGCATATCGAAGAAAAACCGGACATCGTTTAAATGCTCGTCTAATGGACCTGAGACTGAAGAGATGCCGCGCTTTGTTGAAGCGGTACGCGAGAAAAAAATATCGAGAAATTCTTTTTTCGGATGAAAAAATTTTTACCGTAGAAGAGAGCTACAAGAAACAAAATGATAAGGTGTACGCACACAGTAGTGAAGAAGCGAGCAACCGTATTCCGCGTGTCCAACGAGGTCATTTTCCATCCTCGCTCATGGTATGGTTGGGAGTTTCTTATTGGGGCTTAACAGAGGTACATTTTTGTGAGAAAGGTGTAAAAACGAATGCAGTTGTGTATCAAAATACAGTCCTGACGAACCTTGTGGAACCTGTTTCTCATACCATGTTCAATAACAGGCACTGGGTATTCCAACAAGATTCGGCGCCAGCTCATAGAGAGAAGAGCACACAAGACTGGCTGGCGGCGCGTGAAATCGACTTCATCCGGCACGAAGACTGGCCCTCCTCCAGTCCAGATTTGAGTCCGTTAGATTACAAGATATGGCAACACTTGGAGGAAAAGGCGTGCTCAAAGCCTCATCCCAATTTGGAGTCACTCAAGACATCCTTGATTAAGGGAGCAGCCGATATTGACATGGACCTCGTTCGTGCTGCGATAGACGACTGGCCGCGCAGATTGAAGGCCTGTATTCAAAATCACGGAGGTCATTTTGAATAAACTTTATTGTCATAAGAATCTATGTTTTGTTAAGTTCATTTTGGTATATAAATGGTTACATAATAAATAAACTTGTTCCAATAATTTTATATTAAACATGTGACAGAATTTATGACCTGACTAGGTAATTGCTCGTTTTACAGACGAGTCCCCCAATCAGAAGTGGATAATATTTGACGGCCCTGTAGACGCGATATGGATCGAGAACCTCAACTCTGTCATGGACGACAATAAACTGCTCACTCTTGTCAACAGCGAACGGATCTCTATGCCTCCTATGGTAAGATTATATATTTCGCCAACTTTAAAAAGTTTTTCAATTTCCTCGAAATCTTTTACTTGGAAATTTGTTACTTGAAGCCTCCTGAATCTCTAGCTCTGGCAGAGTTGTTAAATGTGCCTTTTTAAAATTTTATGAGTAAATTTGTTGTTAGTTAAATAAGAAATAGTTTCAAAAATAATACTTTAGCTTTGGATATTATGTTAAGTTTGACTAAAGAAGTTTAACTAAGGTAATCTACGAATTTACATTTTAAAGTTTGTGTAAGGCTTCTAGGGTTTGTATATTTTTTCCTACTGGTGGTAGGCCTCGGCCGTGGTAAGTTACTATCCACTGAACAAAACAAGCGGTCTTGACAAAAAACTAAATAATTATAAAATTTGTGAGGTTTTATTCCCAGGTGTCCCTGTTAATAGAGACGTTAGACCTGGCAGTAGCGTCCCCGGCCACCGTGTCCCGGAACGGTATGGTGTACAACGACTACAAGGACTGGGGCTGGTGGCCCTTCGTCAACTCGTGGCTCGACACTGTCGACGATCCAGACTATAAGGAGATGGTAAGTTTATTGACTCTTCCTGGGACGATAGTAATGTATACCCACTAAAACTAGGTGACAATCTCGTATCGTTTTGTGTCGGAGGACTGAGATATGATCCATATTATAATAAAAGGAGAAGACGAAGCAGCTGTTTATCTACCTAGTAATTTAGTTCCAAGTTCCAAGTGAGTACACGTTTTATTTGACTAGGAGAAGTGATAAATACATCCAGATAGAGTCTGGTAACAAAATCTTTCAAAGTTTCTCTTGCAGCAGTTAGCTGTTGAGGTGGCGCTTGAGGGTGGGGTGAAACTCCTCTTCACCCCACCGCGGAAGGGCGCGGCGGGGGAGTCCCACATACCGAAAAAAGTGTTAGCCATGTATAAAGTTTTACCATTCCTTCCAGCTCCGGCGTCACTTCCTGAACATCCTAACCCCCGTGCTAGAACTGAAGCGTCTCCACCTGGCTGAAGGAGCGAGCGTACGTGGTCAAGAGCTGACGGGCGTGCGCTCCATGTGCCAAATGTTAGGGCTGCTGCCCTCGCCCGCACCCCCTGCTCCTGATGAGGAGGACAATGAGAACTTCTCCAAGATGAGGTTCCTTTTCGCGTGAGTGCCTTGGAGTATACCCCTTCCAGCTCCAACAACGACTACAAAGGCTGGGGCTGGTGGCCCTTCGTCAACTCCTAGCTCGACACTGTCGACGATCCAGAATATAAAGAGATAGTCGTCATTTCCTGAACATCCTAACACCAGTGTTAGGACTGAAGCGGGTACATTTAGGTGAAGGAAAAGACCTCAAAATTGTAAAGTTATTGTCAAAACCACATCTAAAAATGATCTTTGAAAGCCGATCATTTGTCACAAATTTATCAGCATATTTCTCTTCAGCATGATCTGGTCAATATGCGCGACCCTGGAAGAGGAGCCGCGTCGTAAACTGGACAACTGGGTTCGGGAGCACGAGGGGATATTCCCCTTGAAGGACACCGTGTATGATTACTACGTGGACGAGAGGCTGAGGCAGTTCAAACCCTGGGAGGATCGGCTGCCGGACAACTGGAGGTTTAATCCGGCGTGAGTTGAGAATAGAGAACATTGCTCTAAGATAGGTCTCTTTGGTCTAAGATAAACCTGTTTGTTATTTTGTATTGTAATCTTGGATTGTTTCGGCAAGTGGAAAAGAGCTACCGTTTTTGTAAAGCCGCGTCTCCAGCTCCTGTTTTGGTTCAAACATTCAACATGAGCATGACAACATCCAAAACAAATCTCGGCGAACTTCTTGTTTGCTCCAACAATATTTTTTTTGTTTTCGATTAGACATTTCTGTTGGTTTCCAGGTTAGGTTTCCACACGATTCTAGTGCCGACCGTGGAGTTGCTCCGAGTACAGACGGTGGCCGTGCAAGCATTGAAGGCTGGACGTGGAGTGTTGGTGGGCGGCCCCACCGGCACCGGCAAGACTTGCCTCGTACAGGGCGCTCTAGCAGGGCTCGACCCCGATAGGTTAGCTAATGGAATTCGAAATATGATTTTCACTCGAATCTAGCCGTATGGCTTGTAACGGCTTGCAACAATCTCTTCTCTTTACGTCCACTAACGCACTGCTAGCGTTGTATTTAGTTGATAGAGTAACAGATACGTTAAGCTGGGTACTCGTTAGCGACCGCAGAGGGGTCCTCCTGTCGCTGCCCCGGCATTATGGCGTCCCGCAGGAACACTGACAGGTGGGTTCGACGGGGAAGTCCCACATACCGCCCGGCGTGGGGTGATGATACGTAAGGCATTTTTCCTGGGTCAAAAAAAGGTACTATAAAACTAATATAACCAAATCGTCCAACAGATACAGTCTGCAAGTGATCAACATGTCAGCGCAGACGACAGCAGCTAACGTTCAGGATATCATCGAGGCACGACTCGAGAAGAGAACCAAAGGGAATTACGTTCCTGCTGGAGGTAGCTGTTGAATTTAATAGTTATTCTATTTACTACACTTATCACAAAATGTATATAATATTAATGACTTGCCTTTTATAACGCTCTTATAGTAATAGTTAAATAAATAAGGACGAATCGAAAAAAAACATTGAAAATCCAAATATGTTCAGCCGAAAGTTTTTTGCTTTATTCAACTAAATGAAACATTTTTGTTATACGTATTTTAATGTAGGTAAATCATTTAACTTTTATGGTCCTTCGAGCCGGTTTATGGAAACAATCGATTTCAGTCTAAAGCCTGTGTGTTGCTCGTCAATAATTGGGAACCCTCAGATTTTTTAAATTCTTTTGTGATAATTTGAAGTATGTAACCTCTAAATGCCAATGTTGTAATGTAGCAAGATTCTCGTGCTGTGACCAAACTGTTTCCAGGATCAGTATTTTAAGGACTTTTACAAACTATTTTCTATTTATTCCTTAGGCAAACGTATGATATCGTTCCTGGACGACATCAACATGCCAGTCCGCGACGAGTACGGCTCACAACCGCCGCTAGAACTGATCCGGCTGTGGATCGACTATGGCTACTGGTACGACAGAGCCAAGCAATGGAGGAAGAATGTTAAGGTATTGTATATTGTATTACTTAACTGTTTGATACTTACTTCATTTTCATCATCAGCCTGTCCTGTGTAAACTGTCGAGAATAGGTCTCCTCCCGTTGTATCTCTTTTTTGGACGGATCCCCTTCTGGTAGGTCTTCATCTATATTCTATCTCTTTAGATTTTCCTGCTTTTCTTTGTTGTGTAAAAAAGTAATTTTGTAAATCAACCTTCATTAAATAAAATGTCGATTCCTAGAATATAATTTTGGATACTACCGTGAGTGTTATTCATTATAAATGCGACAATGAAGAAATAGACAGGGTAGATAAGAGGGACGGGGGAGTACGGGAGAGTAGTAGAGACCCGTTGCCCCGGCATTATGGCGTCCCGCAGGATCACCCCCAGGTTTTTTAGTGGGTATCCCCGCCGCGCCAATACAAGGCGGGGGAGCCACATACCGCCCCGCGGGATGATGATGCGTAACGCATTCTTCCTTTTTGTATTTATTTTTTATATTTTGGGGCAAAATAATGGTAATTAGTACGTATAATTCCCTCCCCAGGACATGGTACTGGCAGCAGCGGCCGGCCCCCCCGGCGGCGCTCGCTCGGTGCTGCCGGCGCGGCTGCTGTCCTGCTTCCACGCCTTCTACCTGACGGCTCCCACCCAGCAGCAGCTCTCCAACATCTTCGGCACCATGCTGGGCCAGCATCTGCAGGACTTCGACGAGGAGACCAAGTGTTGCGGTGAGATTACTGTCTATAGTAGACGATGATTGTCTATATATAGCTGTCCTGCTTCCACGCCTTCTACCTGACGGCTCCCACCCAGCAGCAGCTCTCCAACATCTTCGGCACCATGCTGGGCCAGCATCTGCAGGACTTCGACGAGGAGACCAAGTGTTGCGGTGAGATTACTGTCTATAGTAGACGATGATTGTCTATATATAGCTGTCCTGCTTCCACGCCTTCTACCTGACGGCTCCCACCCAGCAGCAGCTCTCCAACATCTTCGGCACCATGCTGGGCCAGCATCTGCAGGACTTCGACGAGGAGACCAAGTGTTGCGGTGAGATTACTGTCTATAGTAGACGATGATTGTCTATATATAGCTGTCCTGCTTCCACGCCTTCTACCTGACGGCTCCCACCCAGCAGCAGCTCTCCAACATCTTCGGCACCATGCTGGGCCAGCATCTGCAGGACTTCGACGAGGAGACCAAGTGTTGCGGTGAGATTACTGTCTATAGTAGACGATGATTGTCTATATATAGCTGTCCTGCTTCCACGCCTTCTACCTGACGGCTCCCACCCAGCAGCAGCTCTCCAACATCTTCGGCACCATGCTGGGCCAGCATCTGCAGGACTTCGACGAGGAGACCAAGTGTTGCGGTGAGATTACTGTCTATAGTAGACGATGATTGTCTATATATAGCTGTCCTGCTTCCACGCCTTCTACCTGACGGCTTCCACCCAGCAGCAGCTCTCCAACATCTTCGGCACCATGCTGGGCCAGCATCTGCAGGACTTCGACGAGGAGACCAAGTGTTGCGGTGAGATTACTGTCTATAGTAGACGATGATTGTCTATATATAGCTGTCCTGCTTCCACGCCTTCTACCTGACGGCTCCCACCCAGCAGCAGCTCTCCAACATCTTCGGCACCATGCTGGGCCAGCATCTGCAGGACTTCGACGAGGAGACCAAGTGTTGCGGTGAGATTACTGTCTATAGTAGACGATGATTGTCTATATATAGCTGTCCTGCTTCCACGCCTTCTACCTGACGGCTCCCACCCAGCAGCAGCTCTCCAACATCTTCGGCACCATGCTGGGCCAGCATCTGCAGGACTTCGACGAGGAGACCAAGTGTTGCGGTGAGATTACTGTCTATAGTAGACGATGATTGTCTATATATAGCTGTCCTGCTTCCACGCCTTCTACCTGACGGCTCCCACCCAGCAGCAGCTCTCCAACATCTTCGGCACCATGCTGGGCCAGCATCTGCAGGACTTCGACGAGGAGACCAAGTGTTGCGGTGAGATTACTGTCTATAGTAGACGATGATTGTCTATATATAGCTGTCCTGCTTCCACGCCTTCTACCTGACGGCTCCCACCCAGCAGCAGCTCTCCAACATCTTCGGCACCATGCTGGGCCAGCATCTGCAGGACTTCGACGAGGAGACCAAGTGTTGCGGTGAGATTACTGTCTATAGTAGACGATGATTGTCTATATATAGCTGTCCTGCTTCCACGCCTTCTACCTGACGGCTCCCACCCAGCAGCAGCTCTCCAACATCTTCAGCACCATGCTGGGCCAGCATCTGCAGGACTTCGACGAGGAGACCAAGTGTTGCGGTGAGATTACTGTCTATAGTAGACGATGATTGTCTATATATAGCTGTCCTGCTTCCACGCCTTCTACCTGACGGCTCCCACCCAGCAGCAGCTCTCCAACATCTTCGGCACCATGCTGGGCCAGCATCTGCAGGACTTCGACGAGGAGACCAAGTGTTGCGGTGAGATTACTGTCTATAGTAGACGATGATTGTCTATATATAGCTGTCCTGCTTCCACGCCTTCTACCTGACGGCTCCCACCCAGCAGCAGCTCTCCAACATCTTCGGCACCATGCTGGGCCAGCATCTGCAGGACTTCGACGAGGAGACCAAGTGTTGCGGTGAGATTACTGTCTATAGTAGACGATGATTGTCTATATATAGCTGTCCTGCTTCCACGCCTTCTACCTGACGGCTTCCACCCAGCAGCAGCTCTCCAACATCTTCGGCACCATGCTGGGCCAGCATCTGCAGGACTTCGACGAGGAGACCAAGTGTTGCGGTGAGATTACTGTCTATAGTAGACGATGATTGTCTATATATAGCTGTCCTGCTTCCACGCCTTCTACCTGACGGCTCCCACCCAGCAGCAGCTCTCCAACATCTTCGGCACCATGCTGGGCCAGCATCTGCAGGACTTCGACGAGGAGACCAAGTGTTGCGGTGAGATTACTGTCTATAGTAGACGATGATTGTCTATATATAGCTGTCCTGCTTCCACGCCTTCTACCTGACGGCTCCCACCCAGCAGCAGCTCTCCAACATCTTCGGCACCATGCTGGGCCAGCATCTGCAGGACTTCGACGAGGAGACCAAGTGTTGCGGTGAGATTACTGTCTATAGTAGACGATGATTGTCTATATATAGCTGTCCTGCTTCCACGCCTTCTACCTGACGGCTCCCACCCAGCAGCAGCTCTCCAACATCTTCGGCACCATGCTGGGCCAGCATCTGCAGGACTTCGACGAGGAGACCAAGTGTTGCGGTGAGATTACTGTCTATAGTAGACGATGATTGTCTATATATAGCTGTCCTGCTTCCACGCCTTCTACCTGACGGCTCCCACCCAGCAGCAGCTCTCCAACATCTTCGGCACCATGCTGGGCCAGCATCTGCAGGACTTCGACGAGGAGACCAAGTGTTGCGGTGAGATTACTGTCTATAGTAGACGATGATTGTCTATATATAGCTGTCCTGCTTCCACGCCTTCTACCTGACGGCTCCCACCCAGCAGCAGCTCTCCAACATCTTCAGCACCATGCTGGGCCAGCATCTGCAGGACTTCGACGAGGAGACCAAGTGTTGCGGTGAGATTACTGTCTATAGTAGACGATGATTGTCTATATATAGCTGTCCTGCTTCCACGCCTTCTACCTGACGGCTCCCACCCAGCAGCAGCTCTCCAACATCTTCGGCACCATGCTGGGCCAGCATCTGCAGGACTTCGACGAGGAGACCAAGTGTTGCGGTGAGATTACTGTCTATAGTAGACGATGATTGTCTATATATAGCTGTCCTGCTTCCACGCCTTCTACCTGACGGCTCCCACCCAGCAGCAGCTCTCCAACATCTTCGGCACCATGCTGGGCCAGCATCTGCAGGACTTCGACGAGGAGACCAAGTGTTGCGGTGAGATTACTGTCTATAGTAGACGATGATTGTCTATATATAGCTGTCCTGCTTCCACGCCTTCTACCTGACGGCTCCCACCCAGCAGCAGCTCTCCAACATCTTCGGCACCATGCTGGGCCAGCATCTGCAGGACTTCGACGAGGAGACCAAGTGTTGCGGTGAGTTTATACAAAGAAGTAAGAAGACGAACAGGACGCTCTACTAATGACTAATGAATACCACCCAGGATTTCAGGTAAAATGCTAAATACTGCACCAATGCTTCTTCCTCAAGAGTCATTAGATGTTAAAACTCTTTAGGGCAGTAATTTCGCTAGCCATAGTGCATTCCTACCTTCTGTTACTGTTACTGTCGGGGTACCCATCTAGTCGACCTCCTGGGAAGTCTTAGCTTAGTTAAGATTTGTCACTATTCCAGTTTTAAATTTATTTTTTTGTATTCTATTTTCCATAAATATACAGCCATATTGAAGACTAGCTTATGCTCGCGGCTTTGCCCGCATGGCAAAATCCTTTCTTAGCGAAGGTCTACGTCATAAAACCTATCTATGTTCCAAATTTCAACCCAATCCGTCCAGCTGTTTAGGCTGTGCGTTGATAGATCAGTCAGTCAGTCAATCAGGCACTCTTTCCTTTTATATATTTAGATTATACGTATGTTTTCCAGGCAAGATAGTGCTGGTAGCAACAATAGACATGTTCAACAACATCGTGGCCAAGTTGCTGCCCACGCCCAGCAAGATGCACTACCTCTTCAACTTGAGGGACATCTCCAAGATATTCCAGGTCCGTAGTAGCTAAATACAACAGTAAGTTACATTACAATTCACAGTTACATCATTTATTGTACGTTTGTGGGGCACCAGCTGGTTCATCATGCAGAGATTTCCAGCCATTTTTGTCCTCTATATTACGCTAATTTTCTTTCGTAATATGGCTTTAACACGGCTTTTGAGTGTACATTCAATTGAATTACATTTGGGGCATGCTGCCATCTGACAGTGGTTTGGAGCACTTGGATTTTCTATAAATTGGTGTGTGGTAAATCTGGGGTTAATAGTTAATACAAGTGTGTAGTATTTATTGTTTCCTTGTTTTTCTAAATAAACGTATTTGCAACAAAAAAACTTATAAAATAAAAGCGTGACTGTTGAAAATGGAAGTGTGACAAAGTTGTCATAGTAAATCGTAATTTACACCTTTGACAAATCAGTGTCTTTTATGCCTATAGTTCCTAAATAAACCGTATATTAACGTTCAGGGTCTACTGAGAAGTAACAAAGACTACACTAACACGAAGCCTCGGTTCCTGCGGCTGTGGATACACGAGTGTTACCGAGTGTTCTGTGATCGACTCACTGAGGAGAAGTTAGTAATTTGTCTTTGTAGGAGGGTATGTAGCTTCAAAACTAGGTTTTAAAATAAACAGGTTTACAATTTAGCAATTCTACGGAATCTGACTCCTGAACCGATTTGGAAAACTCCTTTTTTGTTGCGAAGGTTATCCAGGTCCTGTTTATGGAAATCTGTTGAGTGTTTTTCAAGTTATGACTTAATGTACGTCTCAACCTTGAATTAAAAGGGAGCTGGTATGGGCTAAAATTTTTTATTCAAAGATCAAAGTCTTATTATAATCAAAGAAAGTCTATTAAGAAAATAGTTTATGACGGTTAGGTTCTGTAAATTTAATATAAAAAAGTTGTTGTAAATCATAGTACTTGTACCCCGAAACGACTAGACTCATTTCCACCATGGAAGTTGGTAAGCGATTAATAATTATCGTTGCCCAATGATCCTGAATGACCAGAGGCATTGCTGGCACTTTGTTAATGTAGTCTTTATAAAATGGATATTATTAATATGAATCATTTATGAACAGAGATCGTGATTGGTTCTTCAACCAAGTGTGCGACATGTTGGGCAAACACTTCGAGCTGACGTTCCACGCGCTCTGTCCTACCAAGCAGTCGCCTATATTCGGACACTTCTTGAACCCGTTTGAGGTCTACGATGATATCGTCGATCCGAACCAGCTGAGGAAGTTAGTGACATTTATTATTTAACAGTAGACTAGCTTTTAAAACCACAACTTTTTTTTATGTGATGAAGTAGAAGACGAGCAAGCTCTCCTGATGTTAAGAGATAACGGTGCCCATTATCAGTACAGTGCTATTTAGGATTTCACAATGATGTGAAATTCTAGGAGCACTGCACCAACGCTTCTTACTCAAGAGTCATAAGATGTAAAGACTCTTTAGCCCAGGATTGGTATAGGCACAAAAGATGTCTTTTCATTTGTGGGTCAGACATTGCAACATACGATCTGCTTCGCGAATGGTGAGCTGTTATACCAGGAGCAACAGGTCATATTGACGGGTATTTCCCTCCCAATCTTTACTCAAGATCACGCCTAGGGATGAAAATTTCCGGCAATATTCCCGAAGTTGCTATGGCAAAATGGCAACTATGACAACTTTGAAGTAGTCCCATACAAATACCGGCAATATTCTCAATGTTTCTAAGCTGCTTTGGAAATAGCCGGCAATTTTCATCCCTAGCAATCGTGCCGAAACATGGCCGTAATGAGCGCTTGGCGAAACTTCAACATATATGCAGCGTCCGTAGCCCAGTGGTCATACCTCCGACTTCTAAGCCGGAGGTCCTGGGTTCAAATCTCAGTGTGGCAAGGATTTTCGCCTGGACGCTACCGTGTTTCGGAAGGCACGTAAAACTGTGGGTCCCCGCTGTTTCCTATAAGATTAGTAGGAGGCAGTCGTCAGGTCATGTTGCAGGCCTGTGGTTCGCCACACGACCTATAATTTGTGATTTGACTCTGACAGTGTAAGTAGGGTAACCTGTTCTGTTGGAGTATAAACCCCAATTATTATTATTTTATTATTATTTTATTTAACCATATTCTCACCAAAATTTGGTTTAAACTCGCAGATACATATCGAATCAGATGGAGGAGTACAATAGTTGCCCAGGCGTGGTCAAGATGGACTTAGTCTTGTTCAAGGATGCTATAGAACATATCTGCAGGATTGTCAGGGTCGTTTCCCAGCCTAGGGGGAATCTACTTTGTGTTGGGATCGGTAAGGGTTTTGATGTTAATATGCCATGTTTATTAGCAAGCTTTTCACGAGTTCTTTAAATAAGATAATGATGAACTGGATATGAACAACTTAGGAATCTTCAAGGCACGAGTGAATAGGTCCTTTCTAGGCATATTAAGTGATAAATCGTTGATCGCATCTGCAGTTTCCATCAGGTGGAATTTGGTAAAACGTAACTATTTGTTTTAAAAAAATGTAGACATTTTAACGTTACTGGAGCTGCTCTATCCAAGCACTTATGGCTAATAAAATGAAAGTTATGTAAGTTTTTGCCGTTCGTTTTCCACATCGCCTTTCACATCTACAGTAAGTAGTTACAAGCGTATGCCAGCCAACCAATTAATGACCCACCTTTTTCTTTCGTGGCAAATGTCTTTATTGAGAAAAATAAACTAACAATACTACAGCTACTACAGCAATAAAGAACACTTTTATTAACCACAGATCGGCCACAAGCCGATCACAAAATCCAAGTGCTCCAAACCACTGTCAGATGGCAGAGTGCCCAGAATGCTGGCAGCATATGAAATAATTAAATATTTGTTATCACATTTATTATGTTTAGGTGGATCTGGTCGTCAGAGTTTGACTCGTGTGGCTTCATATATCTGTGAATATAACTCATTCCAAATTGTCGTCACCAAGACTTACGGAGTTAAAGACTTTAGGGAGGATCTGAAGGTACGTTAGGACTTTATGATATTTGGTATCTACATAACTTAAGTCCAAATAGGTTTAGCGGTTTTTAAGTTTTGTATTAAAACGTACACCGTCACCGTCACCGTCTCACCTACGCTGATTGAGAGGCGCTAATTGAGGGTTTAAAGTCAGTTTGAAAATATTTATAAGTGTTCGATCTAAGGATAAAACAGAGTGATTCCCAGCTCGTCCTACAAGCCTACGGCCCAAATGGGACGAGTTGAAGAAAATCAAAATTAATTCTATTTTCATTGCACAACTCGTCCTACTTATCTGTCAAAATGAAAAAGGTACAATCAGTAACAAAAATATCTAAAATAATAATATATAATTCTATTTATAAAAAAAATAAATGTACCTACCCAAGAAGGTTGGAACAATGGAGTTTGCAACGTCAACACTTAACTTAAGCAAGAAAAATAACGTCACAGTTGTTTGCAAACAAAACCCTTATAAGATCACACGTCCTTGTGTCTGTCAATACCCTTTAACTCGGGAACAAATCGAGTTGAATTTAAATACCATAATACATACTCATACTCAAGTTCACGGTCTCTTGAAGCTGTGAAAAAAGAAACATATAGTTCTCTGGGCTGGACCAATCCTCACAAAACACGGATGTGATGATTGTTTTTGTATCACACAGTTCACTCAAAGTTTTCTAGCACCTTCCATTGTTTCAGGGCTTATTTACATTTACTCTTAATTATATTCTCTCTTATAATATTTGTTTCAGTTGTTATACACAACGACAGGAGTCGATGCCAAGCAGACAACGTTCATATTCTGTGACACGCAAATAGTAGAAGAGACGTTTACAGAGATCATCAATAACTTGCTTTCCAGTGGAGAGGTCACTAACTTATTCAAACCTGATGAGTTTGAAGATGTAAGTTATCTTTAATATTATATTATGCATAGCAAGGCGTAATGATGCTTGTGAGGTTGAATATTTACCCGAAAATGTCTGAACTACTAAACAACTTGAGTATGAAATAATTGCTAAAAATATGCAATTAAACTATTAAACACAATTGACTATCCATTATATTAAGTGTAGAACACTTTTGACCGAATGAGGGTAGATGTGAAATCCATCTCCAGTCTGCTCGTGACCACGGCTCTTGTAACTGAGCCGAAACATCGATATTAGTTTTACAATGTTTTTGTAAAACTAGCATTAAATACCTACGCGATAAGTTCCGACTAATATCTTACTAATATTATAAACGTGAAAGTTTGTGAGAATGGATGTCTGGATGTGTGTTTGTTACTCTTTCACGCCTAAACGGGTAGACCGATTGAGCTGAAATTTGATATACAGATAGCTTAGACCCTAGAATAACACATAGGCTATAGAAAAGCGGGGCGTTGGGCGCAGCTGGTTTGAATGAGTTTAAATCGCGTAAGTTTAAAGTATTATAATTGACTATGGCCTACTTACTACTTTTGACTATTGACCTTCGTCTTCAACTTTCAGCCTAGCGCAGGGAATGGCGGCAGAATATTGGGCAAGGTCTTGGAAACTAACCCTGTTGTGAAGGCTGAGAAACTCCATTAACATTCTGTCCATTGTAATTCAGGAACTTCCTCGAATAGTGATCAGATAGAGTTAATTAATATTGTAAATTACAGATAAAGACAGCTCTAGAGAAGCCTATGAAGAATGCCAACATAATGCAGACAGCGGAAGCGGTGTATTTGTTCCTGGTGGACAGAGTGCGAACCAATATGCATATTGTGCTGTGCTTCAGCCCTATTGGAGATGAATTCAGGTTAGCACTGGGTGCAAATATCGCGAAGTGGTTAATGTCCCATCCATCCCGCCTTCTAGGCTTAGTTTGCTACCATCTACGGCCGCGTTGTCGCTTTACGTTACGTAAGATCGTGGTCAAAGACTTTTAACCTGAAATGAAACAAGAAAAATTTAAAAAGTAATTAGTTAAGTGTTGATTTTTTTTCTATAAAGTACCTTCCAATTATTTTGAAAATCACACTAGAAAAATCACACGTCACTGCACACTTTATTTATGCGCCATCTGCCGGAGATTTATTGAAGTTTTCCCTGTTTTATTATCAACGCCATCTATCGGAACTTCATTGAAGCACTACAACTTCCTCTGACTGTACGGCGATTCACGAAAGTTAGCGTTTGTGTCAAGTTTTAATCTGCAGCCATGTTACAGTGTGCGGCTTGCGGTAAATTTCTAAAGGCGACAGGTGTCGCTCAATGTCATGCTTGCCCGCGCGCATACCATAAGTTATGCGTGGGGATCTCCGACGCTGATGAGGTCGGGAAGGGATGGGTCTGCCCGGAATGCAAGAGGGTAAAGCCGAGGGGTGACAACTCTAACACCCCCGTAAAAAGTGCTGCGGCGTCTCTCCCTTCGCCACTTTCCTGCGAGACATCGGCATCCCTCGGACGCCCTTCGGTCGCGATATCCTCCCCCGCCCCCTGTGGAATTTCGGGTGAAGATCCTTGGGCAGAGCTGAAGCTGATGAGGCGCGATCTCGCCGAGTACGTAAGGGAGGTTCGAGAGTTCCGAGAGGAGTTTCGGAGCTTCACGTTCGGCATCGAGCAGCGGTTGGACGGTCTCGAAACCAGGCTGACAGCGGTCGAAAAGAGGGAGGCGACACCCGCTCAAGAAGAGGTTGCCGAGCTGAAGACGACCGTGGCCAATTTGAAGGCGGAGGTGAACGACAAGGAGCAGGAGCTACTGCTGTCCGACCTCGACATCGGGCACCTCCCCGAGTGCTCGGGGGAGAACGTCGCGCATACCGTGTCTGTTCTGGCCGCGAAGCTCGGTGTTACCATTCAGGAGCAAGACATCGTATTCGCTGAGCGTGTAGGGCGCACCGACCAACGCGGCGAGCCGGACGAGGCGGCAGCGGGGCGGCCGCGCCGCGTTGTTGTAAGGCTGGCGCGCCGCTCCCTACGCGACCGCATCCTGCAGGCGGCGCGCGTGCGCCGCACGCTCACCTCTGCCGAGCTGGGGCTGGCGGGGCCGTCACGTCGCCTGTATGTGAACGAGCGGCTGACCAAAACTAACCGGCAGCTCTTCCACACTGTACGCGACGAGTGCCGTAAGCGCGAGTGGCGCTACGCCTGGACCAAGCAGGGCCGGGTCTACGCGCGACAAGGTGACGGCAAGCAGGTGTTCCTGATTCGACCGGGTACAGCCTTGGGGAGGGTTTTTGAGGGCAAAAATGTTTGAAGAGCTCAAAACGTATTATACACTTAGTCTTTGTATAGTTCGATTGTCATTTCACTTGCTATTCTTCTGTCAGCACATGTTTTACTTTTGTCTTTCACTGTGTATAAATCATATTATTATGTATTTTATATTTTGTTATTATATTATGTCTATTTGTTTATACAATATAATTTATTATTATATATTATGGTCTAGGTATCCATGGAGTCATTTCATAGTGTATTTAGTATACTTATTATATTATATATACAATAACTTATATAAATATGTTAAGTAAACATTTATGTTTAGATTTGTACAATGCTGGGTCATTGGGTACAAACCACGATAACTTTATTGCTACGGTGGGCCGATATAACATTGACATTTTGGCAGTGAATGAGACCTGGTTGCGTGCCGGTGAGGAGGGGCGCGCTCCTTCGTTGCCCTCGTACCGCCTGCGCCATATTCCGCGGCCGCGAGACGTGCGCTCGCGCGGCGGAGGTGTCGGCTTCTATATTAAGCGAGGAATCACAGCGCGCACCTGGTCTCATCCTGTGGATCCAGTCCATGCCTCGGTCGAGCAGATGTGGCTCACCATGTCTCTCGGTGGAAAAAAACTGGTAATCGGCACAGCGTATCGACCGCCTTGGCTGGATGTAGATTTGTTTCTGAACGCAGTTACTGATTCCATCAGTTCGATACCCTATTACGATGACCTAATTTTGCTAGGTGATTTTAATATTAATTTACTAAATAAGACCGATATATTAAAACTAAAAAATTCTATACATTTTTGACCTGCTTTAATATTTCGCAAATAGTTACAGAACCCACTCATTTCACTGACACTAGTCAAACTCTGATTGATATTATTTGTACTAATCTGCGACCGAAAAAAATATTTTATGACCCAGTAGGAAACCTTTATGGACATTTGCTTGTCTCTTGTCTTTTTCAGGTCAAGCGAGAGAAATGTAGGCCCTATGTAGTAAGGTATAGGCCTTTAAAAAATATATCTTTAAATTATTTTAACTCTGACCTGGAGGCTATTAGTTATAATACCAATAAGGACCTTGCATAGTCTGCACTCTTTTAGGATGAAATTGAAGAAATTTCTCCAAGACCATCAGGCTAGTCAAGAAAACTTAAGGCTCGAAACGAGTGCTATATAATATTTATATCTACTTGTATCCATACTTTTATATAAATATCCATAATATTATATATAATATATGAAACTACAAATTAATATTGTTATTATTTAAATGCTTCATTTTTTACTACATGGCCTAGCACCTATGCATATCATATTGTATTATTTTCTTTTAAGGTATATAGTATTTCATTATTTATAATTTAATTTATCAGCTTAAGCACACTATTTTTTATTTTATATAATCCATGGATTTTATCCCGTATTTTATAAAGCTTTTATTATAAGTAATAGATTATAATATTATGTTTATAGCATATACTCATAATATTTTAAATGTACAAAACTTTTAAGACAAAATGTTATGTTGTATTTTCTTGTGTATGTGTTATTGAGTAATTTTGTAAAACTGTCCGTGATGCCACTGCTGACGGTTCCAACGGAAGACCAGCGTAGGTTTTACTCGCCTACACATGCTGAGTTGGCACCATTTCGCGGCTACATAATTATTATTCAGTACTTAGTTTAGTTTGGTCCTAATTAGAAAAATTGTTTCTTTTATTTGTATATTTCTTGTTTTTTGTGTCTTATGGCCGTGAATAAAGTTCTATTCTATTCTATTCTATTCTAAAAAAAACTTTTTAAAAACAAGATTTTATTATTATTATTACCATATAGCATCATATATATAGTACTCGTCAAGACGAATCAAATGATCCCAAACTCGATGGGGTTGCGCCGTTTAATTACGGAGTTCCTATGGCCACCTTCGAGCTCCATCATCAGATCAGCTCCATGTCATTATGATATTGCATTGTCATGCGATTTATACAGGCATGCAAAATTTCAGCTCAATCGGATACCGGAAAATTTGACCCAATTTAACTTGCAAGATTAGATTACAGACATACAACAGACAGGTGAAAGTAAAAAAAGCTTGTAATAAAAGCTTGTAAAAAAGCCGTTCTTCCGTTATTTTTAGCCACATATTCCAACTTTGGAACGACCTCCATCTTGCTATCTTTCCGTTAAAATATAACATTTATTTATTTAATGTTAATTACAACGGTAATACAACCACTTACAGTAATCAACACAATATTTACAACAATAAAAACAGAAATATAGGTTCAAAAAGCGAGTAAGTAGAGTCTTGAAGGGCAAGGTACTGGCAAGACGAATGATAGTGCATCCAGTCGGCGGTAACCGCTCACCATCAAGCGAGCAATATCATTAATATTTCAACGACACCTTTTGAGAATTTTACCTTTTAGCAGATTAAAACGTTAGGCGCTTGTAATTCGTTATCCCAATAGTTTACATTTCAAGGTTCTTTACTTGATCTTATTTGTGTAAATGGAATCAATCTAAATCTAGCCTCCTCACGATGTTTTAATTAAATACAATTATTCCTATAGAAACCGCATCCGTCAGTATCCAGCACTAATAAACTCTACAACGACCAACTGGTTCCTGGAGTGGCCGCGAGAGGCGCTGCTAGAAGTTGCTTACAAGTTCTTGGACGGAGTGGAACTGCTGGCTTCTATTACTGGGCCTAGGGTTTGTGAAATTCTTTATTGAAATACTAGCTTTTTCTACTCTTTTAAGCCATTATTAACTCAATTGTAGCCGTTCTCTGAATTGTAGCTCAATGAGGGTTTTCACGAAAATTTAATCCGCCAGTTGGCGTCACTGTGACAGGAGGTCATAATTTATAAATCTATGATATAGGTAGTTGTGTTTGTCTATGAATGTTATGAATTAAAAATTATTATTTTTGAATCAATCCTTCTTGTGCACGTGCATATAGACAAAAAGGTTGGACGCAGACATTTTTGACAGGTCCGACTTGTGGCCGTAGCATGCCATACGAAATCCCGACAAAACTTCAAGAGTAGAACTGTCATCCCATACATTCACAAAAGTACAATGTTTGGGATGACAGTTCTACTCTTGACATTTCAGCGGGATCCCGTTTGGCATGCTACAGCCACTGATTTCTCAGTTTTTTTTATAGAGAATAGGGCTACGTTTCACCACATTCTCAGTGCTGCCTCCTAGTGGATGCTTTGCATTCCGAATGATGTAAGATACTGGTTGATACAAAACGCTTGTTCGCGTGGCAGAGTCTTAAAATTTACTTGCAATAAAAGTGCTATAATAATAATATAGGCAGAATAAAAAACAAATTTTAATTTGTGTTTTTCGTCCCGGATCTGTTTGAAATCAACCAAAAGCTCCAATATCTTTAAGGTCCGTCGCAAGGAGTCGCTAATAGAAAGTCGCGAAGACTCCTTGCGAGCCTCCGTGGCGTCCACCATGTCTCTCATACACTCCTCCGTGGGGAAATACTCCGTCAAGATGTGGAACGAGATGAGGAGGACCAACTACGTCACTCCCACCAACTATTTGGAACTGCTCTCTGGGTATAAGGAGTAAGTGTTCCACATTTTATAAAGAAGAATACTCTCTACTCTATATTTTAACTAGAGTACTAATTTAGCAATCTGATGTTGGCAAATTTACCCGCTTGATGAAATCCTTTCTTAGTGGATGTCTACGTGATAAATTCTATCTGTATGCTAAATTTCAATCCAATCCGTTCAGCGGTTTGGACTGTTAACATTTGTGAGACTTTCTTCGATTGTCAATCATGAAAATATTTCAAGTAATCTATTAAGTAAATGTTGATATTTGGTATATAAAGCTTAGGTGTAGCGATCAGTAAAAGTGTATGGAGCAGCTAAAAAAGTCAATGTTACATATGAAACAAACTTATATTTGTCAGAATGCTGAAAGTGAAGCGTTTCGAAGTGGCTCTCCAAGCCAACAAGCTCAGGAACGGTTTGGGCAAAGTGGAGGAGACAACTAAACTGGTCGGACAGATGTCTGAGGAGTTGGCTGTCTCACAGGTAACATATAATTTGATTAGTTTGTTAGAATGTATGGATGTATGTTTGTTACTCTTTCATGCCTAAACGGGTGGACTGATTGAGCTGAAATTTGGTATAGAGATAGCTTAGACCCTCGAATAACACATAGGCTATAGAACAGCAGGTAAAACCGCTAGTCAGGCAAATTAGTGATATTAGCCCATATTTGTCTTGACTCAATGAGAAGTCAGTGATTCCCTATTTGGACCACGACCTGTGACTTAACGCAGACGGGTTGAGTTCTTTCACCACATGGAATTACTTAATTAAGCCTAATTTACAAACTCGTATCTTCGTCCTCAAGAATGAAATATTTATTACCCTAAATAGAATAGAATTACTTTTTATTGCATACCAAGTTACAAGAAATAGTTATAAATAAATACAACACAATCTTAAAAAATATCTTCTTCCTATGCCCAGTTTTAAGTGACTGAAAAGAAGCCTGTATGTTATTTTAAGGTATATACATATGTATGTATCACCCGTGTTTATAAGTATCACCATTATTCACAGCCCTCTACATTCTACATCCTACTGCTGGACATAGGCCTCGAATGGAATCGATTTAATAATACGTCATACGTCATTTCATACATTTTTGACAATTCGGTCTTCAGTTCGGTTCCCTAACGGATAAGTGAATAGCCCTGACCACCATTCAGTCGGCGTTAGCTGTTTAGGTCCAAGTTTTAATCGAACAGCAGCTAAAATCTTAATTCGTGAAATAGTAATAATAACAAGGGAAATAAACTCATGTCTCGTGTTTAGGTGCAAGTGAATGAATATACAGAGCAATGTATAGAGTACATGGGCGTTATCAACGTGCAGCAACGGAATGCGGACGAGCAGCAACGCAGCGTTGCCGCTAGAAGTAAGATAACTACTCCACTTCATCTTCCTACCCTTATCCCACTAAGTGGGCTCACAACACGTCTTCCTCCTCCATTCTACTCTATCATCCGTCATATCTTCATTGACTCTCCTAGCACGTATATCTTCTTTCACACAGTTCATCCAAACCTTTTTAGGAAGTCTTCCCACATTTCCACTTACAACCAACAGTGTGTTAACTACTGAATATTAATTTAAAATACCCTATTGTTTAAATATATTTATAAGCTCTTTAAAGAGAGAACGTAATTATTTATTTCGTGTTTTCTTCTATTTTTGTTTACTGCCAAAGAAATCATACTAATATTTATGGTTGAATTCTGAACACATTGCCATCATTAGTTTCCCTAGCTATAACACCTTCGGAATCTTTAAGGTCGCGGTTAATCGTCGACCCTATCTGCACTTTCCATCAGGTGGAATGTCAATCTGGCCTATTTAGCATAAGAAGGAAGATTATTTAGCATATTCTTTATGCTATAGTCATCTTCGAGGAAATCTAGAGGATATTCCTTTATAACATAGGTAAGAAGACGATGGAAGAGGAGGTGCAATGTAAGAAGTTGGCTGACGCAGCCATGAGGGACTTGGCCAGCGCCATGCCAGCACTCGAAGAAGCTGTCAAGGTATCAGTTTATTCAGATCGAAATTAGAACTGGTCAACCAAATTTATACAGACAAGAAAAAAGGAAATCTAAACATATAAGTGACTGATTGACTGATTTATCAACCTACAGCCCAAATCGCTGAACAATCCGTTCAAATTTGAAACACAGATAGGTTTTATGATGTAGACCTCCGCTAAGAAAGGATTTCATCATGCGGGCGAAGCCGCGAGCGTGAGCTCGTGTTATTATATATGGGGTACAGTGGCTAATTAAAACCCCACTTCTCGTCGTTGATGCAGCTATAGACTTAATAAATATTAGAGAGAGAAAGAGAGATAGAGAGAGATAGATAGTGCGAGACCGTGGCCATATCGCCGCAACTTCTACTCCGGCTTTTTTCTTGTCCCTCTTAAAGGCCCGTCCTTACATATGTCTGTACTAGCTATCATGAGAAAGATCTAGAGGGAGGTAGAATCGGGTTTGTTCAGGGCAGTTCCGTGGCACCTAAGACGGGGAGGCTTTTGACGAGTAGTCGTCTGAATAATGATGATAATAATAAAGAAGCAATAAAATACAGTTTTCTTTGTTCAGGCTTTAGACGCATTGAACAAGAAGGACATCACAGAAGTGAAATCTTACGCCAAACCACCGCAGAAGGTTGAAATGGTCATGGAGGCTGTACTCATTCTCTTACAGGTAAACATTTCGTTAGTAGTTACTGTGTGCCCTTTGCGAAAAGATTTGTTTTATTAAGTAGTAGCTGTCTTGATAAGGCAACGATGTGTAATTTCATTTACCGTTTACATAGGCCTTTTAATGTATTTAATTTATATATAAGGCTACTCCATCCGCCGGTAGTTCGTTGGACCTTTTTTTTATTTTATAGCAGACTAAACAAGCGTTTGACCGCATTCTCACATGTTGGTATGTGACATGGCGATGCAGTCTAAGTTGCAGCACGCTTGTTCAGTCAGAAAGCAAGAACCTTTTCACTCAGGATCATGGTTAACCTAATATTCAAATGCCAATGTCCGTATACATAGCGTAAGAGTGATCTAAACAGTCACTTTACAAAACTAGAAAGAGCCAACATGGGCGGAAGCCAAGCGCCAGCTCGGCGACCAATACTTCCTGGACCGCCTGCGGGAGTTCGACAAGGACAACATATCCGACAAGACGTTGAAGAAGATCGGCACCTACACCGCCAAGCCTGACTTCGACCCGGACATAGTGGGCACCGTGTCTTCTGCTGCCAAGTCGCTGTGTCTCTGGGTTAGAGCTATTGAGAAGTATGGGAAGGTTTTCAAGTAAGCAACATGGTTAATAAAAGGTATTTTCTAGATTTTTAGCCCAAGTGCAAATGAGAGCTTCGCAACGTAATGCATAAAGAATCCAACTCATCACTTTCAAACACTTTGCAACTTTCGAGTTAATTCGTTTAGTGGTTTCAGCTTCAGCTGTGTTCAACATACCTTTGCGATTGCATTCTAAATTCTAACACACATAAATATTTTTGAGGAGGTTGATTCAACTAGGAATTTTATATTACAAGATATGACCATTCCAAATCGCTACAACTCGTAAAAGGAATGAATAAATCGTTTTAATAATCCCACCATTATAACACTTTTTCATGTATTATTTCCATCCACTTCTAGAATAGTAAAACCCAAAAAGGAGCGTCTAGAAGAAGCGCTAGAGTCCTTACGCCTAAAGCAGCAGATATTAGCTGAAGCTCGCGCTAAGTTAAGGGAACTGAGCGAGATGATCGCGCGTCTTCAGGCGGAGTATGACGAGAAGGTGGCGCAGAAAGACGAGCTCGAGAGGAAGGCCAGGATGCTTCAGCTCAAGCTGGAACGGGCTGAGGCGTTGATTACTGGACTCTCGGGTAAGATATAGGTATTTTTTCCTGGCTCTATGTATAAATAATAAATAGCTACATATTAAACTGACTTTGACAATCACTCCCGAGGCCTAATATCTATTTTTTTAGAACATAGTTAGATCCGCTACGACAAACTGTCATTTTGGAAATAATATTACAAAATTTGAAAGTTTGAAAAAAATAAATTGCTTATATTATTTTCCACCCATTCCATAATCTGTAATCAGATAATTTTCAATGTGTATTTATAAATTCTCCAGGTGAAAGAGAGCGGTGGGAGATGACAGTGGAACGCTTAGACAAGGAGTTTGACAACTTGCCCGGAGACTGCCTCATCGCCACCGGCTTCGTGGCGTACCTGGGACCCTTCGTCTCCGAGTACAGGGAACAACTCATGGATGACTGGTTCAGAGAGGTATACTGCTTTTATATACTACTTGTGAAAACCTTAAACCGCTAGAAAAAATGAAAAAGTATTGATGCCCCCCTTGGATGCATAGAAATGTGTGAATCTGAAACCGTACCTTTTGAAAGGCGAATTTTGAGATTTTTTAAACATAATAGGAACGGAACACTCACGATAAATTGATTCGGGTTTTTTTTGGTTACAGATAAACAAAGAAACCAAATCTAATCATTAGTTATGGGCTTCACGAGACTATAATATAGCCATATAAGTAAACTTATATTTTTTCTTTTCCAGGTTTACAACGAGCAACTGCCAGTAACTATGGAGTTGAGCATGAAAACATTCCTGTTAGACGACGCTACGTTGCGAGATTGGAATTATATGGGGCTACCAGGTAACATGGCGCAGTCTGTAGGATAAATATACATACTACCATATAATTTTAATTGTATATCATTTTTTATGATAATTAATGAAACAAGACGAACAAATCGGTGTCCGATGATACACATCATGATTTCCCATTTCAAACACTGTGCCATCCAGTGTTTAAAAATATTATAATTGTGCATTGCACTGTGCTCAATCTCGTCATGTTCAGTATTTTCGCTGGTAACATTGCCCTTCAGCGGAACGCAGTAATGTCTGCACATTAAATAACCGGTAAAGTTGTGGTAATTCCCTTGGGAGCTCTGCAATATATCTATTTTTTTTTTTTTAAACACAATTTAATACATTTTATATCATCGTAATTAATACAAGATCGCCGCCGCTACAAAATAGCGGGCAGGTAACATATTTTTACAAGCTTTTATTTACTTTCACCTGTCTGTTGTCTGTCTGTGTCTGTAATCAATTCTTGAGAATTTATTTTGACCCCCTTCCCGGTGTCCAATTAAGATACAATTTTGCATGCCTGTATAAATCAGATGACAATGCAATATTATTATGACGTGGAGCTGATCTGATGATGGAGCTGGAAGGTGGTCATAGGAACTCTGAAATTTACCGACCAAATCCCATCCATCGAGTTTGGACTCATTTGTTTCGTCTTGACGAGTACTTTGGTGCTAGATAGTAAATAATAAGAAAAGCTTGTTTAAAAAAAAAAAAAATCACGGTTTAATTTTTTTTGGAAAGCAATCTTTATGTAATACGTTTCTAGATGATAACTTCAGTGCGGAGAACGGTATAATAGTGGTTCGAGCGACGCGCTGGCCGCTCGCTGTCGACCCACAGGGACAGGCGCTTATATGGATCTCCAGGCTCGAGGAAAAGAACGGCATTGAGGTATACATTATGACCTCAGTTTACAGTATTTTGCGAATATTTTATACTTTTTTTTTATTTTATTATGTTCAGTAGGTGATAAACAAGCAAACGGCCCACCTGATGGTAAGTGGCTACCGTTGCCTATGGATACCTGCAATACCACCACCAGGGGTACCACTGATACAGTCAACTACAAAGAGATGTATCCATGTTAGGCTTACAACATGAAGTAAATTTTCATTTGCCATAATAAACTACCCTTGGTTCGTGACATTTCTACTAGTAATCAAACTTTATATTATCATCGACTCGTTTAATATGCAACGATGATGTATCCCACTACTTTTCCTTAGGTGATACATAATAATAGCATTTAAAATGAATCGAATATACTATAAGATTTGGTGGATACTGAAAATGTCACGAAGTAAGGGTAAATAATTTTTGCATACTAAAAGTTCCTTCATTTTGTAAGACTAACATGGATACATCTCTTTGTAGTTGACTGTACGTTACCTACCTTTCAACACTCTATTCACTTGCCTTTTAAAGAGTCCCACTGAAGTATCAACTTAAGTACATACATTTTTCTATTGTATTAGGTAAAGAAAATTGGGCGGGATAAATTCCTCCCTATTTTCATTGAATAATTTTGAGATTTTTTAGATTGTGGACTTTGGCCAACCAAATTACCTGAAGATAATGGAGACAGCTTTGACGGAAGGATCACCTGTAATTGTACAAAACGTTGGCGAGGTATGTTAAAAACAACATGTTCATGAAACATGTTCAAAATATTTTAAAAATCCCAATAAACCGTTGGATGTTATCGAATGAGAGTACCTAGTCATAATAAAAATAAACAAATTTGACTATCAAAAATAACATTTCACATGATTTCTGCTCTTATTACGAGCCGCAAATAGCATAGATGCTAATTTAATGCTATTTTAGGGTTTGATTTGCTTTTTTCGTACTCTCCTGATAATAAGAAATAACGCTGCCCATAATTAGTACAGTACCGAGCGCACTGCACCAACGCTTCTTACTTGAGAGTCATGAGATGTTATGATTCTTCAGCCCAGTAATTTCACTAGCTACAGTGCCCTCCTTACCGAAGCACAGTAATGTTTGCACATCACTGCTCAGGCGGTAGAATAACTGGCACTGTTGGGGTACCCACCTAGTCGACCTCCTGCAAAGAAACTCTACCCCCCGGTATACTTTTCCTTAGGTATTAGACCCGTCTATAGCACCGATCCTCGACAAGGCAATAGTCCGCATCGGCAACTCGATGGTCATCAAGTTTAATGAGAAGATGGTTCCCTACAATACCAAGTTTAAGATGTATCTCACTACTAAACTGGGTTAGTTCAACATTAGTTAATATAGCGTCCGTGGCCCAGTGGTCATACGTCCGGCTTTTAATCCGGAGACCCTGGGTTCAAATCTCAGTGTGTGGCAAAAAGTTCGCCTGGACGCTACCGTGTTTCGGAAGGCACGCAAAACTGTGGGTCCCGGCTGTTTCCTATAAGATATGTAGGAGGCAGTCGTTAGGTCATGTTGCAAGCCCTGTAGTAATCTCGGCGACCTGAAACTGCAACATATAGGTTCGCCACACAACCTATAAATTGTGATTTGACTCTGACAGTGTAAGTAAGGTAACCTGTTCTGTTGGAGTATAAACCCCAATTATTATTACTATATACTTGGATCCGCCTTAAGCGTGTGATCATTCCTGGCCGGACCACGACAGAAATCGTAGATTCTGTTGTGGCACAAATTCATCATTTTAATTGTGCCAATTAGTGCCACTTATCCCAGGAATTTGTGCCTTATACTTTTCGAGAAACAAGACTATGATTGTGGTCCGGCTGGGAGTGACCATTCCTGGCCGGACCACAATCAGATCTCATGAAATACTAATGGTGGGAGGTCGCGTACTATGTCAAGATTTAGTGCCTAATTAGTGCCTCTGAAATATCTACTTCGATTAATCATAACTTTTACGGTTTAAAAGATATTGAAGAAATCCCGCCGCCTTGAAAATGAAAAAAAGCTTCTCACATCTAAACGGGAGGCTTTTCGTGAATTATTTTTTTAAGAATATTTAGTGCCTATTTGGCACTAAATATTTACACTATACTAGTTGCTGCATGTGACTTGGTTTACTTGGAATTATTATTTTTTCATTCCCCATACAAAGTTCCAGGGGCGGACCCAGGATTTTTTTTATGGGGCCAAGTTTTTTTATGACTGCGAGAGCTGCTTTGTGCCTTATGCTTTTCGAGTAACAAGGGCATGATTGTGGTCCGGCTGGAAATTACTTTTTCTGGTCGGACACCAATCGGATCTAATGACATACCAATGGCGAGAGGTCACGTACTACGTCGAAAAATTAGTGCCTCTGAATATCTACTTCGAATCATCACAACATATATTGTTACAAAGATATTGAAGATAGGCCGTCGCTGCACTTTGAAGATTAAAAAAAAATCACATCTTAACAAAAGGCTTTTTGTGGTTTATTTTTTGATGAATATTTAGTGCCTATTGGGCACTAAATATTCTATTTATCCCAGGAATTTGTGCCTTATACTTTTCGAGTAACAAGGGTATGATTGTGGTCCGGCAGGAAATTACATTTTCTGGTCGGACCCCAATCGGATCTAATGAAATACCAATAGCGAGAGGTCACGTTCTACGTCAAAAATTAGTGCCTAATTAGTGCATCTGAAATATCTATTTCAATTGATCATAACTTTTAAGGCTTGAAAGATATTGAAGATAAACCGCCGCTGCGCCTTGAAGTTTAAAAATAAATCACATCTAAACAAAAGGCTTTTTGTGGTTTATTTTTTGATGAATATTTAGTGCCTATTAGGCACTAAATATTCTATTTATCCCAGGAATTTGTGCCTTATACTTATCGAGTAACAAGGGTATGATTGTGGCCCGGCAGGAAATTACATTTTCTAGTCGGACCCCAATCGGATCTAATGAAATACCAATAGCGAGAGGTCACGTTCTACGTCACAAATTTAGTGCCTAATTAGTGCATCTGAAATATCTATTTCAATTGATCATAACTTTTAAGGCTTGAAAGATATTATTGAAGATAAACCGCCGCTGCCCCTTGAAGTTTAAAAATAAATCACATCTAAACAAAAGGCTTTTTGTGGTTTATTTTGTTGATGAATATTTAGTGCCTATTAGGCACTAAATATTCTATTTATCCCAGGAATTTGTGCCTTATACTTTTCGAGTAACAAGGGTATGATTGTGGTCCGGCAGGAAATTACATTTTCTGGTCGGACCCCAATCGGAACTAATGAAATACCAATAGCGAGAGGTCACGTTCTACGTCACAAAATTAGTGCCTAATTAGTGCATCTGCAATATCTATTTCGATTGATCATAACTTTTAGGGTTTGAAAGATATTGAAGATAAACCGCCGCTGCGCCTTGAAGTTTTAAAAATAAATCACATCTAAACAAAAGGCATTTTGTGGTTTATTTTTTGATAAATATTTAGTGCCTATTAGGCACTAAATATTCTATTTATCCCAGGAATTTGTGCCTTATACTTTTCGAGTAACAAGGGTATGATTGTGGTCCGGGAGGAAATTACATATTCTGGTCGGACCCCAATCGGAACTAATGAAATACCAGTAGAGAGAGGTCGCGTTCTACGTCAAAAATTAGTGCCTAATTAGTGCATCTGAAATATCTATTTCGATTGATCATAACTTTTATGGTTTGAAAGATATTGAAGATAAACCGCCGCTGCGCCTTGAAGTTTTAAAAATAAATCACATCTAAACAAAAGGCTTTTTGTGGTTTATTTTTTGATGAATATTTAGTGCCTATTAGGCACTAAATATTCTATTTATCCCAGGAATTTGTGCCTTAAACTTTTCGAGTAACAAGGGTATGATTGTGGCCCGGCAGGAAATTACATTTTCTGGTCGGACCCCAATCGGAACTAATGAAATACCAGTAGCGAGAGGTCGCGTTCTACGTCACAAAATTAGTGCCTAATTAGTGCATCTGAAATATCTATTTCGATTGATCATAACTTTTATGGTTTGAAAGATATTGAAGATAAACCGCCGCTGCGCCTTGAAGTTTAAAAAAAAAATCACATCTAAACAAAAGGCTTTTTGTGGTTAATTTTTTGATAAATATTTAGTGCCTATTAGGCACTAAATATTCTATTTATCCCAGGAATTTGTGCCTTATACTTTTCGAGTAACAAGGGTATGATTGTGGCCCGGCAGGAAATTACATTTTCTGGTCGGACCCCAATCGGATCTAATGAAATACCAGTAGCGAGAGGTCACGTTCTACGTCACAAAATTAGTGCCTAATTAGTGCATCTGAAATATCTATTTCGATTGATCATAACTTTTATGGTTTGAAAGATATTGAAGATAAACCGCCGCTGCGCCTTGAAGTTTTAAAAATAAATCACATCTTAACAAAAGGCTTTTTGTGGTTTATTTTTTGATGAATATTTAGTGCCTATTGGGCACTAAATAGTCTGTTTATCCCAGGAATTTGTGCTTTATACTTTTCGAGTAACAAGGGTATGATTGTGGTCCGGCAGGAATTACATTTTCTGGTCGGACCCCAATCGGATCTAATGAAATACCAGTAGCGAGAGGTCTCGTTCTACGTCACAAAATTAGTGCCTAATTAGTGCATCTGAAATATTTAGTGCCAATTGAGCACTAAATATTTATCAAAAAATAAACCACAAAAAGCCTTTTGTTTAGATGGGATTTTTTTTTAAACTTCAAGGCGCAGTGGCGGTTTATCTTCAATATCTTTCAAACCATAAGAGTTATGATCAATCGAAATAGATATTTCAGATGCACTAAATAGGCACTAATTTTGTGACGTAGAACGTGACCTCTCGCTACTGGTATTTCATTAGATCCGATTGGGGTCCGACCAGAAAATGTAATTTGCTGCAGGACCACAATCATACCCTTGTTACTCGATAAGTATAAGGCACAAATTCCTGGGATAAATAGAATATTTAGTGCCTAATAGGCACTAAATATTCATCAAAAAATAAACCACAAAAAGCCTTTTGTTTAGATGTGATTTATTTTTAAAACTTCAAGGCGCAGCGGCGGTTTATCTTCAATATCTTTCAAACCATAAAAGTTATGATCAATCGAAATAGATATTTCAGATGCACTAATTAGGCACTAATTTTGTGACGTAGAACGCGACCTCTCGCTACTGGTATTTCATTAGTTCCGATTGGGGTCCGACCAGAAAATGTAATTTCCTCCCGGACCACAATCATACCCTTGTTACTCGAAAAGTATAAGGCACAAATTCCTGGGATAAATAGAATATTTAGTGCCTAATAGGCACTAAATATTTATCAAAAAATTAACCACAAAAAGCTTTATGTTTAGATGTGATTTTTTTTTGAAACTTCAAGGCGCAGCGGCGGTTTATCTTCAATATCTTTCAAACCATAAAAGTTATGATCAATCGAAATAGATATTTCAGATGCACTAATTAGGCACTAATTTTGTGACGTAGAACGCGACCTCTCGCTACTGGTATTTCATTAGTTCCGATTGGGGTCCGACCAGAAAATGTAATTTCCTCCCGGACCACAATCATACCCTTGTTACTCGAAAAGTATAAGGCACAAATTCCTGGGATAAATAGAATATTTAGTGCCTAATAGGCACTAAATATTCATCAAAAAATAAACCACAAAAAGCCTTTTGTTTAGATGTGATTTTTTTTTTAAACTTCAAGGCGCAGCGGCGGTTTATCTTCAATATCTTTCAAACCATAAAAGTTATGATCAATCGAAATAGATATTTCAGATGCACTAATTAGGCACTAATTTTGTGACGTAGAACGCGACCTCTCGCTACTGGTATTTCATTAGTTCCGATTGGGGTCCGACCAGAAAATGTAATTTCCTGCCGGGCCACAATCATACCCTTGTTACTCGAAAAGTATAAGGCACAAATTCCTGGGATAAATAGAATATTTAGTGCCTAATAGGCACTAAATATTCATCAAAAAATAAACCACAAAAAGCCTTTTGTTAAGATGTGATTTATTTTTAAAACTTCAAGGCGCAGCGGCGGTTTATCTTCAATATCTTTCAAACCATAAAAGTTATGATCAATCGAAATAGATATTTCAGATGCACTAATTAGGCACTAATTTTGTGACGTAGAACGCGACCTCTCGCTACTGGTATTTCATTAGTTCCGATTGGGGTCCGACCAGAAAATGTAATTTCCTCCCGGACCACAATCATACCCTTGTTACTCGAAAAGTATAAGGCACAAATTCCTGGGATAAATAGAATATTTAGTGCCTAATAGGCACTAAATATTTATCAAAAAATTAACCACAAAAAGCTTTATGTTTAGATGTGATTTTTTTTTGAAACTTCAAGGCGCAGCGGCGGTTTATCTTCAATATCTTTCAAACCATAAAAGTTATGATCAATCGAAATAGATATTTCAGATGCACTAATTAGGCACTAATTTTGTGACGTAGAACGCGACCTCTCGCTACTGGTATTTCATTAGTTCCGATTGGGGTCCGACCAGAAAATGTAATTTCCTGCCGGGCCACAATCATACCCTTGTTACTCGAAAAGTATAAGGCACAAATTCCTGGGATAAATAGAATATTTAGTGCCTAATAGGCACTAAATATTCATCAAAAAATAAACCACAAAAAGCCTTTTGTTTAGATGTGATTTTTTTTTTAAACTTCAAGGCGCAGCGGCGGTTTATCTTCAATATCTTTCAAACCATAAAAGTTATGATCAATCGAAATAGATATTTCAGATGCACTAATTAGGCACTAATTTTGTGACGTAGAACGCGACCTCTCGCTACTGGTATTTCATTAGTTCCGATTGGGGTCCGACCAGAAAATGTAATTTCCTGCCGGGCCACAATCATACCCTTGTTACTCGAAAAGTATAAGGCACAAATTCCTGGGATAAATAGAATATTTAGTGCCTAATAGGCACTAAATATTCATCAAAAAATAAACCACAAAAAGCCTTTTGTTAAGATGTGATTTATTTTTAAAACTTCAAGGCGCAGCGGCGGTTTATCTTCAATATCTTTCAAACCATAAAAGTTATGATCAATCGAAATAGATATTTCAGATGCACTAATTAGGCACTAATTTTGTGACGTAGAACGCGACCTCTCGCTACTGGTATTTCATTAGTTCCGATTGGGGTCCGACCAGAAAATGTAATTTCCTCCCGGACCACAATCATACCCTTGTTACTCGAAAAGTATAAGGCACAAATTCCTGGGATAAATAGAATATTTAGTGCCTAATAGGCACTAAATATTCATCAAAAAATAAACCACAAAAAGCCTTTTGTTTAGATGTGATTTTTTTTTTAAACTTCAAGGCGCAGCGGCGGTTTATCTTCAATATCTTTCAAACCATAAAAGTTATGATCAATTGAAATAGATATTTCAGATGCACTAATTAGGCACTAATTTTGTGACGTAGAACGCGACCTCTCGCTACTGGTATTTCATTAGTTCCGATTGGGGTCCGACCAGAAAATGTAATTTCCTGCCGGACCACAATCATACCCTTGTTACTCGAAAAGTATAAGGCACAAATTCCTGGGATAAATAGAATATTTAGTGCCTAATAGGCACTAAATATTCATCAAAAAATAAACCACAAAAAGCCTTTTGTTTAGATGTGATTTATTTTTAAACTTCAAGGGGCAGCGGCGGTTTATCTTCAATAATATCTTTCAAGCCTTAAAAGTTATGATCAATTGAAATAGATATTTCAGATGCACTAATTAGGCACTAAATTTGTGACGTAGAACGTGACCTCTCGCTATTGGTATTTCATTAGATCCGATTGGGGTCCGACCAGAAAATGTAATTTCCTGCCGGGCCACAATCATACCCTTGTTACTCGATAAGTATAAGGCACAAATTCCTGGGATAAATAGAATATTTAGTGCCTAATAGGCACTAAATATTCATCAAAAAATAAACCACAAAAAGCCTTTTGTTTAGATGTGATTTATTTTTAAACTTCAAGGCGCAGCGGCGGTTTATCTTCAATATTTTTCAAGCCTTAAAAGTTATGATCAATTGAAATAGATATTTCAGATGCACTAATTAGGCACTAATTTTGTGACGTAGAACGTGACCTCTCGCTATTGGTATTTCATTAGATCCGATTGGGGTCCGACCAGAAAATATAATTTCCTGCCGGACCACAATCATACCCTTGTTACTCGAAAAGTATAAGGCACAAATTCCTAGGATAAATAGAATATTTAGTGCCCAATAGGCACTAAATATTCATCAAAAAATAAACCACAAAAAGCCTTTTGTTTAGATGTGATCTTTTATAAAACTTCAAGGCGCAGCGGCGTTTTATCTTTAATATCTTTGTAACCATATATGTTGTTATGATTCAAAGTAGATATTCAGAGGCACTAATTTTGTGTCGTAGTACGTGACCTCTCACCATTGGTATGTCATTAGATCCGATTGGTGTCCGACCAGAAAAAGTAATTTCCAGCCGGACCACAATCATGCCCTTGTTACTCGAAAAGCATAAGGCACAAAGCAGCTCTCGCAGTCATAAAAAAACTTGGCCCCATAAAAAAAATCCTGGGTCCGCCCCTGGAACTTTGTATGGGGAATGAAAAAATAATAATTCCAAGTAAACTAAGTCACATGCAGCAACTAGTATAGTGTAAATATTTAGTGCCAAATAGGCACTAAATAT
Organism: Hemithea aestivaria; assembly: GCA_947507615.1. Lineage (NCBI taxonomy): Eukaryota > Metazoa > Arthropoda > Insecta > Lepidoptera > Geometridae > Hemithea > Hemithea aestivaria. The sequence continues at coordinate 17,371,417 of OX382330.1, forward strand.
TCTTAAAAATATAATTCACGAAAAGCCTCCCGTTTAGATGTGAGAAGCTTTTTTTCATTTTCAAGGCGGCGGGATTTCTTCAATATATTTTAAACCGTAAAAGTTATGATTAATCGAAGTAGATATTTCAGAGGCACTAATTAGGCACTAAATCTTGACATAGTTCGCGACCTCCCACCATTAGTATTTCATGAGATCTGATTGTGGTCCGGCCAGGAATGGTCACTCCCAGCCGGACCACAATCATAGTCTTGTTTCTCGAAAAGTATAAGGCACAAATTCCTGGGATAAGTGGCACTAATTGGCACAATTAAAATGATGAATTTGTGCCACAACAGAATCTACGATTTCTGTCGTGGTCCGGCCAGGAATGATCACACCCTTAAGCCACTGTATCCGCACCAGTTTGGGTCCAAACCAGCAAAGTCGTGAATTTTTTCACTGCGGCAATTTGATAAAGATAATTGTGACTTATGAAAGAAAAACTTGAGGAAAGCTTTTTATGTGTACGAGAGGTCGAAAACGAGCTCGCGTGAGATTGTTATAAGCGGTACTTTTTAGAGTCTTGTCTGCTACTCAAAAACGACAAAAACATCAATAATGAATGTATATTTGAATCTGCCATCTGTGCATCCCCGTATACCACCCCAACTACTTTCAGGTGAAGCAAAATAGCCATTAGATTTGATAAACTTTTTTTTCCACTCATGTCATAATAAGTGACGCGGCCGGTTTGGAGGACCGTTTAAAAAAAAATATATAAAAAAATTAGAAATTGGACTTTTATAGAACACAACAATTATATTTTAAAATAAACAAAAAATAGATATGAGTAATTATTAATTGATTATTTATTGGATTGGGATCGTAGGAGAAAGGTCAAATAATTATTAGGATTAATTTTCTCCAGGAAATCCAACTTATACTCCCGAAACCCTAACAAAGACGACGATGGTAAACTTCGCGGTAAAGGAACAGGGTCTGACGTCACAACTGCTCGGCATCGTGGTGAGGAAGGAACGGCCTCAGTTGGAGCAGATGAAGGATAACCTCGTCATGACTATTGCTAACAATAAGAAGACTCTTGTTAGTAGTACATTATTATGATTTTGTAAAAAAAGTTATTTGTGTGTATTTTTAAATTTTTTTAATATGCTTAAGTTCATTTGAAATATATATCTATTTTTAAAGCGATGCATGGTGGGGTTAAAATTCTTTGTACCTAATGTTGTTTTTGTGAATGTCTAGATCATATTATAACAGTTGACTTGGTTGAAGTCGTTTTAGGTAATCCTAAATCATTGTAATTTAACTTATTGCAGTACTGCACACATTCAAATTTGCGTAGCCATTAGGTAGCAGGTGGACTTATTATTGTCCAGTCCATTTGAACTGCAAGTACAGTTTATTAATAACTAGCTGCACCCAGCGGTTTTAGCCGCTTTACTGTAGTCTGTTATTCCAGGGTCTAAGCTATCTCCCCTATTGCCAAATCAAAATAGATTTAAGTAGAGTTAGGACTCTTTTTCTGGCAATAAATGGCATTTTATTTTATTTATTTATTTATTCTATACCAAATTTCCAGTTCACCCGTTCAGGCGTGAAAGAGTAACAAACATACATCCAGACATCCATAATTCTTACATGTTTATAATATATATTAGTAAGATATCGTCATGAATTCCAGGTGGACTTGGAAAACGACCTGCTCCGTATAATGTACGAGTCCCAAGTGCCACTGCTGGAGAACGAGGAGTTGTTCGTGACGCTGCAGACCTCGCAGCGAACCTCGCTCGAGGTGAAGGAAGCTCTCATCACCTCGCAGGTCACTGAGAAGGAGATCGATGCTGCTAGACAGGTGGGAGAATTATCTTAACCCTTTCAGACCTGAATTATATTTTTCATCCTGTGGAATTGGTAAATTCCGTGTGTCTAAAGTATAGTAAGGAGACAATCTTCAACTTTTCGGAAAATCTAGATTTTCTTAATGTGCATAAATGTGGACTCGCGTTCTACTTAGTATTAAGATTAAGGTATGCAATTTTTTTCATTGTATCTTATGTCTACAATTGTGCAGCCACTGAAAGGGTTAATACAAGTGGACACGCGAGCACTTCGTAGCACTTAACATCACATAACTACATCTAGAGGAACAGCGCTGCGTCATCGCTACATGGTAGATACTCCATTAGTCCGTACGAAGCGATTTAGTGCAACCTTCATTATCCGGAACTCGAAGGTTTGGAACTCTCTGCAGCATCAGTGTTTCCTGTAAATTACAACTTAGGAGTCTTTAAATCGAGGGTTAATAGGTATTTACTAGGTCTGTGTGTAACATCTTCGACCGCGTCATCACTTACCAACAGGTGAGACTGGTCAAACGCAGCCCTATTCTCTATAAAAAAAAAAAAATTAAAAAAAACAGAAGAATGTCTGTGTATCTCTACTGTATTATGCATGTGTCATACATGTGGAGCGACAGAAATGATTTACACGGTTTTTCGTAACAACTTGCGTTTATTATACACTCCACAATAGTTCGTACACGGTACACAGAGATGCGAAGGGGGAAGCAGGATAGAAGTTCAGATTTTGTAGCGTAGAATGAAAGTAGATAGTGAGAAATGAGAGGAGCGCGTGAGAGTGAAATAATAATGAGCGTCGTAAGCAGCGAGGAAGCGCAGAGCGGCAGCGTGTGTGCGCGGGAGCGATTCGGAGCACACTGGCGCGGGCGACGGTCGACTGGCGGCGGGTGCCGCCGGCCGCGACCCGCGTCCCGCGTCCCGACCTTCTTGCCGCGGTCGCCTGGACTAGTGATGGGCGCGCGATATAGTGCTGCGCCACACCACCCCCCCCGGAGTTAGGAGACACCTGGGAAAGAGAAAATCGGTAGTCTTATTGTACGTCCAAACCGTGTGGTTTTGGCTGGACGTTTACCGTCAGGGTTTTCTTTTGGTAAATCTGGTTTACTTGTTGTATCTGGTTCCTTCGTTATGTAAGCGGGTTTCACGCGGTCTAAAGACACAGTCACCGGTCCTCTGCTCAATTCGACAGTGATTGTCTTATTTGTCCTGCTGAGTACACGGTGAGGGCCTGTATAAGGTGGTTCAAGTGATCCACGCAATGCATCTTTTCTTAAGAAGATGTGTTTGGCGTTCTGAAGGTCTTCGTGCACAAACACCGATGCTGGAGAATGATGAGATGCAGGTTGTGGTCGGAGCTGGGACATGTTATGTCGAAGTTGTGAGACGAATGTTGGCGGCTCTATTTCTTTATTATTAGAAGAGTGAAAGAACTCACCAGGGATCCGCAGGGGCTCACCGTATACCAGCTCAGCGACCGAGCACTGCAGGTCTTCCTTCCAGGATGCTCTGAGACCAAGCAGCACCACGGGCAGCACGTCAGTCCATCTCTGGTCGCCGTGGGCCATGATTGCGCCTTTCAGGGTGCGGTGCAGCCTCTCTATCATGCCGTTCGCCGCCGGGTGGTACGCGGTCGTGTGGCGCAGCTGGACACCGCAGAGATCTGTAAGAGCTTTGAACAAATTTGAGGTGAATTGGCGCCCTTGGTCCGTGGTAATGGTTTGAGGACAACCAAAGCGTGAAACCCATGTCTCGTAAAATGCTCGTGCTACTGTCTCCGCTGAAATGTCCTGTAGTGGCTGGACTTCAGGCCAACGTGTGTACCTGTCGATTGCAGTCAGACAGTACTTAAAATCTCGCGAAGATGGTAGCGGGCCTATCAGGTCGATGTGTACGTGGCTGAAGCGTGACTGCGGCAGCTTGAAATTCTCCAGTGGTGAAGAAGTATGCCGGTAAACTTTAGACTTCTGGCAGGCTTCGCATGCTTGAACCCAGGCACGGCAATCTTTCCGAACTGAGGGCCAAACAAATCTGTCGGTTACCATCTTTGTAGTTGGCTTAACTCCAGGGTGACTCAGCGAATGGACAGAGTTAAAGATCTGCCGACGCAGCTCCTTCGTTACGAAAGGACGAGGCTTCGACAGAGAGACATCACAATATAAAGAAATGTCTGTACCAGGTATAGGTATACGTTCCAGCTTCAATGATGTTGAGCGTTCTGCTATGAGGCTCTGGAGCTCAGCATCTTTCTCTTGGGATCGGGCAAGCTGGGTGAAATCTGGGGGAGTCGACACGGCTTCTACACGAGACAAGGTATCTGCAGTGATGTTGGATTTGCCGGAAATATGCCTGATATCAGTTGTAAACTGTGATATGAAATCCAGGTGGTTGAATTGCCTCGGAGAACACTTCTGCTTGTTCTGGTGGAAAGCGTAAGTAATTGGCTTGTGGTCGGTATATATAACAAAATGTCTACCTTCGACCATGTGGCGAAAATGCTTGACGCTTTCGTATATTGCGAGCAGTTCGCGGTCATAAGCGCTGTATAGCTGCTGGGACTTGTTCAGCTTCTTGGAAAAGAAAGCGAGTGGTTGCCAGTCTTCATCTACCAGCTGCTGAAGAACCGCGCCCAAGGCTGTGTTGGAAGCATCAGTCACTAGAGCGAGCGGTGCATCCATTGCTGGATGTGCTAGTAGAGTACAGCGTATAATACTTTCCTTGCATTTCTGGAAAGCCCCACGAAGCTCGTCGGTCCAAGACAGTGGATGGGAACCTTTGATGTTGGGTCCCGCCAACATGGCGTGCAGTGGTGCTTGATCCTCGGCAGCATGCGGGATAAACCGTCTATAAAAATTAAGCATACCGAGAAACCTGCGTAGACCGTTGACCGTAGCGGGAGGTTGGTATTCTTGGATCGCCTTGATTTTGTCGTCGAGTGGGCGTGTGCCGTGCTGAGTAATGTGAAATCCCAGGAAATTGACATCCGTTTGCCCGAATTCACACTTGCCCTCGTTAATTAACAGTCCATAGTCCTGCAGACGCTTGAAAATGGTTTCCAGGTGTTCCAGGTGTTCGGCTTTACTTCTGGAAAACACCAGTATGTCGTCAATGTAGGAGTAGGAACAGTAATCCAGGCCTCTCAGCACCTCATCCAGGAACCTCTGGAAAGTCTGGGCGGCGTTCCGTAGTCCAAACGACATAAATGGGAACTCGAAAAGTCCAAATGGTGTCGTGAGTGCCGTTTTGGGTATATCAGCTGGAAATACTGGTATTTGATTGTAAGCACTCACCAGGTCTATCTTGGAGAACATGGTACAACCTGCCAGTCTGTGCGCGTAGTCTTCTATGTGACGAATAGGGTACCTGTCAGGTACCGTCCGCGCGTTGAGCGCGCGGTAATCCCCACATGGCCTCCAGCCGTCCTTCTTGGGTGCCAGGTGAAGTGCAGAAGCCCACGGTGAGTCGGAGGGCCGTGCTGTCCCTACTCGAACCATGTCTTCAAACTGAGCCTTGGCGATCTTGAGACGATCTGGAGCTAACCGGCGCGGTCTGCAAAATACAGGTGGACCAGCAGTGGTGTTTATATGGTGAACAGTCGAGTGCTTAACCTCTCTAAAAATTCCAGATGGTTTTGTGAGGTCTGGATATTTAGCGAGCAGCTGGTGGTACTCTGAGCTACCCGAAATAGCCTTGATGCTAATGTGGTCACATTTACGGAGGGTTCCAGGTGTTGTAAGTGTGGTGATGCTGTCGAGTAATCTCCTGTTCTTACAATCAACCAACAAACCATAGTGCGATATAAAGTCAGCCCCGATGATTGGCCTGTCTACATTAGCGACGACAAAATTCCAGATGAAATCGCGTCTTAACCCAAGGTCCAGGTGTAAGGTCAAGGTCCCAAAGGTATCTATAGCAGTACCATTTGCAGCTGTGAGACTGTATGCTGCAGGCTGCAGGTGCAGGCCGGGCTGTCGTAAAAATCGGCGAGGTAGGACACAAAGGTCTGACCCAGTATCAATTAAAAATTGTACCTTTGTTATCCGGTCGGTTACAAAAAGGCGACTCGTAGCATCTTGGCAGTCGTCCGTCGCGTCTACGAACTGCCGTGGAAGTTTCCCGACTTGTACTTGCATGGGCTGGTACACTTCTTGGCTTTGTCACCGTAGTTGTTGTGGTACCAGCATACACCTGGAGTTCTGGAACTGCTGCGGCCTCTGGAACGGCTTCGAGAGTCATTCTGCATGCGGCCACGTCTTCCATAGGAAAGTTGTGCGACCTGTTTCTCGGGCTCACTTTGTACACGTGACGTAATAAGCTCGTCCATTTTGCGGAGAAGTTCGTCGTAGTTGGTAGCACTGGTACTTGCGACTTGTACAGGTGAAGGCGTTACCTCGCATATTTTATCGGCTAGTTCTGCGACATCTTCTAAAGTTCCAGACGTCTGCGACACGATTATTGCTTGTACGTGAGGTGGCAAACGGCTGGACCACAAACTGCGTAGAAACTCGTCCGTTACACTGTCCGCGGCGAGAGTTTTTAAATGTCTCAAAAACTGCGACGGTTTTCTATCGCCCAGCTCTTCGTGTGAAAGCAATTTCGTAATTTGATGTTGGCGAGAAATCGAGAGGCGTTTTATAAGTTCTTGCTTAAGCTTCTCGAACTTTCCGTTCGCGGGCGGGTTTTTTACGATGTCCTTTACCTCTTTTATGTACCGCTGGTCCAGCTGCGAGATAACATGATAAAATTTAGTTGTGTCTTCTTTGACTCCAGCTACCGCAAATTGCGCGTCCGCCTGCACAAACCAAATTTCCGGATCGTCCGGCCAAAATGGCGGCAGGCGGACTGCCACGCGATGAACGGAAAATTCCACCGCAGAGTCTCCGGTGCGATCCGCCATCTTATCTGCGTCGTGTTGATCGTTGTTAGCCATCCGTAATCCGTAATCACGTCGGGGTCACCAGATGTGGAGCGACAGAAATGATTTACACGGTTTTTCGTAACAACTTGCGTTTATTATACACTCCACAATAGTTCGTACACGGTACACAGAGATGCGAAGGGGGAAGCAGGATAGAAGTTCAGATTTTGTAGCGTAGAATGAAAGTAGATAGTGAGAAATGAGAGGAGCGCGTGAGAGTGAAATAATAATGAGCGTCGTAAGCAGCGAGGAAGCGCAGAGCGGCAGCGTGTGTGCGCGGGAGCGATTCGGAGCACACTGGCGCGGGCGACGGTCGACTGGCGGCGGGTGCCGCCGGCCGCGACCCGCGTCCCGCGTCCCGACCTTCTTGCCGCGGTCGCCTGGACTAGTGATGGGCGCGCGATATAGTGCTGCGCCACATACATATAAACCTTCATCTTAAATCACTCTTTTTATATAATACTAGCTTACGCTCGCGGCTTTGCCCGCGTACAAAATCCTTTCTTAGCGGATGTTTACGCCCTAAAACCTACCTGTATGCCAAATTTCAACTCAATCCGTCCAGCGGTTTGGGCTGTGCGTTGATAGATCAGTCAGTCACTCTTTCCTTTTATATACCTATATTTAGATATTGATTGATAGGTAATCCAGGAATGGGGTGCCCGAAAATGGTTTGGATGAACGGGGTGAAAGAGGATATGCGGGCTAGAGTAGTGAATGAAGATATGACGGATGATAGAGTAGAATGTAGGAAGACGTGTTGTGTCGATCCTTCATAGTGTGGGTTAAGGGCAGGAAGATGAGATAGAAGATAGATGATCCCCCTTCTCTCCCCAGGGTTACGTCCCCACAGCAGTCCGCGCCTCAGTCCTTTTCTTCGCATTAAACGACCTCTCCCGCATCGACCCCATGTACCAGTTCTCGTTGGACGCCTACATTGACCTCTTCACCTACTCCATCGATAGGAGTCCTAAGGGAGGCGAGCTTGAAGACAGGATCAACAATTTGAATGAGTTTCACACTTATGCTGTGTACAAGTGAGTTGGAATTTGTAGTATTTATTTTCTTTTTTTTTACAAAGTTTATATTTAAACTAGGTATAAAGGATGTTGAAAAAAATAAAACCTTTACTCCTGCAGCCTTGAAAGCGCACTACATCTCATTAGGCCGTTCAATAGGCCGTAGAACATTTTGAATAGCAGCTTACGCAATACTGTATTTCTTCAAATGATGCACAAAATTCGTATGGCTGTAGTGCGTAAGTTAACATTCATCATCATCAGCCCACATTCGTCCACCGCTAGATATAGGCTTTCCCCATGGCACACCACTCAACTCGGTCCTCCGTCTTGTAAGAGAAAGATAACATACAAAAAAATACAAAAAAAAAATACAAAATATTTATTTTACCAAATTAATAACTAAGTTTACAGATTTCCTGTGGTTCCCGCACTAGGGTTCGCCTGTATCGCGGGAAACCTTACAATTTAAACGAAACGATATGATTATTTTCAAAGTATGATATAAAGACTTTCTAGTCATTACAAGAGAGGTAAAATAATGAATTTAGTAATTTTAAATAAATTAGAAGCTAAATTTTCAGAGAAGTAAACAGAAAACAAAACTAAAGCCTAAAGTGAATTTCCTATGTGAAATAATTATGTGTCTACTTGGATGTCTTTGTGTTTGCGTTTGCTCAAATATGTATGTATGAAATATGAAATAAACATTACCAAAATACCAATTTTTCTGTGGCTGCGCCGGACCGTTTGACTGAATCTAATACAAGAAACGTTCTTAGCGTTAAAGCCAATTTCATACAGATGCTGGGAAGTAGTCGTGATTCGGGACGCAATTTTGCAATGTTCCAAGCCCTGACGCATTCAAAACGGTCGCGAGTCGCGTTCAGGAATACATATCAATACTAGCGAACCCGGCGAACTCCGTTTCACCACCTGATGGCTTCGTTTTATGTAACATTTCGTTTGGTGATTAAAAAATGAAGAAATGTCTGTTGAAATTTTTCCTGAATTTTCTTTGCTATAAACCTCACGGAGCCCGAGACCTTTCCAATGAATGCAAAATCGTGGAAATCGGTTCGTGCGTTCTGGAGTTATAGCGTCAGGAAGGAAAACCCGACTTATTTTTATATAGTAGATTAAAAGTTTTCAGATTTTTTCCCGTATTTAAAATATATGTTAAGGTATGCCAAATTTCATAAACATAGGGTAACGGCAAGTTCTCTATGAATATTGATTTATTCAGAGAGTCAAAACATTTTTTGAAGGATAAACGGGTGTATTTTTTCGACTTAAAGTTAAAGTTCTTGTATTAGGATATTTTAAAAAAAGTCTAAGGTCTAAAGTCTAAGGTTTAACGGAAATTGGGCCGCGAGGTCCCAGTTTGAAGCGGAACCCAAAGAACTTGAACTGTTGGGAACTTTGGGTTTGGGCGTTTGGTTCTGCGGATCATTATGTGATTTTTTGTGTAATCACATTTTAACGTTAAATCCTTTCTTTTTTAATATTAGGTATTAAAAATAGAATAATAATAATATAAAAGACCGTGTAACGACGAAATTCGACAAAAATACAAATTCGCCTTATTATAATTTAAGTTTTAGCAATATAAAATGATATCGTGTAATAATGCTAACTTTAAATTACGTGGTTCCTGTTACCACCTTTCAGCTCCATTATCAGACCCTGGTTACTATATCGTATCAAAGTACTCCTCGAGACGAATCAAAGGAGCCCAAACTCGATGGGTTTTGTCTTTTAATCATGGAGTTCCTATGGCCACCTTCCAGCTCCATCATCAGACCCTGGTTACTATATAGTATCAAAGTACTCCTCAAGACGAATCAAATGAACCCAAATTCGAAGGGGTTTTGACTTTTAATCACGGAGTTCCTATGGCTGCCTTCCAGCTCCATCATCAGACCCTGGTTTCTATATAGTATCAAAGTACTCGTCAAGACGAATCAAATGAGCCCAAACTCGATGGATTTTGTCTTTTAATTACGCGTTTTCTGTTACCACCTTCCAGCTCCATTATCAGACCCTGGTTACTATATCTTATCAAAGTACTCATCAAGACAAATCAAATGAGCCCAAACTCGATGGGGTTTTGTCTTTTTATCATGGAGTTCCTATGGCCACCTTCCAGCTCCATCATCAGACCCTGGTTACTATGTCGTATCAAAGTACTCGTCAAGACGAATCGAATAAGCTCAAACTCGATGGGTTTTGTCTTTTAATTACGCGTTTCCTGTTACCACCTTCCAGCTCCATCATCAGACCCTGGTTACTATATCTTATCAAAGTACTCATCAAGACGAATCAAATGAGCAAAAACTCGATGGGGTTTTGTTTTTTTATCATGGAGTTCCTATAGCCACCTTTCAGCTCCATCATCAGACCTGGTTACTATATCGTATCAAAGTACACGTCAAGACGAATCGAATGAGCCCAAACTCGATGGGGTTTTGTCTTTTAATCACGGAATTCCTATGGCCACCTTCCAGCTCCATCATCAGATCCTGATTACTATATAGTATCGAAGTACTCGTAAAGACGAATCAAATGGACCCAAACTCCATGAGGTTTTGTCTTTTGTTTACGCGGTTCCTATGACCACCTTTCAGCTCCATCATCAGACTTCAGATCACTTCCATGTCATAAAATTATTGCATTGTCATCCGATTGCCGGTATGCGAAATTTCAGCTCAATCGGAAACCGTAACTGCTAGGTAGAGTCTAGTATTCTTTTATCTGTGGTAGAGTGCTTTTCACGAAAGGAGTTCTTTTTGCGGGGCGCCACTATCGCAAATTTTAAAAGTTAGCATATTAAATAACTTTTTAACACCTCATAATTTCTCATGTGTAATTTCTTTATGAGACATTTTAGTTATTGACTTTATTTTTGGTTTAAGTATGGACCAACTAAGGGCACAGTATAAGTTGCATCAAAATCGGTTCAGTGGTTTTTATGTTATGAATAATTAAAATGTATCGAAATTAGGAACATTTCATAGGAAGCGTAAGGTCCAGCCAATGGTGTGACGTCACGCGCTCTGATTAGCGTTCATTTATTTTATTTATTTTCATCCCTATTTAACCTCAAATTCACGATCCACATAATTTACACAGTTCAACTTACCACCTTAAAGACAAATGCCTGCTGTTGAAATTTAATAAAAATTTGCCCAAGAACACGCTTTTTTTTTTGTATTCATCCAAGGAGAGCCATTGGCTGCTACGTTGCCAGTATTAATTCGAAATAAGGTTGCAATAAAACTTATCAATATCCTCCGCGCCGACACGGCCATTACCACCTTAAAGACAAATGCCTGCTGTTGACATTTGCCCAATACGCGCGTGGTTTCCAATTGAATATTATTATATTATTTTTACTTTTTTTATTTCTTTTGAAATTTTTCCTGAATTTTCTTTGCTATAAACCTCGCGGAGCCCGAGACCTTTCCAACGAATGCAAAACCGTGGAAATCGGTTCGTGCGTTCTGGAGTTATAGCGTCAGGGAGGAAAACCCGACTTATTTTTATATAGTAGATATACCGATGCGAACTCTTTTCCACACCTTCTCGTCTATGTGACATCAGCTTAGAAAGAATATCTAGGAAGCAGTCGTTAGGTCATGTTACAGGGTCTGTAATCTCGGCGACCTGGAACTGCAACATATAGGTTGGCCACACAACCTATATATATTGTGATTCTGACAGTGTAAGTAGGGTGACCTGTTCTGTTGGAGTATAAACGCCAATTATAATAATTGGCAATCAGAGAATTATTAGAGAATACTATCGTAATTATAGGAACACATGTCGAGCCCTATTCGAGCGCCACAAGTTGTTGTTATCGTTCCACATCGTGTCCCGCATCCTGTTCCAAGCCGGCAAGATGTCGCAGCAGGAGTACTTGTTCCTGCTGAAAGGTGGAGTTGTACTCGACCGCTCGGAACAGCCTGAGAACCCTACCAGTAAGTATGACGTTATTAAATTCTACTTACTCACTGGGTTGGAGGATGGACTTCCTTGGTGGGGATAGAAACGTCTAAAAATCCATGCACAGTGGATTAGTCAATTCTAGGCCACTATTCTTCTTCGCTCTACGTTTTTTTAAATGCTCTCTTACTATCGTTACGTTTACGTTCTACCCTCTTAGTTTTCTTCATAAAGTCATCATCACCTCCAAATACCTTTCAGACTGGATGCCAGACGAATGTTGGGACAATGTAACGGAGCTGGAAAAGTTGCCTGGCTTCCACGGAGTCATCGACGCGTTCGAGGTGTTCACTAAGGAGTGGAAGGAGTGGTACCTTAACCCTGAACCCGAGTTGCAGCCGCTTGTTGGTTAGTTACTGGGTTTTAGGTGTAATCCTTAAAATCATCATCATCATCATGAGTCTATGTTCGTCGACTGCTGGACATAGGTCTCCCCCATATCACGCCACTCAACTCGGTCCTCTGTCTAAAATTATGTAGGTATAACAAGGTTATGTAGGTATAACAAAAAAAATTCTTTGGTCTCAATAAGGAGTATTTATTTATCTTATAATGTAGGCTTATCCCATATCAGGCGAGTCTTGCGAGTTTACGTAAGTCATATTAGTAGTAAGTAGCGTCGTTTTCATGGATGACACGCTCAAGAGACGAGCACGTCCAATGTGGGCTGATCCTTAGAATTTGGGTCTAAATGTGGACTGGACGATTCTTTTATCCCAATGTTGTTTCGGCACATTTTGTTGGGTTCTGTGGCCCTTCTTAGCATATGTATAGACTCAGAATCTTCAGCTTTGTTGCTATGCCATTGCAAGCACCCAAATAGACCCAAAAATGCGTCCAAGATCAAGAAATGTGTCCCAAGACCCAAAAATCGAGTTATTTCCAGGTGAGTGGAACGACATCTGCAACGAATTCCAAAAGATCCTGTTCATCCGTTCACTTCGAGCTGATCGAGTGTCTGCTTGTGTGACCACGTTCATTATAGCCGTGCTGGGAGCCAGATACGTGGAGCCTCCCGTGCTCGATATTAGAGTTAGTGTATTGTACATACATTACAATAATACAACATGTGTTACAACGATCCAGTTAAACGATAATAAAGAAAAATGGATTGATTGATAGAGACTAAAGTAAATTGGAAACACTGTTTTCTTTTTAGAGAATGTAATGATGAATTTTATTATGATCTTTCTCCTCGTGAATTCTGATATCCTATTCTTAGTATTTAAAAGAGAAGGGGGGCCTTAGTCTTAAGTTAAAAGTGGCTATATTATTCCAGATGGCTTGGGAAGAGTCATCCTGGAAGACGTCCCTGCTGTTCGTGCTGTCTCCGGGCGTGGACCCGACCGCCTCGCTCATACAACTGGCTATCGATGTGAAGATGTTTGACAAGTTCCAGTCCTTGTCTTTGGGCCAGGGTCAAGCGCCTACTGCTACCAAGTATGCTTTGAATTCTATTGTCTTTGAATTTATTTACTGTCTCACTGGCAAATGACTCTAATCTTAAGGTTCTCTAATCCATTTAAATATAATACCTCTCGTGTATCACCTAGTTTATTATTTTTATTCAGTACAGAGCTAGGATTTATTTAATTCTACAATAGCATTTTCTACCAGTTGCCCTAAGGCTGGAGAAAATGTACTAGAGCTCGTTCCAGTTGGTATTCTTATTAACTATTCACGTAGCGACCATATATGTGCTGCAGCCAAACACTGTATCGTCCACCGGGGCTAAGATACGGAAATTAACTGATTCAACTTTAAATTAGACTAAACATGAAGTATAGATATTAAATGATATTTGCGTGAGATTAATTTAGTCCGGCGCATGTTAGCCCGGCAGGAGTCAATTTTGCGATAAACTGAGATTTGATCCCAGGGTTTCGGGGTTAACAGCAGGAACAAAACCACACCACTAGGCCGAGAAGGCTAGTCATATCTCTTCGACCTTCTATTCATCAACGAATAAAAAACTTCCTTCCAGGATGTTAGCACATGGTATGAAGGAAGGTGGGTGGGTGTTCCTAGCCAACTGCCACCTGGCGTGCGAGTGGCTCGGCTCGTTACGAGGGCTCGACAACCCCAAGATCCACCCTCGCTTCCGTCTCTGGCTCTCCTCCATGCCGGATGACAAGTTCCCGCTGAGTGTGCTGCAGAGAAGCATCAAGATGACCACTGAGCCACCGCAGGTTGGTTATATGTCATAGGAATTAGAACAGAAACACGTGGAAAGACGGGAGATTTGCATTTTGCCCAGCAATGTGTCCCACTGCATAGAATACTTAAAAAAATAAAAAAAATTCCATCTGAATGCTCAGAATATTTATTTTTGTATGAAAGTAAAATATAACAAATTGTCAAAAGTAATATAGCACATGTCATTTATCATGTTGGCTGCCTGATCCTACGAGGTTGTAGGTATTTTAAAAATAACTTTAGGTGCGTATGTGTGCGTTGACGCATTCTGGTAACCTCTATACGGATAAACAACTGAACCAATTGAACTAAAATTTAGTATGTAGACAGCTTTGACCCTGGAATAACCCAGGCTACTTTTCAGCAGGTGCTGTAAGTAAGCATCTTAGACCCTTCAAACATAAAACCTTGTCTCCCCAGGGTCTGAAAGGCAACCTGGTCCGTATATTCGCGAACCTCAACGAGGACAAGTTTGACGAGGCGACGCCGATGTACCGCCGCCTGTTGTTCTGCGTGTCGTTCTTCCACTGCACGCTCATCGCCAGGAAACGGTTCCGACAGCTCGGGTATAATGCTGTCTACAGCTTTAACGATGCTGACTTTGATGTGAGTTGCTTTATAACAAACATTTAAGGCAGGAATCCAGGAAAATGGACGTGTGAAGCTAGCTTGTAGGTTTCGTCTACTACCATTCTTGGTCGCATCGTTGCCAGATCATAGTTAAAAGAAAATTACCATCATCGGCCGCATCGGCGCTTAAGATCGAGCATCGTGGTTCGAAAAAATCCCTCGCTGGCTTAACGGAATATTATCATGCCGATACACAGTCTTATTGCTGGTTGGGCACCGTTTTTTCCAGTGGATGGTAACTAGCCACGGCCGAAATTTAGTGGCGGTACGAACTGTCCGTACGAAGCGTTAAGTTTCTTTGTTTTTTTAATAAGAACTCGTCGCATTTGGTATACATTACCGTCACCCGAGTTTCCCAAGAGGTACAACTTGGGAATCTTTAAGGCACGAGTGATAGGTACCGTTCTGGGCACCAAATTTGTACTTTTGTGGAATGTATTAGTATAAATAAAGTTTTCTGGTAAAACGACCAACAAAAACGAGCTCCATTCCTTTGACATCCTTTTGTTGAGTGATCTCTTACTCTTTGATCCACCAGGTATCCGACAACCTTCTAGCGAACTATCTAGAAGAATACGACGAGGTCCCGTGGGACGCGCTACGTTACCTGTTCGCCATCATCAACTACGGAGGTCACATCACCGACGACTGGGACAAGCGGGTGCTCATCGCTTACATCAACCAGTTCTTCAACGAGGATGCTCTGGAAACTCCTTTCTATAGGTGAGTTTAGTACACATTATCATTATCGTCAGTTCATATCGTCTCACTGCTGGGCAAAGGTCTCCTCCATTTCGTTTCATGCATTTTTGTCGGGAGCAGTTCGCATCCAGGTCTTTCTTGTGATGTCATCGATCCTTCGGACATGTGATGCTGATTTAATCCTTTTCGATGCGTCGATTCTGTTAGGGACCAACTCCATGTGTAATATGTCATATCCATCCCCATTTGAGTCGCATTATCCACTTACCCACGCGCCTCTTCTCCGGGAGGTACAAGTATGCATAAATATTATGCATTTTCTCTTGCAAATAGAAGTTAAAAATGTTGTTCTATTGTAGGTTATCATCGATTCCGTCGTACCACATCCCCCGCGACGGCAGCTTGGAGTCATACCGCGACTTCCTGGATCTGCTGCCGGGCTACGAGCGTGCCGAGTCCGTGGGACAGCACGCCTCCG
Organism: Hemithea aestivaria; assembly: GCA_947507615.1. Taxonomy (NCBI): domain Eukaryota; kingdom Metazoa; phylum Arthropoda; class Insecta; order Lepidoptera; family Geometridae; genus Hemithea; species Hemithea aestivaria. Next base: position 17,387,227 of record OX382330.1, read on the forward strand.
CCGACGTCGCTACTCTGGCGCAGGTATACTGCCGCGACTGCTGAGTGCTGCCGGGCTACGAGCGTGCCGAGTCCGTGGGACAGCACGCCTCCGCCGACGTCGCTACTCTGGCGCAGGTATACTGCCGCGACTGCTGAGTGCTGCCGGGCTACGAGCGTGCCGAGTCCGTGGGACAGCACGCCTCCGCCGACGTCGCTACTCTGGCGCAGGTATACTGCCGCGACTGCTGAGTGCTGCCGGGCTACGAGCGTGCCGAGTCCGTGGGACAGCACGCCTCCGCCGACGTCGCTACTCTGGCGCAGGTATACTGCCGCGACTGCTGAGTGCTGCCGGGCTACGAGCGTGCCGAGTCCGTGGGACAGCACGCCTCCGCCGACGTCGCTACTCTGGCGCAGGTATACTGCCGCGACTGCTGAGTGCTGCCGGGCTACGAGCGTGCCGAGTCCGTGGGACAGCACGCCTCCGCCGACGTCGCTACTCTGGCGCAGGTATACTGCCGCGACTGCTGAGTGCTGCCGGGCTACGAGCGTGCCGAGTCCGTGGGACAGCACGCCTCCGCCGACGTCGCTACTCTGGCGCAGGTATACTGCCGCGACTGCTGAGTGCTGCCGGGCTACGAGCGTGCCGAGTCCGTGGGAGATTCAACAATTATCCATTTTAAATTCATAACATTCATAGACAAACACCGAGAATTATCTGTATCATAGTTTTATAGATTAGGGCGGACCTCCTGACAAAGTGGCACCAACTGGCGGATAAAATTTTCGTGAAAACCCGCATTCAACTCGAATTTCGCCCGAGATCTCGTCGTTTTATGCTTCTAGATTAATCCCATAAAATCAAAACAGATCGCTTCCCGCGAGATAGAGATGGCATTCCCTAGTTTCAGCTCGCCAAGATTACTGCAAGGCCTGCAACATAGCTTAACGGCCCCCTTCATATTTATAGGAAACAACCTGCAATAGATAAAAGTAGGCTGATGATGATATTTTTCCGATTCCAGGATGCTCTTATTATGTGCTCAACCCTGTTCGCTCTGGCTTCTACTGGCGGTGGGGGAGGCGGCGGTGGTGAGGATCAGAAGGTCAGAATATTTACAAATTTATAGTTATATTTTCTCTCTTGGCTCCAGTTGGCATTATTTTTTACATAATATGTTTGATTGTCTGCTTGTTGGTAAGTTTGGTGTCTTCAAAATGTATTTTTGAGTTTCAATGTGTCTTCAAAATGTATGTTTGTAAAAAAAACTTGACTGGACACACTGACGTGTGCCTGGTTTTCTCATTAAAATTTCTCTATAACATTGTTGGAACCTGAAATTGAATTCCGAAGAGCGTAACTTAGGGGTTGAATTTCATCATTCGATTTTAAAAATAAACTTAAATTTAGAGAGTACACAAAAATGTCCCATTTTTTTAACAATCTTTTCGAGGTACAAACTATTTTCGACTACAACCCTGTTAAACGTGTAGGTGGATGAATTGGCAGCGGAGATGATAGTGAAGCTGCCGCTCAAGATCGACGTGGAGACGACAGAGAAGATGATGGGCCCCGAGATTGTGATGCCGATGTGTGTCTCACTGCTGCAGGAGCTGGGATACTATAACGTGCTCATTGGCAGTATTAACGCTGGACTTAGGGTAAGCTTCATTTACTTAGTTTTTTTTTATACAAACGAAGTAAGTAAACGAACAAGACGCTCTCCTGATGGTAAGAGATAACGATGCCCATAATTAGTACTACCCAGTATTCTTTAAAATTCTGGATGCACTGCTCCAACGGTTCTTACTTGACACTTGACAATCATAAGATATTCAGATCAGCCCAGTAATTTCACTACCTACAGTGCCCTCCTACCGAAGCACAGTAATGTTTGCACATCACTCAGGCGGTAGAATAACTGGCACTGTTGGGGTACCCACCTAGTCGACCTCCTGCAAAGAAAGTCTACCCCCGGTATTTCAGGATATGTTGTGCCACTGGTGAGAAAAGATCTCTAATTCTCACCGAAAGTCTCTAAAAAGGTAACAGCTAACCATCGGGCGGACCGTTTTCTTGAGTGATGGTGTCATAAAATTTAATCTCGATTGACACACCTATCGTGCAATTCCCTGCACACACAGTTATTTATCCAAACCTCCAATGAGGAATCCAATTCCGCCGTTAATTTAAAGTAATCGCGTCTTCTAATTCATACGTCATCACTTTTTTAGTCTACACTGTCCCTTTAATCCTTTCAATTGTCCGTTTTAAAGTAATCAAGCAGATGAAGGCAGCGTAACAAATTGATACGTTGCGTTACCTCAGACCAGCTCTCTTGTGAGTTCAGCTCGTCTCCAACTTTTGCAGGAGAAATATCAAAAATCAGAAGAATTGAATTTTTCCTTCTTTTGCAAAAACTACCTGGTACCTAGTACCTACCAATTCACTGGTTCTTTTTAATGTAAAAAGTTGAAGGAACCTAATGTAAATGCACTTCGTCGTAGGAGTTACGTCGTGCCATCGAGGGTCTGGTGGTGATGTCGGAGATGTTGGAGATCATGTACTCCTGCATCTTCGAGGGGAGGGTGCCCTCCTTCTGGCAGAAAGGTAATCTATTAAAGCCTGTTCAAACCTATGCAGTTTTGATTTGTTTGGTAGGGATTATTGCTTAAATTTAAACAGGCGTTAAAGTGGCTTTTTGCGATCAGTGATCTGGTTATTGCCGATAATTATTCATTGCTTTTTATTGGTATTTTTTTTTCTCTCACTACTTACTTTTCAGCGGGTAAATCCGCTGGACAAAGATAGTGTAAAGTGTGAGTGTGATGACAAAATGATGTTGGTGGATGGAGGAGTAATTAGAACATTTATGTTGTGTGGTGCGCCGTAGTTTGTGAAACGCTCTAGTGGCAGGCTTCAATAATTGCAGAGAGGTCGTCTGGGGAAGTACCATTTTTTAGCAGACTCAAGCGATTGTCTCATGCTGGTTTGCCCGTCTAGTCACGATTTATTAAAGAACTAACTTATGCTTGCGGCTTTGAACGCATGTGCAAATTCCTTTTTTAGCGGAGGTTTGCGTCTTAAACCTATCTATCATCCAAGTCTCAACCCAATCCGTCCAGCTTAGGCTTAGGCTGTGCGTTGATAGATCAGTCAGTCACTATTTCCATATTAAAAAGAAGAAAGGCGATGTCGCCGAGGCCGGCTCAGAAAGAGATGGAGGGATGACCTCGACTCTTACCAGGTCGGCTGGCCTGAGGTGGCGCAGGATAGAGATACATGGAAGGACTTGGGGGAGGTCTTTGCCCAGCAGTGGGGCAGCATAGACTATATAAATAATTAAAAAGAAAGTTAAAACGTAAAGTGCACCTTAAAAAGGACACCATATCCTGTCCCCCCAGGACGTCCGTCCATGAAGCCCCTAGGGTCGTGGTGTCGGGAGCTGTACCTCAGAGGTGCTCACCTGACAGCCTGGGCCGCGGCTCCTCGTGCCCCACCCACATTGTGCTGGCTGCCTGCACTCGTGGCTCCCACTGGCTTTCTTACCGCTGTCATGCAGGTATGGGGACACCTTTATATTAGGTAAAGAAGTAATAGGTGAAATATACCCTGTAGGTTTTGATTCCCTTGCGAACGTCGAAAATTTGTGGCATATTCGACTATATCGTTTGATTGCATTGACCTAGAAGTTTGTTTTTTTCACAGCTTCAAGAGGCAGTAGACCTAAGTATTTCTTATAAATTTCAACTTGATACCTTGACAGACAGATAGACGATCGGACGGACAGACGGACAACAAAGTGATTCTATAAAGGTTCCGTTTTTAGGGTTCCGTACCTCAAAAGGAAAAAACGGAACCCTTATAGGATCACTTTGTTGTCCGTCTGTCTGTCTGTCTGTCTGTCAAGACCCTTTTTCTCAGGAACGCGTGGAGGTAACAAGCTGAAATTTATAGAAAATATTAAGGTCTATTGCCTCTTTGAGCTGTGAAATTTTCAAACTTTTAGGCCAACGCAATCAAAAGATATAGTCGAATATGTCGCAAATTTCAGCAAATTTTCGACATTACCATATAAATCAAAACCTACGGGGCACTTCCCATGAACTCAGAATCTTGAAATTTGGCACGAAGTAACTCCTTAGAGCACAAATAAAGGAAAAATTGCGAAAACCATAAAATTTTAATTGCATCATATGAAAAAAATATTTTGAATAATTTTATACCTACTACCCCTTTTCTCATGAACGCGTGAACGTATTAAATTGAAATTCATATCAAATACTTAAGTCTATAATACCTTTAAACTGTAATAAAATCATATCTCTATATCAACGCATTCAAAAGAAACAGCAATTTTAGTCGCAATTTTAAACTCGCAACTACTCTCAAAAAATCAAAACCTACAGAGAACTTCCCGTGAACTTAGAATCTTGAAAATTGGCACGAAGCAACTCCTTAGAGCACAGATAAAGGAAAAATTGCGAAAACTGTACATTTTTAGTTACATCATATAAAAAAATATAATTAATAATTTCATACTTACTACCTTATTTCTCATGAACGCGTGCAGGTATTAAACTGAAATTCATATCAAATACTAAGGTCTATAATACCTTTAAACTGTAATAAAATCAAACCTCTATCTCAACGCATTCAAAAGAAACAGCAATTTTAGCCGTATTTTTAACTCGCGACTACTCTCAAGGGAATCAAAACCTACAGAGTACTTGCCGCTAACTCAGAATCTTGAAATTTGGTAAGTACGCAGCAACGTCTTAAATCATAGGCACAGGAAAAATTGCGAAAACTGTAAATTTTTAGTAACATCATATAAAAATATTTTTAATAATTTTGTATTTACTACCCCTTTCCTCAAGAACGCATACAGGTATTAAATTGAAATTCATACCAAATATTCAGCTTTATAATAACTTTAAGCTGTAAAAAAATCAAACATCTATGTCAACGCAATCAAAAGAAACAGCAATTTTAGCCGCATATTTTCAAACTCGCAAGTACTCGCAAGGGAATCAAAACCTACAGTATAATATTATACCCACTTTTCCTTAGGGTTCCGTAGAAACCCGTAGGTTTGTACGGAACCCTCGGTGCTCGAGTCCTACTCGTACTTGACCGGTTTTATTTCCTTTAGAGATACGGAATCCTAAAAACTTTTAAAAAACATGCTTTTAATATTATTATCCAGCACCCGAGCAGCACGCTCTTCTGATGGTAAGAGATAACGCTTAATTGTCTTCCTCTTCCTGCACGGTTGTCTGGAAGAAATCCCTATTAGGACCTCTATGTCCCTTACTTTTTTTTTTTTTTTTTTTTTTTATGTGTAGAAGTAGAAGACGAGCAAGACGCTCTCCTGATGTTAAGAGATAACGGCTGCCCATAATCAGTACAGTGTTACCTAGGATATCACAATTATGTGAAATTCTAGGAGCACTGCACCAACGCTTCTTACTCAAGAGTCATAAGATGTTAAGACTCTTTAGCCCAGTAATTGCACTAGCTACAGTGCCCTCCTACCGGAGCACAGTAATGTTTGCACGTCACTGCTCAGGCGGTAGAATAACTGGCACTGTTGGGGTACCCACCTAGACGACCTCCTGCAAAGGAAGTCTACCCCCGGTAAACTACTTACTGTACTTACTTTACTTCTGAAGTTGAACTATGCCCTCGACCTCCCATGGTCTTACCTACCTTTCGACGTACAGTGGAAACTTTTCTCAACAAGTAAAGCCGTTTATACTACTAACTGTGTAGCGTTGGTACGTCCGGCTTGTGATCCGGAGGCCCTGGGTTTAAATCTCGGTGTGGCAAAAGATTTTCGCCTGGACGCTACCGTGTTTCGGCGCGACACGTAAACTATGGGTCCCGGTTGTTTCCTATAAGATATGTAGGAGGCAGCCGTTAGGTCATGTTGCAGGTGTAGTAATCTCGGCGACCTGAAACTGCAACCTATAGGTTGGCCACACAACCTATAAATTGTAACTGACTCTGACAGTGTAAGTAGGGTAACCTGTTCTGTTGGAGTATAAACCCCCAATTAATTATTATTATTTATTTGTAACTATACTCCTGCATACAGACGACAGCCCGCGGTGAGGCGTGGCCTATAGACACGTTGGCGTGGGAGTTCACTGTGATGCCACTCGAGGAGTCTGCCTTCGTCAGACCGCCCCGGGATGGAGGGGTCTATATCAGGTATGTTACAATTAAATACTCTTTATTAAAATCAACAGTTAACAGAATATATAGATATACAACCCTTTAAAAAGAAAAAATACCAAAACAACTAAAAAACTATTATATAAAACCAAGTGTTACAATAACCCACTTCTTCCATGAGTAGGGAACGATAAGGTAGGGGTAAAACATAGGCGGATTTAGGGAAGGGGGGGCAGAGGGCCAAGCCCTCCCCCCCAGAAGCATTGTAGAGGTTCGAATTTTGCACATATTTCATGGTCAAGATTATAATTTTATTCTTGGCGTTTGCAGCAAGCTGCTCGCGCATTTATTATTAAGGATATTTGAACTTTCTAACTGTTCAGTGCGAGCAAAACACACTTTTCGTAGTAAAAATAATATTTTTGCCCGTCTGCACCTTGCCCACCCCAGAACCAAATCCTGGATCCGCCAGTGGGTAAACACAATAGATCCCAATGTGTCGACGTGTTGCTGGTTTATTTGCCAGCCACCGTTAAAGATAGAAGTGTTACAATAGCCGGTCTTATCGCTAATAGCGCTCTCTTTCAGACAACAGTGCAGGGAGAGGAGAACATTTGATATTCACATGGTTTAGAATAGACTTAAAGACTTAAAACTATCTATAAATAGGCATGTTGATTTTATTTTGTTTGCGTCACCAACTATAAAACCTTTGTTACACATGTTTATCAAAATGTCTTTGAATCTTTGAACTAAGTAGATATTCCAATTATGGGACCTAATTGAAAGTTATCTCAAAATTGTAAAATAAAAAACTTGAGAGGTGTCAAGGGACACCCGGATGGAACGAAGTTCCCACGATTTAAACGATTTATTATTTACAAAAAACCTGTATACACACTCAACAAAAATAATCGTCGCGACACTACACTGTTTAATGCGTAATAGAAATGAAAATATCTTGCTTGCTTTCTATAAGAGAGAGAGAGAGAGAGAGAGAGAGAGAGAGAGAGAGAGAGAGAGACAGACAGAGAAACATGCGCACGCCGCACAGCTAGCTTACTATAGCAACAAGTGAATTAAATTAAAATTTAAAAAAAAACCCAACGCAGCGCTTTCAAAATACATATGTAATTAGCGGTTTTTTGGTGCCGGCCATCTTGAATTTTAAATTTATCATAGTGCGTTGTATTCTACTAGTTAAGCCCCCCCCCATCCCTCATCCCCCTCCCCCATGCCTCATTCCCCTCCCCCCTCACATCCCCCCATCACCCCTCATCCCTCCTATTCCCCCCTTCATCCCCTTCCCCTTCCTCTCCCCTCCCCTTCCCCCTCCCCTTCCCCCTCCCCTTCCCCCTCCCCTTCCCCCTCCCCTTCCCCTTCCCCCTCCCCTTCCTCTCCCCTCCCCTTCTCCTCCCCTCCCCTCCCCCTTCCCCTTCCTCTCCCCTCCCCCTTCCACTCCCCTTCCCCTCCCCCTTCCACTCCCCTGGTCCAGGCAGTGGTGTGACGTCACGCGCTGTCAGATGACAGTACGGAACGTTTTAGCCAGAATTAAAAAAAACATTTTTGTTTACGTATTTTTATATTGAAATTTCACATATTTTTGCATGATAATAATATGATATTCGTGTATGAAATGGGTCTATCTATCATATAAAAGCAATTACAAAAACTAGTCAACATCCCTATTGTCCGAAACCCAGGGTCGAGCCTAGCTTCGACCATTATATCCGCGAGTTTAGTCGTTTATTTACATAGTTAATATGGATAACACTCACGTTAGTTCCCAAAAACGCATTTACAATCCTTTATCAGAAATTACCCTATCTGCTATCTAATCCTGTCAGCCTAAATAATGCACATTGCATTTATTTTACTTACTACGGCGCGGCGACCCAAACTGAGTCTTGGCCTCCGATACAAGATCACGCCGCACGCCACTCTTTCCGATTCTGGGCTACTTCTTGCTATGACTGAGCTTGGCTTGAGCTTGCATTTATTTTACTTACCTTTAAATTAAATACGAAATTAAATATACATAGTCATCATATTTTGTGACGTTAAGCTGATATACTTATTGATAAAAATATCCCCCGATACATGTGATAGGTATGCCGATAAAGCATAAAATGGGTGGGTGTACTTGTTTTCATGATAAACATAGTTCGACCAATGAAATCATCTATAATATTAATGATAAGGAATTTCAAAAATGATTGTAACCGGAAATGTCAAGAAATGTACTGAAAATCTTAAAAGGAGTTTATGATTTAGAAAACATTAAGTATAACGACAACTTTATTAAAACTATCATCTTATATACATTTTAAGTAGTCTACTTTTTAAGAAATTACACTATTTGAAACGAATCTGGAAAATATCGTTTCTCTATAATTCTTTAGGTAATTCTATTAAGGAACTTAAATCTATGTATATAATTCAAAGTTTCTCCTTTATCTAAAGATATGTTGTACAGAAAAAAATACATCTAATTATTTAACTTTACTCTAATATAGTGTCAATTTTTGTATAGTTCTAACAATATTCGGAAATCATTATAAATTTTCACTTAGTCTACGTTTCTTTCTTTTCATCATCGTCTTTCTCTTCACACATAGCTTCCCAATAAGATGGGGGTTCCTCGCTTTCGTCAACAATATCAAAAGCTTCCTCTACACTAACAGTTTTCTCTCCTATAACAACTGGCAACTCTACTACGGCGTTAATATGAGGCATCGGCAGTCGCACTGTTACTTTCACTCTGTACTCTCTTTTTATCACCTTAGATTTCTCTATCGAATACAGGTCCGGTAGTGTCGGCAGTACGCACGCATATTCAAACGTTGATCTCTCTGCTATGCTCGTAGTCTCCACCTCGCAAGACTTCACTTTATACCAGTCAAACTTTTCCTTACCACAATCAGCAGTATAGGTCATGTAGCAACAGATCTCAGATTTTACAGAAATGATCTTGACATCAGACTCATTATTCACTTTGTAAGCGATCTGTATGTTTTCTCCCGGTGACAACAAAGATTTGTCTATTTCTGCTTTCAAATTGATCGTGGGAGGTTTCTTAAATAGTGTAAAGAACTTTTTATCTAGACCAATTATAACTGGCCCTTCTGCATCTAGTTTCACGGATCCGCACACTGGTATCTCAGCAATGAAAACTTTGTTGAAACTGAAGAAACTGGATTTTGCGAATTTGAGTTTTATCTTGTAGGTAATAAAACCTATATCGTCTTTGAAAGATGAGGGCATATTTTCTGGAAGCAAGAACTCGAAGGGACATTGGTACTCGCCGTGCAATGTTATTATTTCGTCGCCTTTTTTGTGTAAGTCTATGTAATCGGCTACTAATTCTTCCGTGCCGGTGTAGTGTGTCTTCTTAGTATTCCTACCTCTTTTTCTTTTTTCAATCCAGTGACAATAACCCTTGCCTTTTAAAGACAGTGTGACGTTTTTATACTCCGTGGGCTCGTCGATTGCGTATTTTACAATACCTGTGATTTTTTGGCCCGCTCTGTGAAAACCTTCCCTCGGCTTGTTGATCAGTATTTGGCAAATCACTCCCATTTTAGCACTGTAACGTACACGAAGCAACTTTATCGTCAGACGATCCTCGTTCTGAAACGAACATTCAATATTTGCTGAAACTGGTTTCAATAATTGATCCACCATCGGTTTTCTATTTAAAATGAGACTAAGGAGACGTATGTTGACTTCCTTGTTCTGTTTGGCACTAAACCTATCAGTTGTCGAGCGATATCAGATAATGTCGAAGCGGCGTCGTCAGCCAAATGTTGTGTTCTAACATGACTTGTTTTTCATGCGATTGTGTCAATTGATAACTTCAATCTAATAATAGACATAGATCAATGTCAGATTCGCTTCGTTATTTCTCCGACATTTCTTTATCTTCACACATGGCTTCCCAATAAGAGGGGGGTTCTTCGCCATCTTCGAAAGCCTCAAGAGCGACTTCTACATTATTTATCTTCTCACCTATGACCACGGGCAACTCAACTGTAGCATTAATGTAAGGCATCGGCAGCCGTAGCGTAACTTTGACTCTGTACTCTTTCCTTATCACCTTAGAGTTTATTGAATACAGGTCCGACAGAGTCGGCAATATGCAAGAATAGTCAAATGTCGTTCTCTCAGATATGCCGGTAGTCTCCACTTCGCATGACTTCACTTTTTCAAATACAGTCTTTCTGTGACCACCGTCAGATGTGTAGATCTTGTAGCAGTACAACTCAGTTTTTACAGAAGTGATCTTCACATCAGTGTTATTGTTCACATTGTAAGTGATTTGAATATTTTCTCCTGCTGTCAACCAGGATTTGTCTACCTCTGCTTTCAAATTGATGACGGGAGTTTTTGCAAACATAGAGAAGAATTTTTTGTCAAGGCCGAATATAACTGGGCCTTCTGCTTCTGGATTCACGTAGCCGCTCACTGGTATCTCAGTTGTGAAGACATTGTTGAAACTGAAGAATTTCGGCTTTACGAATTTGAGTTCTATTATGTAGCTGATAGAGCCTACGAAGTCTTTAAAAGATGATGGAATATGTTCGGGTAGGAAAAACTCGAAGGGGTACTGGTACTCGCCATGCAAAGTGATTATTTCACCAGCCTTCTTGTGGAGGTCAATTATATTGACTATGTAGTCTTCTGTGCCGGTGTAGTGAGTTCTACTATTTTTACTTTCCTCAGTCCAGTGGCAGCGTCCCTTGCCGAGAAAAGACAGCCTCACATCTTTGTATTCTGTAAGCTCGTCCACTGCATATTTTACGATGCCTGTGACTTTTTGGCCCGGCCTATGAGGACCCTCCTTCGGTTTGTTGATCAATATTTGACATGTAACTACCATTTTAGTACTACACACACAATTGTTTAAACATATTATACTGGTTGACGAGAACTAACTTCACTTCGTGGAAAAATATTTTAGGACCTTTCTCTGACTTAAAAAGTTTTAAAAAACTTTGATAAAAATCAGTCACGTCGTTTCGGAAGAGTTCGATAACAAGTACTGTGACGCGAGGTTTTTTTTATATAACATTATAATATTCACGTTATCAAGAGACGTATGTGAACTAGATAGTCTCGCTTGATACTAAAGTAATCTTGTTAATCGATAGTAGATAAAGCTTTTGTTCCATGTTTATATACCTCACCCAATCTTTTGCGAATGATTCACCGATATGATAAAATGTTGTAAATAAATAATACGCACGTATTTATATAAAATAAAAAGTATCGTTTATTTATTGTTTTAATCCATTATAATAGAGCTAGGGCCTTCGATCAGCAGAATTTCGTCATTTTATAAAGCTGCAAGTTTGTGTATTGATAGCCCTAATAGAGGTTAAAACTCCTAGTTAGAAATACTGTTTCTTTATTTGTTTTTTTTTTTGTTTTCTGTGTTTTATAGCCATGAATAAAGTTCTATTCTATTCAAATTATATTATATTCAAATTTGTGCAATGCAAGTAAATCTTGCGTGAATGCAATGCAAGTAAATGTTGCGTGCATGCAATGTAAGTAAATCTTGCGTGCATGCAATGCTAGTAAATCTTGCGTGCATGCAATGCAAGTAAACCTTGCGTGCATGCCATGTTAGTAAATCTTGCGTGCATTCAATGCAAGTAAATATAGCGTGCATTGTGCATGCAATGCAAGTAAATCTTGCGTGCATGCAATGCAAGTAAATCATGCTACAGTATAGGCGGGTTAAACCGCTGGACGCAGCTAGTAAAACAATGTTCGTGATAAATAATACGCACATTTATAATATGTAAAACAAAAAATATATATCGTATATTGTATAAATCCATAAAGTCAACAGTCAAATATTACATCAAATATTTGGATAAATAGTTTACATACATATTATAGTTTACATACATATATACAAGGATTAAATTCTATACTTGTGCTTCCGGGCTTCAGTCTTTTTCTTTTTCTTCACTCATGACTTCCCAATAAGACGGTGGTTGATCGTCAATTGTTTCATCAGCCATGTTAACGCTATCTTTTTGCTCTCCAATGAGCACCGGTATCTCCACGGTAGCGTTCGCATAAGGCATCGGCAGACACATCGTCGCTTTTACTCTGTACTCTTTCTTTATCACCCTAGCGTTGTCTATCGAATACAGGTTCATTAGTGTCGGCAGCGCGCACGCATGTTCGAACGTTGATCTCTCTGCTATGCTTGTAGTCTCCACCTCACACGACTTCACTTTATTAATTGATACTTTGGTGCGATCGCAGTTAGCAGTGTACGTTATGTGGCAATAGAGCTCAGTTTTTACAGAAGTGATCTTTACATCAGAGTCGTTGTTTACTTTGTAAGTGAGCTGAGCATTCTCACCAGGATTCAAATATGTCTTGGCGATTTCTGCTGTCAAATTAATGACAGGCGTTACCATCGACAACGCGACGAGCTTTTTATCGAGACCAAAAACAACTGGACCCTCTACTGTTGGGTTCACATAGCTCCTTACTGGTATCTCAGTGGTGAACACTTTGTTGAAACTGAACATCTTTGGTTTTACGAATTTGAGTTTTATGATGTACGAAATATAGTTTAATTTGTTACTTCCCTTGAAAGACGAGGGAATATTTTCGGGGAGGATAAACTCAAAGGGATACTGGTACTCGCCGTGTAATGTGATTATTTCATCAACTTTTTCGTGAAGGTCTATGTAATGGAGGATGTAGTCTTCCATGCCGATAAAAGTATTTGAGCCAGTATAATGTCTTATTACGCTGTGCTCATTCCAGTAACATTGTCCCTTGCCCTGCAGAGACAGCTTGACGTCCTTGTATTCCGTTGGCTCGTCCACCACATATTTTACAATACCTGTGACTTTCTGGCCCGGCTTGTGTACTCCTTCCCTTGGTTTGTTGATCAATATTTGACATGTCACACCCATTTTATCACTGTACACAAAAGTGGCGCGGCGTTACAAATGTCTTGTTTTCCGTGATATTTAAGACCAGCCGGTCACAATATGTAAATTTTGTTAATGTTGACGCAATATTATAATTTCACGGCTTTATCGGGAGACGTTTATCACCCTTCTTATCCATTTTGCCACTAAAGTTATCAGTTATACAGTATACAATAGCAGATTGTTGTGAGTCGCAAAGTAAATGCGTAGCGCATATCTATTTTCATCGGTGTGTGTTTGGGAATGATTCATTCAAAAGTCAAAAGGTTTGTCATTTTTTTTTTAAATTTAGCAACCGTAAAGGCATTTGCCAGTGTCGAATAAAACAGGACACAACAGTTAACGCGAAAAATGTCTACCAAAACGAAATTTTGTATATTTGGATCAAATGAACAGAAATAAGTTATTATTATATAATAGGGCCTATTTAATAAGCCACATCTGACAGCTGTCAGTCATAATAACGTGCTTGTGTAGATTTCGATTAAAGGTAATGAATGGATACGATTTTTAAATATATTGGAATCGAATGCAGTTTAATGGAATTATCTTAGTCGAATAATTTAAATTGTTATATTTTTTATCGTAAAAATGTAATGGCACCATGGACTAGAAACATCTCACGAGTTTAAAAAACCCTGTAACAAAATATGTATGTTCTTTTTCTATTTAATATATGATTTTTTATTTTAATTAGGTATGTAAATATATTATATTATATTTTATTATATATTATATTATAATAATCACAATATTAACATTAAATTATTACTAGCTTTTACCCGCGGCTTCGCACGCGCTAGCAAACTATGTTTTGTGTATGAGATAAAAGCTAGCGCGTGCGAAGCCGCGGGTACTCTCCAATAAGACCCTATACACCAATGCGCTGAATAACCAATAACACTCTATAGCATTTATGACTTTTCTTCTTTCTCTTCACACACGGCTTCCCAATACGATGGTGGTTCCTCGCCATCCTCTACAGCTTCAACGGCGGTATCAACATTTGGTTTCTGGTCTCCTATAACCACGGGCATCTCTACTATAGTATTTTTATGTGGTATCGGCAGTCGCACTGTCACTTTTACTTTGTACTCCTTCTTTATCACTTTAGAGTTCTCTATCGAATACAGCTCCGGGAGTGTCGGTAGAACGCACGAATATTTAAACGTTGATCTCTCTCTTATGCTCATTGTCTCCACTTCGCACGACTTTACTTTTTCCCTTACGATATTTGTGCGCCCACAATCAGCTGTATAAGTCGTGTAACAATAAAGCTCTGTTCTTATAGAATTGATCATCGTTCCAGTGTCATTTTTCAATGCGTAAGTGATACAAGCGTTCTCACCTGGTGTTAAACAGGTTTTGTTTATTTCTGCCTTCAAATTTATATTTTGCGTTTTTGTGCTGAATAATGACGTAAGCTTTTTATCTAGTCCGAATATTACAGGACCCTCTGCTCTCGAAGTGACGTAATTGTACACTGGTACCTCGGCAGTGAACACTTTGTTAAAACTGAAGAGAGCAGCCTTCACGAATTTGAGCTCTATTGTGTAGGTGATAGAGCCTGTGGTGTCCTTGAACGACCGAGGGATGTCTTCAGGAAGAAAAAACTCGAAGGGGTACTGATAATCGCCGTGCAATGTGATCGTTTCGTTTTGTTTCTTGTTGCAGATGTTTATGAAATGATTTATGTAGTCTTCTTTGCCGGAGTAGTGATCGTCACTTTTGTCTTTGTCCATGTTGGATTCAGTCCAGTGACATTTTCCTTTGCCGAGGAAATATAGGGTGACGTTTTTGAACTCCGTAGGGTCGTCGACACGATATTTCACGATCCCAGTGACTGATTGGCCGGCTCTGTGGACGCCTTCCTTCGTTTTGTTGATCAATATTTGACACAATACGCCCATTTTGGTTCGACACGCGATGTAAACAAAACAACTCCTTTATAAAGATTAAAAACAGATTCGATACAACGCCTTAGTTCGCTTCACCGACCGACTGAGCAATAATAATTATCGTTTGAATGACAAGGACAGTGTAGGTGCACTACACTACATACCTACAAGTACCTTACCTTACCACGTACCTCAAGAACATTACCTGCGATGTACCTCACCATGTCCACAATACCCGGACATGGCTACAACATACCTTACAACACAGCACCAATACCTACAAGTTACCAGGGAAGAAAGAAAACACAACACTCAAGCACTTCACTTCATTTATTTCACAACGTTCGTGTATGCAGATCTTCAAGAAACAATAGAAAACCATCGCCTTGAAAAGGGCGGTTTTTCTGCTGTTCAAACTAGAAACAAGACGCCTTGAAAAGGGCGGTTTTGTTGTTTGTTCAATGAAGAAACAAGTCACACGCGTCGCTGCAGTCCAGACTTCACACACGTCGCTGCAGTCCAGACTTCACACACGTCGCTCCAGTCTAGACTTCACACTTGTCACTACTACACTTGTCGTCTAGAATCTAGACTTCTTCACAACACTTCGATGAGCTGGGGCGCACACGTGAACACGTGTGAGCGGCGAGGCGACGTCCGGGCGAATGAAGAGGCCAACTCCCGCGCGCTGTATTTACGAGAGCCGCAACATATATACCCTGCGCACATCGATCTGCGCATCAATTTTATATCACTGTTTCTATCTCTTTCATGTAAATATTTCTTCTCTTTCTAATTTCTCATAAAACTTTCTTTTGTGTACGCTAGTTGTAAGGTATTTATTTTGTATATAGGTAGGCTCATTTTTGTAAATAAACATTCAATATTCATTCCATATTTAACCTTCTGATTAAGTGTTTCCTTTACACTACCTACTTCAGTTAGGCACCATAAACGCCTAAAGTGGTGACCCCGACGTGATCTGCCCGACGTGATATATGGAGACCATACCCGCCTAAACTCCGACGTGATGGCGAGGCAACGCCTAAAGTGGTGACCCCGAAGACTGTTCACCGTGGCCCGAAGACTGTTCACCGTTGTCCGAAGAATGTCCACCGTCGCTACCGCCTAATGTGGTGACACGTCGCTTGAAGTCTCATCACTGCTGTCGCTGCCTTTCACTGGTACCTACAGTGGTGACCGACACCATATCAAGACGAAGCTCTGCTCGACGACCACGCAGAAAATCCACCATGGACCCCACTGCAGCTGCCGCCGCCGCTTCGAACACAGCGAAGTCCACCACCACCTACATCACGCCACCGCCACTATCATCACAAGAAGACTCCGACTTCAACAAATACCTCATCGAAGTAATCCGCACGTTAAAATTCGAAGTTGCCGCCATCAAATCGGAGCAACAACGAATCTTCAACAACTGCCACAATGCAACGCCGACGAGTCTCAACAACAATAACAACACAAGAAGAAGCTCCAGTAACACAGTTTCACCGCACTGTTATTATCATCGTCGCTACGGCGCACAAGCACGCCACTGCACTACACCGTGCAGCTACACAAAATGCGAAGTCGGAAAACCTAAACAAATATCACCAGAAGCTCAACCCAGCATAGAAGAAAATTCTTACCGCCTATTCGTCGTTGACAAGAATTCTCAACATAAATTCCTCATCGACACCGGCGCCAATATCTCCGTTTTACCGCGACCAAAAGGAGCGCAACCTAAACCGCTCGATTTTCAACTGTACGCTGCAAATAACACCGTCATACCTACATACGGGGAGAAGACAATCACGCTCGACCTCAGTCTACGAAGACCGTTCAAATGGACTTTCATCGTCGCTGACGTGGGAAAGCCAATAATCGGCGCTGATTTCCTGCGACACCATCAGTTAATCGTTGATCTACCTAAACGACGATTAATCGACGGTAAAACCAGCCTCACTGCGATCTCCACTATTCAAGCCTGCAACATGCCTACAATCAAGACGATCGACGACACACAGAGCTACCACGCGATACTCGCCGAGTTTCCCGGTATCACCCGTCTCACTCCCACACCGAACGCAATCGAGCCGAACGTCGAACATTACATCGAAACGAGCGGACCGCCTGTTTACTGCCGCGCACGTCCAATCGCACCGCATCGCTACGAAGCCGTTCGCAAAGAGTTCCAGCACATGATCGAACAGGGAATATGCCGTCCAAGCAAAAGTCCCTGGGCATCACCGCTACACATCGTTCCTAAAAAAGACGGAAGCATTCGTGTATGTGGCGACTACAGAAGACTTAACGCCTGCACGAAACCCGATCGCTACCCGATTCCACGAGTGAAAGATTTCACTTTTCAACTCACCGACAAGAAAATATTCAGCGTGATCGACTTAAACCGCGCATACTCACAACTGCGAACGCGCGAACAAGACATCGAGAAGACTGCAATCATCACACCGATGGGTCTATTCGAGTTCCCGCGAATGGTACCCGGACTCAAGAACGCCGGCCAAACGTTTCAACGTTTCATTCACGAAGTACTGCGCGGACTCGACTACGTATTCCCGTTCGTCGACGATGTCATGATCGCTTCTACAGACGAAACTACGCATCAACAACACCTTCGCACAGTACTACGAAGACTTGAAGACAACGGCATCACTATTAATCCCGCCAAATGTGTCCTAGGCCAGCCGCAAGTAAAATTCCTAGGATACACAGTTTCAAGAGAAGGAATCTTACCGCCTGCTGAAAAAGTGACAGCAATCACGAACTACACCAAGCCGAACACTATTGAAGAATTAAGGCGCTTTCTCGGAATGATGAATTTCTATCGAGATCACCTTCCAAACGCCGCTACAATTCAAGCACCACTAAATGCCTATCTACACTCCGTGAAAAAGCGAGACAAGACTGAAATACAATGGACCGACGAAGCGACATCTGCATTTGAAGCCTGCAAAAATGCGATTAAAAACGCAGCTTTGCTCGCTCATCCATCGCACACCGCACCGATCGCTATTTTCACCGACGCCTCAGACAAATCCGCCGGAGCAGTACTACAACAGTACATCGATGAAAAATGGCAACCTCTCGGCTATTTTTCAAAGAAATTCAGCGACGCACAACGACAGTACAGCACATTCGACAGAGAGTTACTGGCTATCTACATGTCAGTAAAACACTTCCGCAAAATGTTCGAAGGCCGAAACATCATCATTTTCACCGATCACAAGCCGCTAACCTACGTACTGCAGAAGCCGCCATCACCATCCGAGACACCACGCCGTGCAAGACAGCTGATTTTCATTAGCGAATTTACTACTGATATTCGCCACATCAGCGGCAAAGACAACATTGTAGCCGACGCACTCAGCAGAGTCGAGACAATAACGTGCCCTACAACACTCGACTACAACAAGATCGCAGCCGCGCAAGAACGAGACAGCACTACAATACACAGGCTCAGCCAACAAAGTAATTTGGCGCTCAAACCAATTACTTTGCCTGGAACGTCGAAGCCTGTGTACTGCGAGACATCTACACCGTCCATCCGACCATACCTACCAGAAGAATTTCGCCGCGACGCATTCGACGCCGTCCACAACATCAGTCATCCCGGTATTCGCACCACACGCAAGCTGATCACTGAAAAATTTTTCTGGCCTTCAATCAACGCCGACGTCGCTGCCTGGGCGAGACAATGTATACGATGTCAACAATGCAAGATCACACGACATACTTGGAGCGAAATTTCAAAATTCCCGCCAACCGACCGCTTCCAACACATACACGTCGATATAGTCGGACCACTGCCTACATCATCGCACGGACATCGATATCTAGTCACTATGATCGACCGAGTGACTAGATGGCCCGAAGCTATACCTACCGAAGACATCTCAGCCGAATCCGTCGCAAAAATAGTCTACGAAAATTGGATTACTCGTTTTGGGTGCCCAATGTACCTAACGAGTGACCAAGGCCGCCAGTTCGAGAGTCAGCTGTTCACCAAACTACTCGCCGCCATGGGGATCAAACGCAACCGCACAACGCCGTATCACCCACAATCAAACGGCATGGTCGAACGCTGGCATCGCACACTCAAGACTGCGCTCAAGACACGACTTCAAAACTCTACGTGGATCGACGAGCTACCTACAGTCCTTATGGGTCTACGCGCCGCCGCTCGAAGCGATACGGGCGTAAGCGCCGCCGAGGTTACCTACGGCCAAAACCTACGCCTACCGAGCGATTTTTTGGCCGCGCCGTCCGTCACATCATCCTGCGACATGGACTACGACTTCGTTGATCACCTGCGCAACTCCATCGCCGCCGTGAAGCCTGCGCAACCTACAACGCCGCATAGCAACAGCCGACCCATATTCGTCAACCAAGATCTCAAGACCTGCGAGTACGTTTTCGTGCGCACGGACGCAGTCAAGAAGCCGCTGCAACCTGCGTACGAAGGGCCGTACAAAGTCGTCGAGCGGAACGATAAAACGTTCCTACTAAAAGTTCCTGACAATCGATCGCCCACTATATCGATCGATCGCCTGAAACCTGCCTACACGATCAACCTCGACACTGACGTCGATGCACCCGCTAATACCACAGACAGCGCAGCTACTCCGTCATCGAGTGATCTACATATACCTACAGCATCCGTACCTGCTACGAAGCAATCAAGATCCGGCCGCAATATAAAACTGCCGGTACGCTTCGCTTGAGGGGGAGTACTGTAGGTGCACTACACTACATACCTACAAGTACCTTACCTTACCACGTACCTCAAGAACATTACCTGCGATGTACCTCACCATGTCCACAATACCCGGACATGGCTACAACATACCTTACAACACAGCACCAATACCTACAAGTTACCAGGGAAGAAAGAAAACACAACACTCAAGCACTTCACTTCATTTATTTCACAACGTTCGTGTATGCAGATCTTCAAGAAACAATAGAAAACCATCGCCTTGAAAAGGGCGGTTTTTCTGCTGTTCAAACTAGAAACAAGACGCCTTGAAAAGGGCGGTTTTGTTGTTTGTTCAATGAAGAAACAAGTCACACGCGTCGCTGCAGTCCAGACTTCACACACGTCGCTGCAGTCCAGACTTCACACACGTCGCTCCAGTCTAGACTTCACACTTGTCACTACTACACTTGTCGTCTAGAATCTAGACTTCTTCACAACACTTCGATGAGCTGGGGCGCACACGTGAACACGTGTGAGCGGCGAGGCGACGTCCGGGCGAATGAAGAGGCCAACTCCCGCGCGCTGTATTTACGAGAGCCGCAACATATATACCCTGCGCACATCGATCTGCGCATCAATTTTATATCACTGTTTCTATCTCTTTCATGTAAATATTTCTTCTCTTTCTAATTTCTCATAAAACTTTCTTTTGTGTACGCTAGTTGTAAGGTATTTATTTTGTATATAGGTAGGCTCATTTTTGTAAATAAACATTCAATATTCATTCCATATTTAACCTTCTGATTAAGTGTTTCCTTTACACTACCTACTTCAGTTAGGCACCATAAACGCCTAAAACAGCAATACTTGTATGTTTGTTGTCCTACTCCCCCCTCGTATGAGTGAACGAGAACGCTTTTCTGATTCATGAATTTGAGATTAAACAGGGGAAGTCCATTAATCTAAACATATAAAAGCAAAGAGTGACTGACTGATCTATCAACGCACAGCTCAAACCGCTGAACGGATTTGTTTGAAACTTGGAATAAAGATAGGTATTATGATGCAGACCTCCGCTAAAAAGGATTTTACCACGCGGGCAATGCCGCGAGCATAAGCTTGTCATTCATATATTACTAGCGGCCCGTCCTCGCTTCGCTTCGGGTGCCATTATGAAAAAAAAAAAAATGAAATAATAAGACTTACGCAATACCTAAATATTTCAATGACAAATCTACAGATTTAGTATAAAACCATTGCTAGAAATAGAAAATGATCACGAACATTAAATTCGCATCTTAACATGAATTTAGTGTTTTACAACTTGTGATCCTATTTATGATATTTCTATCTTAAAATATTCTAGTAGCTTCTGGTGCTTCGCCGGCCACTGCCGCGGCCTTTACAATGTTTGGAGATACTACAAAGATTTCAAGGAAATAAAAACTATCCTATGCTCTGTCCCAGGACTCAAATTGTGTTAAAACTTATTTCCCTAATTCGTTGGTTAAAACCAAATGAAAGCTACGTCAGTTCGACAGATACTGATTCCTTATACAAACTCTTAAATGCCTGGTTTCCTATCTGAAAGGGCGGTTTCAGGGATAAAAGCTATTTTGTGTCCTTCCTGGTACTTAAACTAACCTTTGTAGCAGTAAAAAAAGCTTAATTGGCCTAACGAATATAGATAACTCATACAAACTTCACCCCTGCTCCCCTTCTAAAAGGGGATTTCTAAAATATAAAAACTATCCTATGTCCTATTTTGGTATACAAACTACCTTTATTATACTTACTAAATTTCAGGCCCAGCGGTATTAGAAATTTCAATACAACATTTGCCCCCACTTTTATAGGAGAAAAATGGCCCTCTTTTCCCCCTATAACAGGGAAATATCTGAGATAAACACTATTTTACATCCTCTCCTGGTACTTAAATACCTTTGCATGCCAAATTTCAACTCTATCAGTTCAGCAAAAAATAATAAAAATATATATGTATGTTTAGGTATTAAAAAGAACCTATAGGATAGGTATTCCAAATTTTATCATTCTAGGTTTAGGAGTTTCGTCTCTACTGTGATAATGATGAGTCAGTCAGATTACCCTACAGAGTTTAGTGTAGTCCCACATAATATGTTAGGTTGGAAAGTATCCACAATGCGCAAATCGAGCGTACAAAGCGAGAATGAGGCGATGCGCTTGAGCTTGGGAATCAAAAGACTTTTTTATACCAAATTTCAGCTTAATATTCCCGTTCCCATAGGAATATTGGGATGAATAAACAATCCATTATCGTTTCTTGGTAGTCAAACTACTATTACACCAAATTTCAAACTATTCAGCTCAGCGGTTACATTTTCCATATTAGTCCCGCTCCCGTGCGAATGTTGTATTGAAAACTATCTTGTATGCTTTTTTGGTAGCCAAACTACCTTTGCATTAAATTGCAGCTTAATTGGCCACGTGGTTACAAATTTCTATATTATTCACATTCCCGTGAGAATATTGGAATGAAAACTATTTGAACCCTTTCCTCATAGTCAAAATACCTTTATACTAAATTTCAGCGTTATAGGCTTAACGGTTACAGATTTCCATTTTGTTCCCGATCCCGTAAGAATTTTGGAATGAAAACTATCTTGAATCCATTCATGGTAGTCAAACCACCTTTACACCAAATTTCAGATTGATAGACTCAACGGTTACAGATTTTCATTTTATTCCCGTTCCCGTAGGAATTTCACAAAATCCCTTCTTATCCGTCGCCAACGTTACCTAAAAAACACGCTGTACAAATTTCAGGTCAATCTGTCCAGCGATTTTATCCCTGGGATGATAAGTCAGTTAGATTTCCACTTAAAATTTTGGCATAGACATAGATTGTTCCCGTTTCAATAAGAATTTTGGGTTGAAAACTATCTTGTACTTTCTTGGTAGCCAAACTACCTTTGCATTTAGTTTCAGCTTAATCGGCCAAGCGGTTACAAATTTTCATATTAATCCCGTTCCCGTGAAGAACCGTTGTGAATCCTTTCCTGACAGTCAAACTACCTTCCAAATTTCAGCGCTATAGGCGTTACCGCGATTTCCATTTTGTTCCCGTTCCCGTAAGAATTTTAAAATGAAAACGATCATGAATCCATTCATGGTACCCCAACTACCTTTATACCAAATTTCAGCGTAATAGGCTAGAGGTTACAGATTTCCATTTTGTTCCCGTTCCCGTAAGAATTTTGGAATGAAAACTATCCTGAATCTTTTCATGGTAGTCAAACTACCATTATACCAAATTTCTGTTTGATAGACTCAACGCTGACAGATTTCCATTTTTTCCCATTCCCGTTGGAATTTCGCAAAATCCGTTCTTATCGGTCACCTAGATTACCTAAAAAACACGCTGTTTAAATTTCAGCTCAATCAGTTCAGTGGTTTTATCCCTGCGATGATGAATCAGTAGATTTCCACTTTAAATACATATTGGTATAGAGTATAGACATACTCGTAGATTGTTCCCGTTCCCGTGACATTTTGGGTTGAAAACTACCTTGAATCCAGTCATGGTAGTCAAACTACCTTTCAACTAAATTTCAACGTAATAGGCCTAGCGGTTACAGATTTTCAGTTTTGTTCCCGTTCCCGCAGGTATTTTGGAATGAAAACGATCTTGAATCCATTCATGGTAGTCAAACTACCTTTATGCCAAACTTCAGATTTATAGGTTTAGCGGTTACAAATATCCATTTTGTTCCCGTTCCCGCAAGAATTTTGGAATGAAAACTATCTTGAATCCATTCATGGTAGTCAAACTACCTTTATACAAAATTTCAGATTATAATAAAATAATAATAAATAAATATTTCAGGACATTTTACACAGCGCCACCTAACCCCAAACTAAGCAACTTAATGCTTGTAATATGGTGGTTAGGATAACGGATATAATACTTATATTATACTTTTCTTTTGTAAATACATACTTATAATAGATATTGAACCACCCAGACCAGAAACAAATACCTGTGGATCACACAAACATTTGTCCCGTGCGGGAATCGAACCCGCAACCTTCTGCGTTGCAGGCGGGTATTAGCCCACCGCGCCACAGAGGTCGTCACAGAGGAGGGAGAGATTAAAAGGCCTAGCAGTTACAAATTTCCATTTTGTTCCCGTTCCCGTAGGAATTTTGAAATAAAAACTATTTTGAATTTTTCCATGATAGTAAAACTACCTTTACACCAAATTTCAGGTTGATAGACTCAACGGTTACAGATTTCCATTTTGTTCCCGTTCCTGTAGGAATTTCGCAAAATCCCTTCTTATTACCTGCCTATGTTACCTAAAGAACACGTTGTCCAAATTTCAGCTCAATCGGTCCAGCGGTTTTGTCCCTGCGATGATGAGTCAGTCAGTTTTCTATTTTATATAATAGTATAGATCTGAGATTAAGATCAAGTTTCTGAAAAAATACCTATTATTGTTTAA
Organism: Hemithea aestivaria; assembly: GCA_947507615.1. NCBI lineage: Eukaryota > Metazoa > Arthropoda > Insecta > Lepidoptera > Geometridae > Hemithea > Hemithea aestivaria. The sequence goes on from OX382330.1 coordinate 17,411,453, forward strand.
ATTCGTATTTCTAAGACCAAAAGAATTTACGTAGTGCTTAGATTACAGAGTTGAAAAACGTTTGAACGTGTTAAAAATGTGTTAAATTGTCAAGTATAATCATCTCTCTCTCTCTCTCTTTTTTTACAAGCTTTTATTTACTTTCACTTGTCTGTTGTCTGTCTGTCTGTGTGTAATCAAATCTTGCAAGTTAAATTTGACCCACTTCCGGTGTCCGATTGAGTTGAAAATTTGCATGCATGCATAAATCGGATGATAATGCAATATTTTTATGACATCGAGCTGATCTGATGATGGAGCTGGAAGGTGGCCATAGGAACTCTGTTATTAAACGATGCAACGCCATCGAGTTTGGGCTCATTTGATTCGTCTTGACGAATACCGGGGGTAGATTTCCTTTGCAGGAGGTCGTCTAGGTGGGTACCCCAACAGTGCCAGTTATTCTACCGCCTGAGCAGTGATGTGCAAACATTACTGTGCTCCGGTAGGAGGGCACTGTAGCTAGTGAAATTACTGGGCTAAAGAGTCTTAACATCTTATGACTCTTGAGTAAGAAGCGTTGGTGAAGTGCTCCTAGAATTTCACATAATTGTGAAATACTAAGTAGCACTGTACTGATTATGGGCAGCCGTTATCTCTTAACATCAGGAGAGCGTCTTGCTCGTCTTCTACTTCACCACATAAAAAAAAAAAAAAAACTTTTTGGTGCTAGATGGTAATAATAATAAAAGCTTGTTTTTAAAAAGTTTTTTAAAATTTCACTTGTTCAAATTAAATTTCGTGTGGTGATACAAAAGCTAAGCGCAACTAGAGCGAGCCGCACCGCAATGGATCGAATTATAAAAATCCGCCTCTAGTTTGCGTCAGTTATCAGTTTAAGGCCCGGACACCACCAAAGCGGAGATGAAACGAGCGGAGAGATGTTTTTGAATTTTTAAGACAACCAATAGAATTTCGTTGTTTTAACGTAATTCTATTGGTTCTTTAAAAAATTAATGCAATCTATGGACTTACCTCGACCGCGACACGCAAATCAATTGGTGGCGAATTCACCCTTTTTAGACAACGGTTAGTGAAACGAAGGTCTCTTAGCATACTTGAATGAAATAACCTTGTTAAACATATATTTATTTTATTAAATTTATATTTTCCTTTACGGATGTATCAGACGTCATTTTTTAAATGCATACTTAGTACGTGTTATTACAGACTAGATCTTACCCTCTAGCACCACTTTGTACATAATATTATGTATACGCGCGCAATGTTAAATTCTAATTAGAAATACTTTTGACGTTTTGGTTTGTTTGAGAATTTTACAGTGGGCGCATTTATCTACGAAGTATTCTTTGCCCTTTAGATTAATGATTAAACTACTAAAAATATCAATTACTTATATACCTATGAATATATTTACTAAAGATAAGGCGAGATATATTTATTTGATTTACTTGCTATCTTCATTTATTTCCAGTAGTTCCTTTAGACTTTAGACTGTTCCTTCAAAGGATCTAATGGGACTTTTTCTTCCCATTAGTTCCTTTGAAGGACTAAAGGAATTACTAAGAATAAACGGCTATTTAGTTGTTTTAGTGAGGTATTTATTTATTTTCCTTTTCTTCATCTTCTTCACACATGGCCTCCCAATATGACGGAGGTTCATCATCTTCTGCAGCTTCATCGATGGAGTAGAAGCTTCCTTTCTGCGCTCCTTTTATAAGTACTGGCATTTCAACTACAGCATTTTTATATGGCATGGGCAGTTGTACCGTCACTCTTACTCTGTACTCTTTCTTTATCACTTTAGAATTATCTAACGAATACAGATCTGGAACTGTCGGCAGTACGCATGCATATTCAAACGTTGATCTCTCTGCTATGCTCGTAGTCTCCACTTCACATGTCTTCACTTTTTCACTTTTAATCTTTTTTTCACCACAATCTGCTGTATAGATTTTATAGCTGTAAAGCTCTGTTCTTAAACATATGATTCTCACATCAGTATCATTATTCAATTTGTATGCAATACACGCGTTCTCACCTGGCGTCAAACAGGTTTTATGTATTTCTGCCTTTAAATTGATGACTGGAGTTTTTGTGAATAACGAAGTGAACTTTTTGTCGAGACCGAATATAACAGGGCCCACTGTCTTCGGTGTGATGTAATTGTGCACTGGTACCTCGGTGGTGAACACTTTGTTGAAACTGAAGCGAGGCTTCACGAATTTGAGCACTATTTTGTAGGTGATAGAGCTTTTCTTGTCTTTGTACGATTGAGGAATATCTTCAGGTAGTAAAAACTCGAAGGGATACTGGTACTCGCCGTGGAGTGTGATCAATTCTTTTTGTTTCTTGTTGCAAATGTTTACAAGGGTATTTATTATTTTTTCTGTTCCGGTGTAATCATCGTTAGAGTCATCAGTCCAGTGACATTTTCCTTTGCCGATGAAAGAGAGGGTCACGTCTTTGAATTCTGTAGGGCTGTCGACACGATAGTTCACGATCCCAGTGACGGATTGGCCGGCTTTATTAACGCCTTCTTTCGGTTTGTTGATCAATATTTGGCAGAACAATCCCATTTTAGCATGTTGCACTATGTAAACAAACTGGGCTTCACCTGTAATACTCTCAATGTAGGTACTTGAAAATACGTTTCGTCCGCCAAGGCTGACTAAATACTGACGTACAGAGCCCTTATCTTTGCAAAATTATTCGAGCGGCACTTATCTGTTATTGTTTAGGTTTTTCGTCTTCTTTACTCCTAGAACGAATGAACGAGAAAACTATAGCGTTCTCTTAAAGATTAATAATTATAAAGAAATAAAGAAACATTGTATTTTTTATCCTACACACTTATTTTCTGGGGTCATGTAGAGATAATATTAACATGACGTCAATGTCTTTTAAATAGGCACATTTTTCTGACGGCTTTTGTTAATTATTCAGCTTTATTTTTATTTCTCTGACTTTTCTTCGTCTTTCTCTTCACACATGGCTTCCCAGTACGAAGGAGGTTCTGCGCCATCTGCCATAGCTTCAATACCGGCATCACCGCTTCCTTTCTGTTCTCCTATAAGTATAGGCATCTCTACTGTAGCGTTTCTATGTGGCATGTGCAGTCTCACCGTCGCTTTTATTCTGTACTCTTTCTTTATCACTTTAGAGTTGTCTATTGAATACAATTCCGGCAGTGTCGGCAGTACGCACTTATATTCAAATTTTGTTCTTTCAGGAATGCTCTCCGACTCCACCTCGCAAGCCTTCACTTCATCACTAATACTTTTGGTGCGTTCACAGTTAGCAGTGTACGTCATGTAGCAGAAGAGCTCAGTTTTTAAAGCAATTATCTCGTCATCTGTGTCATTTCGCAGTGTATACTTAATGTGAGCGTTCTCGCCCGGCATCAAGCAGGTTTTGTCTACTTCAGCTTTCAAATTGATCGTGGGAGGTTCCGATGCGAACATTGAAAACAGTGTTTTATCGAGTCCGAAAATAACCGGCCCCTCAGCCTTCGGTGTGACGTAGTTATAAACTGGTATTTCGGCGGTGAACACTTTATTAAAGCTGAAGAAACTTGGCTTCACAAACTTGAGTTCTACGGTGTAGGTGATAGAGCCTATCCTGTCCTTGAACGAGCGAGGGATGTCTTCGGGGAGGTAGAACTCGAAGGGATACTGGTACTCGCCGTTGAGTGTGATTACTTCTTCTGGTTTCATATTGCAGATGTTGACATGGTTTATTATGTAGTCTTCAGTGCCGGTGTAGTGATGGGTGCTCTTGCCGTGTTTTTCAGTCCAGTGGCACTTTCCTTTGCCGAGGAAGGAGAGTGTAACTTCCTTGTACTCCGTAGGCTCGTCGACGATGTATTTCACCTCTCCAGTCACCGCTTGACCAGCTCTGTGGACTCCTTCCCTCGCTTTATTGATCAGTATTTGGCTTATAACACCCATTTTAACACAACACGCGATGTAAACAACCTGAGACGTGCGATATAGACTGTTGCTTCAGTATTCAGTACAGACACTGTAAAGAGATATTACTGCGGCACAGATAATAAAATGTTTTGATTTAAAAGAGGTTATCTTTTATGTATATGTTTGTATTAAACTAGCTTTTCGTACGAGTGTGAACGTTGTACCAGTTTACTGGGTTATGAGTCATCGTCCGAACAAAAACTATGGCGAGCGGCGCCCGGCGCGCATGCGATGTTCAAGGCCAATGCTTGTCTACATATATAGGTAGTATGGGTTATGTCTAATGCCATGGTACAATAATCCCCTAATGGAATCACGAACTAAGTAAAGTTCACTCTTAAATTGTTGGTCGTTCCGATAGATATCGGCCGAACATTTTGTTAGGATAACATATTCAATCAAGTTCAATTAATATAATTAATCAAAGCGCCTGAAATACTTTTAAGACTTAGTTTATTAAAAACTTTGCAGTTATAAATGTACATAATGTGGGCTTAAATTCTTTTCTCGAGCGCCTGCAAAAAATAATTCTTGAAGCTAGACTGATACTTTGTATGCAAAGTCTTGGGAGGCGCCTTGGATGCGTGTATTTAATTAACCTTTTGACCTAATGATTTAGGTTACGACACAGATAACACGAGTACCTATACCTATAATATAGAATTTAGGTTGCTAGTGTCACGTATCGTCTCCAAATTAATCGATAGGTACCCTATATTAAAGAACTAATGCTCGCGGCTTGGCCTCCGTAAACAATATTTACCTAAGTCATAAATCCATTTTTTGTGAGGACGGTTTTAAAGAAACCATGTATAATATATATTTAATAAAAAGTAGTATAAAATTGCAGGAGAAGAAAACAATTTAGATTTATTGCAGTGAATAAATAATTATAAATATACCAAAATTCTACTCAATATGTTCAGTTGTGGATTGATCCCTTTATAGATATAATTCGTAGGTTTTATAGATACAGATACTCATTATTAAATTGAATTTATGAATAGGTATAGGTACCCAAATTTTCACTAACAGAATCACGTACGATTATTTCTTGTACTAAGTATAATAATATTTACTTTCTACCAGAGAAATATAAAATTTTGTAGATATCTATTAGCAACATACTATAAAAAATGGCCGAAGTTCTGTAGACCTGCATATAGGAAACGATAGCTCTAGACTCTAGAGGGAGCAGGATTTATGGCTAGCAGTGGGCTAAAATATGCAGATGATGATGATCATGACGGTGATGATGATAGTAAATCTTACTTATATTATAAACGTGAAAGTTTGTGAGTATATTTGGATGTCTGGTGTATATTACTCTTTCATGCCTAAACGGGTGGACCGATTGAGCTGGAATTTGGTATACCTAGAGATAGCTTAGACCCTGGAATATCACATAGGCTACAGTACAGCGGGTAAAACCGCTGGGCGCAGCTAGTAATATAACAATCCTCTCTATTGTGCCAGGGGTCAGTACTTGGAAGGCGCCAGCTGGTTCAAGAAGGATGGCTACCTGCAAGAGCCGCTGCCGATGCAACTCGTGTTCCCCATGACCCCCATACACTTCAAGCCTATCAGGGCCACTGGGAAACGGCTTAAAAGTTAGTTCTGCAATGTATTTTTTTTATGTGGAGAATTAAGAAGACGAGCAAGACGCTCTCCTGATGTTAAGAGATAACGGTGCCCATAATCAGTACAGTGATGTTCAAGAATTTCACAATGATGTAAAATTCTAGGTGCACCAACGCTTTTTACTCAAGACTCAAGAGTCATAATTAAGATGTTAAGACTCTTCAGCCCAGTAATTTCACTAGCTACAGTGTCCTACCTGTGCACAGTAATATTTGCACATCACTGCTCAGGCGGTAGAATAACTGGCACTGTTTGGGTACCCACCTAGACGACCTCCTTCAAAGTAAATTTACCCCCGGTGAAACTATACCTACTTTACTATTTCTTTGATATAAGGGCTAAAAAAATAAAGTCGTATATCTACGCTGAGCTGTCTCACTCGCACTATATTCGTCATTTTATTATTATGACGAATTTTTAAAGGTTTGTTTTCGGACAAAGATTAATGTGATATTTCATATCAATATTTATTTATAGTATTCCCAATTCGATACTTTAAAATACTAAAGGAAGAAAAAAAAAGTGCCTTTTCAAATATATTTTAGACTGATTATAACTTTTTTGTAGTACATATTTTTTAAATCGATATTTTTTTATTAATTAAATCGTATGTTTGTTGCCTATTAGAATTTCTTTTTGTGATTCGATAAACAATTGGATGCACCTGTTTCAACTAAGTTTATTTAATAAACACAATGTTTATTTATTATTTTAACAACATCATTCTTTACTAATAAAGTCATGTATTTAGAAAGTGCTGAATAGATACATAATATTTATTAATTGCAGACGTCATAGTAATGTTAATGAGTTTTCATTGGATTTGTTTTTTAATTTCTTTATGAAGAATTTTGGCATTCGGTAGATCTGACATTTTTTTGTGGTTTGTAAAGTTTATATGGCGTACTACTGTATAAGGCGGTTTACAGACAGCAACTACTTGTATTGCAGTAAATCGGACTAGCAACTAACTTTTTCAAATATCTTAATGATATATCTACATCGAACAGGGCTATCTAGGCAAGGCAAGGTTAAATAGCGCTCATAGATTTATGTAATGTAACAGCTAGTTGCTAGAAAGTTGAGGAAAAGTTACCAATTCCAGGCGCTCAGTCCACAAAGCGCCTAACTAACTCTTAATGGTGATTTGAACAAGTATTTGATCGCCCATATCTTTCTGGAGGTATTATAATTACCTCCAGAACACACACACACACACAGGTGACACACATAGGTGTTATTCCAGGGTCTAAGCTATCTCTATACCAATTTTCAGCTCAATCGGTCCACCCGTTTAGGTGTGAATATAATAGAATACTTTATTGCATACACCAAAATACAAGAAATAGTTATGAACATAATATGACAAAAAAAAAACTAGAGGTAAACCATCGGCGGTCTTATCACATAAAGCAAAAAAAAGAAAAGAATAAATAATATTAGTAAGAAGTAATATATCTACTGTATCTTTCCAGATCGGTACATATGCCCATGTTATTACTACCCCGCTAGGAAGGGTGCGTTTGTGGTAGCGTGCGACCTGCCCTCCGGTAAGGAAAACGCAGAGTTCTGGGTCAAACGGGGCACAGCGCTGCTTTGTACCTTGGCCACTTAATTATATTGCCTTTGTTATTGATTACTTTTAATTAAATGTTAACTTTATTGAAGTTTTCTTTTTTGTAGTTTAAAGTAATGTATTTTTAATTATCTATTTAAGTTTATATCTATTTAAAAAAGGGGTTCTAACAGAACCCTACTTTTTCAGAGTAAAATCACAATTATAGACTGTGGCCAACCTATACATATATGTTGCAGTGTCAGGTCGCCGAGATTACTACACCTGCAACATGACCTAACGACTGCCTCCTACATATCTTATAGGAAACAGCCCGGACCCACAGTTTTACGTGCCAGCAAAATATTGCTTGGATTTTACTTTTGGGAATGCTTTCTTTCGCCAGTCACCTAGGTGGATGTAGAAATCTAGAATAAACATTTTCCACCTTATTACAATACGCGGACTTACGATAGGACTAGGATCATCGCATATCATGAGATGATTCTAAAGTCAGACGACTTTTGTAATAACTAGGTTAAATTTAATTAAGGTACTTTAAAACATCATTAAGAATATGCTAGAGACATCAATCTATGTATTTTATTTCTAATTGAAACATCCAATATACTTAATATTAAAATAAACAATGTTATAGGCTTACATAATTGTGTTCAGAATAAGGATAAAATTATTATAATTAATAGGAAATGATCTATATATTATGTGTTAACAATTTATAATAGGGATGATCAATATTAGAAAAACATCTATGTCAACATCGATTCAAAGTATCGATGTACGATTTTCATAGAAAACATCGATGTTTCTTCAACATCGATCATACCTAATTTATATTTTTTTAATTATCAACATAACTTAAAAACGTACATTTCGTCAATAGATAGGCAACTTGTCAACATTCACGTAGTAGGGTTTCTTGTTAGCGTTGCAAGCACAGTAGCACTGGCCGTGCCCTCCGTCGTTCACTATGATCGTTTTAAATGTGATGTCCGTCTCTATGGCTTGACGAAGCGCTGAAATTGAAGATTAAAATGGTTCATGAAGACTTCAGGAGAAGGGAGGAGTTGCATCTTTACATAGTATGAAATGAAGTCGCTTCCGCTGCGCTGTTTGTTCGCTTAGATGTACTACTTAACGGATTTAATGCTTAATTTCATACAAGTATTTATAAGTAAGTTTTTATATGTTAGATTCTAAGTTTACAAGGTCGAAAGGGACTTATTGCATTTTGTCGTTCTGCGAAAACGGCTTCTGCTCTAACATACAACTAAGGATCATAGACTTTTAAAGGACTATAATTTTACAGTAATTCTATAGATTTGATGTACTAGCTTAACTCCTCAGCTACTAGTCCTTCGGATTCATTTTGCCGCGCTTTTGGAAAGCGGATGAAATTTTCTGCGTTCTTGGATAATAATTTTGCAATAAGTGCTAAACGCGTATTAATAGTGGGTTTAATAAACGTTGAGTGTTTGTGAATGTGATTTACTGTCGAAGAATGGAAAAAAGTTCAACAGTCTGCTATTTTCAAGAATTGTCACAAAATGAATCGATGTGATTCGATAAACGCCCACTCTTTATCGAATATTGGAGGGAATATCCTCTCCAATAAACAATGAACTTAAAATTATAATAAAGATTTCGACTGAAGGACTTGTATCCATGGTCAGAATAAATTAAAAAAAAAAAAAAATTACTAGTCCTTCATTTGTTTTTTAGCAGGGGTGGATTGAATAAGTTTCTAGCATTCCTAAATAATTAAAGCCTAAATTTGAATGGAGTGGTTGCTGCCCGATCGAGCCGCTTGGATGTTAAACTTGTTAAAGCTAAAGTGTTTTCGCCCAGGAAACATGACGTGAAATATGCATGCAGCCTATGTCAGCATGAAAAGAAAACTTACCTCTATCCCGATCAACCCTCGAGTAATCATATCGCCCCCTAGCTCCGTCATAATGTGGTCTGAGGTGCGGGGTATCGAACACTGGAGTCACAGATATGGGCTGTCTTGACCTAGCTGCAGTTTGTGCTGTACTCTCGCTGCTTGTGAACTGACTGCCTTGAGCTGCTGCTAGTGATTCTGCTGGAAATTCAATATCTTGTAAAGTTAATTTTAATACTACATACTAATTTCATAAACGCGATTTGGGATTTTTGGATGTGTTCTTCACGACTAAATGGCTGCACCGATTGGGTTTAAATTTGGTATATTATAGGAAACTGAGACCCATTTTTCCTGACCCAGGAAATACGAGAGACTTAAGATCATTTAGGTTTGCGGTTCTGTCTTTATAAACATTTTATTTTTGTGGGCTTATAGTGATTTTCACCAGATTAAACTATCATAATTGGGGTTTAATTGGGGTTTATACTCCAACAGAACAGGTTACCCTACTTACACTGTCAGAGTCAAATCACAATTTATAGGTTGTGTGGCCAACCTATGTGTCGCAGTTTCAGGTCGCCGAGATTCCTACAAGGCCTGCAACATGACCTAACGACTGCCTCCTACATATCTTATAGGAAACAGCCGGGACCCACAGTTTTACGTGCCTTCCGAAACACGGTAGCGCCCAGGCGAAAATCTTTGCCACACTGAGATTTGAACCCAGGACCTCCGGCATACAAGCCGAACCAACGACTACTGGGCCACGGACGCTACTAACTATCATATACGACCTCTGATGGTACAAATCTATAGTTCCACCTACCTGAAGTAGTTTCTTCATCCGTGTCAGTCGAATTTGATTCCTTGTCTTCAGTCTCGGTATCAGAATCCGTTGAATCATCTGTAGAGGGTGTCTCGTCATCTGTGGTCTCTACTGTTTTGTCATCCGTTGATTGCTTGGTTTCAGAAGAATTGGTTGTTGTTTTTTCCGATTTATCAGTCTCTTTGCTATCAGTTTTTGATTCATTTTTGTCAGTTTCAGATTCTTTGTTTTCGGTTTTAGTGTCTTTGCTGTCCGATTTAGAATCTTTACTATCAGTTGTCGATTCTTGCCTATCAGTCTCTGTTTCTTCATTATTAGTTGTCGAATCTTTACTATCCTTTGTCGAATCTATACTATCAGTTGTCAAATCTTTACTATCAGTTGTCGATTCTTGCCTATCAGTCTCAGTTTCTTCATTATTACTTGTTAAATCTTTACTATCCTTTGTCGAATCTATACTATCAGTTGTCAAATCTTTACTATCAGTTGTCGATTCTTGCCTATCAGTCTCAGTTTCTTCATTATTACTTGTTGAATCTTTACTATCCTTTGTCGAATCTTTACTATCAGTTGTTAAATCTTTACTATCAGTTGTCGATTCCATACTATCAGTCTCGGTTTCTTCATCATCAGTTGTCGTATCTTTACTATCCATTATCGAATCTTCACTATCAGTTGTCAATTCCTTACTATCAGTCTTAGTTTCTTTATTATCAGTATTATATTCATTACTATCAGTTACAGATTCCTTATTATCAGTTGTCGATGCTTTATCATTGGTTGTTGATTCTTTACTATCGGTCTTACTTTCTTTATCAGTTGTAAATTCATTGCTTTCATGAGTCTTTTTATTTTTGTCTACAGTTTTATCCTCATTAGTTGTAATTTTTGAGTCTGCTGATTTTGATTCGTCACTGCTATCAGTATCTTTTTCCTTCTCTGTTGTAGAAGTGTTTTTACTGTCATCGATGATATTTTCTGTCTTGTTTTCAGAGCTATCTGTTTTTGAATTATCGGTTGTTGTTGATTCTTGACTATCATCCGTATTTTCATCTGTTTCTGAGGTATCAACTGATTTGTTATCACGAACTGTTTCTTTTACATCTTCTTTTGTACGTGTTTGTCCTGTTTTTACAATGGAGCTCTCTCCAGTACTTGCTTTTTTATTTTCACTTGAAGTGTTATCTACTTCCGTTTCTGAACGATCAGTTTCTACAGAATCATTTGAATCGGTGTTCGTTTTAATTTGCCCAGTAGCTGAATCGTTTTCTTCATGAATTCGTGAACGTCGGTCATCTATTCTAGTCTGAGAATGTCCAATTGCTAAACTGTCAGCTTCCGCAGATGATTTATTGTCTTCGCTGCTTGTATGAGAATGAGCAGTTGTTAAACTTTCAGCTGATGTTTCTTTCTTATCTCCAGAATGCTTATCATCAGTATTCGTTTGTGATTGAGCTATAGCTAATGAATCAGCTGAAGTAACTCCTTTACTTTGGTCCGATGTAGCTTGGGATTGTGCTAGTGCAGAGTTGAACGTTGATACACCCTTTTGGACAGCTATCGTTTGCGCTATAGCTTCACTCGAAGCTGCTGTGTTTGTTCCAGTTGCGGTTCCATGGGCAGATGCTTGCGTCGTCGCTGTGGAACTTTCAGCTGGCTTAATAATTTCTGCTTGAGTGATAGTTGTTGTTTTAGTCTTAACTATTTCAACATTATCGGCTTTGTTCTTATCTACAGAGCTGGTGGCGGATGCGACGGCACTGGCAGCGTTTTGTTTCGAATGTCCATCCTCGAAAGTGGTTTGATCAACTTGAGCTACTCCTGCGTGTTCAGTGTGCTCTCCTACTCCGTCAGTAGTTTTAGTGACGGCGGCTTGTCCCACTGCCGTCGTTTGACTGTGCTCGACTCCATCTTGATTAGTAGTTGTTGTCGCAGTCTTAGCTCCAGTCGTTGCTTCGGTGTGTTGCACGTGGCCGTCATTGTTTGAAACTGTCTGTCCTTGTGCGGCGGCTACAGTTTCCGTGTGAGAGGTTTCTCCGTCAGTAGATGTTACTTGAGCAGCTTGCGCCGCAGCTTTGGTGTATTCCGTGTGACCGTCTGCAACTTTAGTCTTTTCTTGCTGAGCGGTTGAAACTGCTTGGGTATGGGTTGTCTGACCATCTGATGTGGACGTCAGCGCTGATTCCTTCACCGCTGACTTCTCCGAGTGAGACGTGTGTCCGTCTGCTGTCTCCGAATGTTGAGAGGAGGAAGTTGATGAGCTCTCGCTGTGGGAGAATTGATGAGCTTCGTCGGACGAGAAGGATTTGTCCAACTCCCCTGAGTCTTGATAGTTGATGTTTTTGGATTCACGTTCGTTTGACAATGATTCTGAGTGCTTTTCACTATGTTGTTCGTTGAATGCTGATTCCGAGTGCTCGCTATGTTGTTCGTTAAACAACGACTCACGGTTTTGATTGTGTTGTTCGTTAAAAAGTGATTCGGAATGTTTTTCGCTGTGTTGTTCGTTGAATGATGACTCCGAATGCTCGCTATGTTGTTTGTTAAACGATGACGCATGTTTTTCATTGTGTTGTTCGTGTTCGTTAAACAACGACTCACGGTTTTGATTGTGTTGTTCGTTAAAAAGTGATTCGGAATGTTTTTCGCTGTGTTGTTCGTTGAATGATGACTCCGAATGCTCGCTATGTTGGTTGTTAAACGATGACGCATGTTTTTCATTGTGTTGTTCGTGTTCGTTAAACAACGACTCACGGTTTTGATTGTGTTGTTCGTTAAAAAGTGATTCGGAATGTTTCTCGCTATGTTGTTCGTTGAATGATGATTCCGAATGTTGGCTTTGTTCGCTGAACTGGTTGGAAGAGAACTGTGAAGCGTGTTGCTGGCTTGAGTCGAAGGAATGTTGGTCGTCTATCGATGCACCACCAAATGCTGGGAACGGATCTCCGAAGTCACCGCTAGGTTCTGTGAAACACTTGTTTATTAAATCGGAATCTAAAAACCTGTTGTCTACTGGACCAATCGATCGTTAGGCTAGCCCACTTTGAATATTCTGTGATACGTGAATGTCGCATAGAAGAGACACGCTAGAGTGTCGCATATGCTCAATGTGGGATCAGCCTTAGTGTATGAACTGACTACATTGACGCAGTGTTACAAATTTAAAAAAATATATTAACGTTATAAAACTTATCAATACTTACGCGGGGCAAAGAAGGGATCCTGCCTCCCACAGGCTAAACCTATCTGAAAAGGAAACATCGGATTCAAATAAATTAATTCATATGTAGCAAATTAATTTTAATGAGATATTGTAAGAGTACTAATTACTTACAATAGCACAAAACACAAGCACAGGTATCGTCGACATCATGGCGGCTGGATACAAGTGTAGTTGTCAACACACATCAACTTTTATATAAATTACGTGCAGACCATTTATTATTCAGCTTCTTGTCAATAATAAAGGTTCTTACTTGCTTTTATTCAGCTGTGTAAATAAGTGTAATATGTAATATGGTAAGCTATTTAATACCTAAGTATGGACAGAAAAAGTACAGTCCTAATATTTTCTGCAATTGGTATGAAAGAATACATAGCATAGTACGAATGGGTAACTATATGGTTTTTGTATAGAAAACAATAAATTATTCTGACCAGAGTCTTCTTATACAATCTTTTTATTTTATTGGGTAAAAATATAGAATAATTCGATTCATAGTCTATTTTTCAGTAAATAATATGGGTATCTTAAATTTTTAGTTATTATTTTACTTTTATTAGAACTGGCGCTTCAATATATATGGTTTATGTTTTAGAACAATTTATATTATCAAAACTGTATATTTGCAATCGTAATAATCAAATGCAAAAGTGTATTTTCAATGCAAGGCGTCTGTAGGTACATAAAATGTGTTACATATTGTAAATTGTATGACGCCTATGTTTGTCTTATTAATTCATTTTTAAAGATATGTAAAAAGAAATTAAACTTCGACGTAAAAAACATACTTTATTTATTTACAACTTATAAAATATCTTAAACTTTATCTAAAATTATTTTCATAAAATAATAATTATTATTAAGTTTCTAACAGTTAGATTATTATATTATTATGTCCGCTTATTAAATCTTCATGCACACTTAAAACTCATTAAAAATAATAATTTAACTAGTGACAATTTACAAGATAAAAATATAGAATTAAAAAGGTATTTATTGTTTAAAACTTACTCTATAAATAATTTCATTTTAGTAAATATGGCACAAATTGATTGTTATAAAATTATTGTTTAATTTTAAGTAGACATACCTAAGTACTTCAAAAACATTCTCATTCTTTGCATTGACATTATTTTTTATTTCTTAAATTATTAAGTATACAGAATCGGTCTCATATTCAAGTCAAATTGTATGTTCTTCAATTTTAAATTAAGAGCCTGTAACGGACCCAAGAGCAAATATGTGATGTTCAAACATGGATTATTTTGAAAATACTTATTTAAGAACGGTACTTTTACTCACAACTTTTAAAAGAACTTGTATTCTAATCATTTTCTACAGAAAAACCTTTTTAGTTTTGACCGTTTTTAAATTACGTCAAGGTAAATGGATAAAGGTTTTATAGATTTACTTCTGAAGCAATGTTTGGACATGGGTATATCCAAATATACATGTCTTTATTAGAATCTAAAAAATTACTATTACTGGAAAGATCCTAAACTAGTATACTTGTTAAGGAAAAGTTTGAATTATAGGTATTTCTTATTAAAATAAAATCATAAAGATGTGAAATTATCACGAAATTACTGTTTACAAAACATTTTTTTTATACATGACTATTTTATATTTACTCAAAATAATTACTTACCATTAAATAATAACATTTTTTTGATCCAATCGTATTTTTAAATTTACTTAAAATGTAATATTTATATTTTTTCCGAATTTTTCAAAATCACTATAAAAAGAGGCCCGCGTCGGTTCTCGCTTCACTTGGCCCTGAGCCCTCTCAGAGAGTGGACGTATCGCTCTGCGCTCCAAATTATTCTCGTCGCTAACCCACACATATAGTGCGATTATAGTTGGACCGCAAAAATTGATACTCGATATAATAATAACGGAATTTTTTTTTTGGTCACATAATGTTATAGTACTATTTTGCTGATATTAAAGTCCGTTTTATTACAAGCTTTTATTTACTTTCACCTGTCTGTTGTCTGTCTGTCCGTCTGTCTGTCTGTAATCAAATTTTGCAACTTTAATATGACCCACTTCCCGGTGTCCGATTAAGCTGAAATTTTGTATGCATGTATAAATCGAATGACAATGCAATATTTTGACATGGAGCTGATCTGATGATGGAACTGGAAGATGGCCATAGGATCTCCGTAATTAATGACGCAAACCCATCGAGTTTGGGCTCAAACGATTCGCCTTGACAAGTACTTTATGATGCTGGGTAGTAATAGTAATAAAAGCATGTTTTTAAAAAGTTTTTTTTTTTATATTTCACATGTTTTACTTACATCTGTCTGTTGTCTGTCTGTCTGTAATCAAATCTTGCAAGTTAAATTTGATCCACTTCCCGGATTCTGATTGAGCTGAAATTTTGCATGCATATTTGAATCGGATGACAATGCAATATTATTATGATATGGAGCTGATCTGATGATGGAGCTGAAAGGTGGCCATAGGAATTCCGTAATTAAACAACGCAATTACATCGAGTTTGGGCTCATTTGATTCGTATTGACGACTACTTTGATACTATATAATAACCTAGACACAGAGACAGACAGACAGACAGACACGTCAAACTTATAACACCCCGTCGTTTTTGCGTCGGGGGTTAAACACTTATAACACCCCGTCGTTTTTGCGTCGGGGGTTAAAAAACTTTAACACCCCGTCGTTTTTGCGTCGGGGGTTAAAAACTTATAACACCCCGTCGTTTTTGCGTCGGGGGTTAAACACTTATAACACCCCGTCGTTTTTGCGTCGGGGGTTAAACACTTATAACACCCCGTCGTTTTGCTTCGGGGGTTAAAAACTTATAACACCCCGTCGTTTGGATCATTCCCACTAGTTCCCCTTTTAGTTCCCTAGTGGATCTAGTAGGAACTTTTTTTCTCAGTAGTTCCCCTTTTTTGAAAAGGGGATCTAGTGGGAATGAACACTTCTCAGTAGTTCCCCTTTTTGGAAAGAAGTTCCTTATCGCGCGTTATGAGGGGGAGAAGAGGGAGAAGGGAGGGGGAGGGGAAGGGGGAGGGGAATGGGGAAGGGGGAGAAGGGAGGTTAGGAGGAGAAGGGAGGGGGGAGAAGGGAGGGGGAGGGGGAAAGTTGAGGGGCAAGGAGGAAAGTGGAGGGGCAAGGGGGAAAGTGGAGGGGGAAGGGGAGGGGGAAGCGATAAGGGAAGGGGGGAAGGGAAGGGGGAAGGGAAGGGGGAAGGGAAGGGGGGAAGGGAAGGGGGGAAGGAAGGGGAGGGGGAATGGAAGGGGAGGGGGAAGGGAAGGGGGGAAGGGGAGGGGAAGGGGGGAGGGGAAGGGTAGGGGAGGGGGAAGTGGAGGGGGAAGGTGGAAGGGGAGAAGGGGAGGGGGAGGGGTGAGGGGTAGGGGGAGAAGGGTCGGGGGGAGGGGGAGAAGGGACGGTGGATGGAGGAAGGGAGGGGGCAGGGGAGGGAGGAAGGGGAGGAGTGAAGGGGGAGAAGGGAGGGGTGGGGGAGAAGGGAGGGGGAAGGGGGGGAAGGTGGAAGGGGGAGGGATGAGGGGGGAGGAACAGAAGGGAGGGGGTTACATACTTTGAAAGCGCTGCGTTGAGGTTTTTTTTAATTTTTAATTTAATGCCTATGCATAGGTCAGCTTTATGTAGTTAAAATTGTGAGATTATGACCATCAAAATATAATATAATCATCTTCCACGAGATATCAAAGAATTGTCACTTGAAAAATTTAAATTCAAACTCCGGACATGGTTAATTAATAATTGTTTTTATGACATCAATGAATATTGGAACCATAAATGAAACATAATCTCGTAATTAATTAATTAATTAATTAATTTTTTTATTTTATCTTATATAATTGTTTCGTAATTAATTGTGTATTTTATTATCTTAACTATTATTTAATAATTACCATTGTAATAATTGACAATCATCATAGATTAATCATTCATGTTGTGACATTTATTAATTTTTGAACGAATAATTTTGAATCTGACACTTTATAATTTTCGTTGACATAATTTATTTTTTAGGGTATATTTTGTTATTATGCTTTTGGGCTATAATTTTTATATTTATTTAATTCTGATCTGTGATTATCATTTAATTTAATATTGTCGGGTCTAATGAGCCTCTAATGAATTAATTGAATTTAAATGTGAATTTGAGTGTATGTTGAATCTAAATTTATAATGTTTTTATATGCATATATAATTGCATGTCTTGTATTGTAAGTCGATAAATATTAACATTATTATACCTAGGTACTTAAAAATTTGCATGCCATATGGTGGCAGAATGTCTAGAACTATACCAATCTAACATTAAGACCAAATTGTACACATTCTCGCAAATAAACCATTTCATTTCATTTCAACACACTTGTTGCTATAGTAAGCTAGCTGTGCGGCGTGCGCATATTTCTCTGTCTGTCTCTCTCTCTCTTATAGAAAGCAAGCCCGATATTTTCATTTCTATTTCGCATTGAACAGTGTGGTGTCGCGACGATTATTTTTGTTGAGTGTATACAGGTTTTTTGTAAATAATAAATCGTATAAATCGTGGGAACTTCGTTCCATCCGGGTGTCCCTTGACACCTCTCAAGTTTTTTAAAAATGTATGTGTTCTCCTATCTACTACAATATGTATCAGATAAATAAATACTCGTATTTGTACATCGAGTACCAGGACACCATGAACATGGAGATCTATTTATTATTATACTAGCTGCGACCCGCACTGTTACCCGCGGCACAGTTATTGCCGATAAAACTTGATTATAATAATTTTGGCCAAGTACGGCGTAGATTTTGGCCAAGTGTGATAACGGCGAAGATTTTTGCCAAGTGGGGTCGATGGTGAAGATAAGTACATGATAAGTACGCTGTCATGGAAGAGTCTTTCTGAGATATTGACATATCAAGTTTGACAGCTGTCATCTGAAGTTAGAAGTAGATTTCCTCAAGATCTTTCATTTCTTCCTCTTTCAGATCTTTCATTATAATCAAGTTTTATCGGCAATAACTGTGCCGCGGGTAACAGCGCGGGTCGCAGCTAGTATAATAATAAAAAACTTGAGAGGTGTCAAGAGACACCCGGATGGAACGAAGTTCCCACGATTTACACGATTTATTATTTACAAAAAACCTGTATACACTCAAAATAATCGTCGCGACACCACACTGTTCAATGCGAAATAGAAATGAAAATATCTGGCTTGCTTTCTATAAAAGAGAGAGAGAGAGAGAGAGAGAGAGAGAGAGAAACATGCGCACGCCGCACAGCTAGCTTACTATAGCAACAAGTGAATTAAATTAAAAATTTAAAAACAACCCCCAACGCAGCGCTTTCAAAATATGTAATTAGCGGTTTTTTGGTGGCGGCCATCTTAAATTTTAAATTTATCATAGTGCGTTGTATTCTACTAGTTAAGCCCCCCCCATCCCCCTCCCCCATCCCTCATTCCCCTCCCCCTCACATCCCCCCCATCATCCCCCATCCACCCTCATCCCTCCTATTCCCCCCTTCATCCCCATTCCCCTCCCCTTCCCTCACCCCTCCCCTTTCCTTCCTCCCCTCCCCCTTCTCCCCTCCCCTCCCATTCCCTCCCATCCCCTCCCCTTCACCCTCCAATTCCCCCTCTCCCTTCCCCCTCCCCTTCCCCCTCACCATCCCTCCTCCCCTCTCCCTTTCCACTCCCCTTTCCTCTTCCCCCTCCCACTTCCACCTCCCCCCTCCCTCTTCCCCCTCCCACTTTACCCCTCCCCACCCTTCCCCCTGCCCCCTCACTCCCCCCTTCCCCCTCACCTCCCTCCCTCCCCCTACCCCTTCACCCCTCCCCCTCTCTTCCCCCTGCCCCCTCCCCTCCCCCCTTTTCAAAAAAGGGGAACTACTGAGAAAAGAAGTTCCCACTAAATCCACTAGGGAACTAAAAGGGAATGATCCGTCGTTTTTGCGTCGGGGGTTAGAAACTTATAACACCCCGTCGTTTTTGCGTCCGGGGTTAAACACTTATAACACCCCGTCGTTTTTGCGTCGGGGGTTAAAAACTTATAACACCCCGTCGTTTTTGCGTCGGGGGTTAAAAACTTATAACACCCCGTCGTTTTTGCGTCGGGGGTTAAAAACTTATAACACTCCGTCGCTTTTGCGTCGGGGGTTAAAACTTTAATACCTACATATTGACTTAATGATTTCAACAAATAACTTGCATTGCATTGGATCAAGACATTTTATTCCAAGCGACTACATGTTATATTACTCGGCCGCGTAAGTGATGCATTGGTGTGCGTCGCGCTCAGCTAATATACCTAAACTTGAACGGGCTTCCCTCACTATAAATCCTCTTAACATATAACTGGACTATTTAAAATAATTATAATTTTAAAATAGTGTTTCATGCTTCTGCAAATTTTTGTATTGTTTTCAGTGAACAAGGCTGCTTTAAATGGGTTTTTTTTACCAAGAAGATGCCTTACAAATTTTTGTTAGTTTTTGGGTGCTGATGAAGTTTTCATTACGAAATAATATATGGGGCATCTCTTGTTGGTCGTTCTGGAACCGATTCTCGTAAATGGACTGCCTCTCGAAGTTGTTCAGGAGTATGTATACCTTGGGCAAACAGTGCAGTTGGGTACAAACAACTTTGAGAGGGAGGCCAATCGGAGGATTCAGTTGGGATGGGCTGCATTTGGCAAACTTGATAATAATAATAAATGCTTGTTCTTAAAAAGTTTTTTTTTTAATTTTCACTTGATGCTTCTTGACTTGCAATAAAAGCGGAGCGGTGCCGCCATATAAATACTCATTTAAATTGAATCAATGAAAATTGACAGTAACATGTTTATTAAGTAGGTAATGGTTTACTTCTTAACTGCAGTTTGGCGATGCAATACGGCCTTGTGTTTCACATGCTAGTGAACTAATGAACTCATACAACCATCGCCTTCTCGGGCTGGTATCTTCTCGAGTGATGGTACCTCAGTCGTCTAAACTTTCTCATGGGGCATTTGCCCACTTTAGTATCATATGCCCCGTATTTACACGTGGGAGTGGTGCAATCGCCGGACTCGACGCATACTCTGTCTCGCAGGCCGAAGTGCTCTTCTCCGCGAGAGAAAGAGAGACAGGTGCGCCGGCGCAGCGCTTCAGGCCACTCGCAGACGCAGGCGCACGGGCCGGTGGGAGGCAGTGACGCCATGAAGTGAGCTGGACAGGTGCATCTGGAATTGATGATGAAGACTTTGAGATTGATTATGAGTATCATGTCTGAGTATGCTGGCCAAACTGGAAATAAAAACAAGGCTCTTATGAGTATAATGTCTGAGTATGTAAACTGGAAATAAAAACAAGGATCTCCACGATCTGCCTGAAGCGAATTTTAGAGTACTTCGGTCACATTGCCAGAAAAGATGGAGAGTAATCTTGAAAAACTTGTAATCACTGGCAAAGTGGATGGGAAAAGACCCCGTGGCCGAAGCCCGATGCATTGGTCTGACCAGATCCGACTTTGCAGTCTACGATGCTCTCCGGTTGGCCGGAGATAGGACAAGATGGTGTAACATCATGAGGTAGAAAGTCATGGTTGGAGGAAGTCACGACCCTCAGATATGAGGAACACGACTGACGGAGGAGGATGAGTATAATCACAAAGTAAGAGTATTTATTTTTCAAAATAAGGGTATAAATTGTGCCGATACTCTTACCTTCAACTATATCGCTTCTAATTTCAAATATGTATTAGGTATTACGCTTCTAACTTTGATTATTATATTATTGACTGAGTCGCTTTTAACTGAAGTTTATTCTAACTTCAATTCGCTCGCTTCTAATTAACTATGTTGCTGCTAACTTGACTATGTCGCTTTCAACCTAAATTTCAAAATGGTTACCTATCTATTCAAATTTTAGTATAGCTTAATCAAATCATTTCTGCTTAACAAGTTATAATGCTAAAAATATATTTGAGTGAAACTGGACTGGACACACTTGAAAGTGGAACCTCTACACTCTACAAGAAAAGACAAGAAACTTGTAGAGAAATGAATTTATGGTCAATTACCTTCTCATAAGAGGTGGAGAAGTAATATCTTCTTCACTCGGCGCGACAGTAGGATGCCAGTCGTTCTGCCTCTCTTCTTTCCTGTCCTCTCTACGCTCCGTCCTCTCCTCTTGCTCTATTCTTCTTTCTTTCTGCTCCGACCTTCGCTCTTCTTTCTCACGGTGAAGCCGCTCCACTGGTTTCCTAATAAAATTTAATTATATAGTTTATATTAGGGAAAATTATTTATATTTTTCCATCCTTGGCATTTATTTTATTCCTGGACCATTGGTTAATTTATGAGGGTTTTCACTTAAACTGGGTTTTAATGGCAAAGTTGAGAAAAATCATTGGTTCAAATTTCAATGTGTGGCAATATTTTGGAAATATTGCTATCGTGCTTCTGAAAGCACGTAAAACTGTGGGTCCTAGCTGTTTCATATAAAATATGAAGTAGGCAGTCGTTGGATTGCAGGCATAGTTGCAATCTTGGCGATGTGGAACTGCAACATAAAGTTAGGCCGCACAACTTATAAAATTTTGATTGTGACCAGGCGAAAATTTGGCTATACATTGAGATTGAACCCAAGGCCTCTGGATACGGATGCAAGCCAGTCGGAAGGACGGTCGGACGGACGCTAGTTGTTACCAATCCAAATAAACCAATACGAGCTCAGGTCTTTAAGGAGTGATTATATGAAGTTAATAAACAAATGTAAAGTTTAAAGTTACCTAGTCTTGACGGTAGTTCTGAGTGTGTCCCGGGAGACGCACGCGCACCTCGTGTGGTTGTAGAACACTATGTGCGACATGCTCATGTTGTTGTTGGGCTTGTTCAGCTGGAATATTACAACAAAATATATTTATACGGTCCTTTATAATAATAGGTAAAGATAAATTACTCTTTTTTGATACAACATAAAAAAGTAAATTTTACAACAACAAAAATTAAAGCTTTATAGTACCTACCAATTGGCGGTATCTTATAGGTAATAGCTATCTCATACAACCTATCATGTACGATTTTGCTGATTATTAAAACCTACCAATAGCAGTTTGATCAGCTCTGACTTAGTAATTCAGCATCCATTTACGTGGTGCCTAAAGAGCATTTTATTTATTTATTTATTTATTTAATACATCTTAGGAAGACCAACAGCTTACAAACAAAATTATAAAAAACTTACAATAGCAGTAAAAAGCCAATAACAGGTCCTCGCGGCTAGCAACAACATAGCAACAATGCGTTATACAGAGTCAAGAGCAGTCTTAAATCATACTATGCATATAGACAACATCATGATAAAGCCACTTACATAATCCCTTATAGCAACAAAGTACTAAAAATAATTAATTAATAAAGAAGTCATTACTCAATATTCTTCTAGCTGACGTTATACTTGTGCAAAACAAATCAATATCAATGCCTCGCTTGCTTAGTGTGTTAAAGGAACTACTCGCTCGCGACAAGAATGAATTCTGCCTATAATTGGTATTCACTGATCGAATACTAATTAGTGGGTTAAATCTTAATAATTTTCGCGGGGTATTGAGATAGATTTTTTCTAGCATTTCGGGACAATCTACGCCGCCCGACATAATCTTTAACAGAAAGGTGATGTCTGCAATCTCCCTTCTTTTAGATAACGGTAACAAGTGAAATTTTTTACATAGCTGAAGATAATCGTCTGATCTATACGGAATTTTAGATTTAAAACATATGTGTTTAATAAACTTTCGTTGGATTTTTTCAATCCGGTCCTGATATTTCGAGTAGCGAGGGTTCCAAATTTGTGATGCGTATTCTAACACACTACGAACAAATGTGCAATATAAAATTTTAAAAGATTTTACACTTTTGAATGATGAGCAAGTTCGTAGTATAAACCCCATAGCTTTAGTTGCTTTTTTAACTATATGTTCAACATGTTCATCATATATAAGTTTTGAGTCGTGTAATACTCCGAGATCCCGAACAACAGTTTCACGAAGTAAGACGGTATTATTAAGCATGTAAGTAAAATTTTGAACAGAAGGTTTCCGAGAGTATGTTACAACAAAACATTTGGCTGGATTAAGATCTAGTTTGTTTTCAACGCAATAATGATAAAGGAGATCCAGGTCGGATTGAAGTTTTGAGGCATCATTTGCACAATTAATTGATGAGAAAATTTTCATATCGTCTGCGAAGCAAAGCAATTGAGAATTGCGCAAGCAAGACGATATGTCGTTAACAAAAATTGCAAATAATAAAGGTCCAAGAAGTGAACCTTGAGGCACTCCACTAGGAACAGTAATCCAGCTAGATATATAATTGCTGACCACCACAGCTTGCGTTCTTTTGTCTATATAAGAGGAAAACCACCGAAATAAATTTCCTCTAATTCCTACGTGATGAAGCTTAGATAGAAGGATTTTGTGATCTATTCTATCAAAGGCTTTACTATAGTCAGTATAAACTACGTCTACCTGACTACCGTTATCCATGGCATTAGTGATATATTCGTTTAATAGGATTAGATTAGAAACGGTGGATCTACCCTTAAGAAATCCGTGTTGGGATGGATGGAAAGAGCATCTTATAGCGGCATAAACTTGGTTGTAAACAATCCTTTCAAAGATTTTTGCTATTATGCATAATTTAGATATAGGCCTATAATTCACAACTTCAGTCTTAGCACCTTTTTTATATATGGGCGTGATAAATGCAGACTTCCAAATTTTTGGAAAAGTACATGCAGATAGCGACTTACGAAAGAGAAGTGTAATCGGAATAGCAACAGTTTTTGCAGAGTTAATTAGAAAATATGAACTAATACCATCTGGACCGGGCGATTTTGAGGGGTCTAATTTCTTTAAAAGGCAAGTAACGTTAGCTGTGTCTATATCAAGGGAAGAAATAAGAGACATAATAGAAGTGGTATCAGAAGTTTCAATTGAATCCATCCTAGAATTAGAGTAGTTTTTTGATGATAAGAAAGTGGATTCAAAATATTCTGAGAAGTAATTGCATACTTCTTCACCTGTAGTCGAGATTTTATTGTTATATTTAAGTGTTGTAGGAATAGCATTAGATTTCGATTTTGACTTTACAAATGACCAAAAAAATTTAGGATTAGTTACTACGGATTTTTCAACATTAGTAATATAATTATCATAGCAATGTTGTTCCATGTTTTTTGCCCTCTCTCGAAGTAACATGAAGCTTGAATAGTCCGACTTATTTTTATATTTTTTGAATTTTAAGAAGAATTTATATTTTTCTCTAAGCAATTTCTTTAACCCTTTGACGACCATGGGGACATCCGTGTACCCAACACAAAAAATTAAAAATCTAAATAAATTCTTGGTCAATTTCAAATATTTTTTTGTTTTCTAAAATTTAAATGTCTATTTTAACTATTGATAGCTAGCAGCTTCATAAAAGTAGAACTATATTGTGTCTATAATCTATAAAAGATGACATATCTTTTGGTGCGAAAATGAAAAAGTTTTTTCAAGATTCACAAGATGTTAAAGTGAGAATCATAAATAAATTTCATGAAAAAACTATAGCCTGGTTAATGTTATATTTATATAAATTACTACACTATTAGATAATTTGATCCTAATAAAGCTATAAAGTCATAAATGAAAAGGGACAGTACTGTCCCTATGGTCGTGAAGGGATACTTTTTTTGGACGACGATATGAACAAAATATTATGAAATTATTCAAAAACCGAATAGTTACCAAGCAATATCAATAAAAGAAAAATAACTGATTTCAATAAAGTCATAAACCTTTAAAAATATCGTGTAATGAATAGAAACAGCCAACTGTAAAACGATATAGATTCTTAGGATAGCCTTAAGATAATAGTATTAGTCATAAAATGCATTCTTGTATCATATAAAAAATCCGTGTGAATTCGGGTGAACTTTCTACCTGGGTGATTAACGGTACCTACACCGTTAGAGCCGTATATTGTACCCATGTGCAAAGCTTCTCTTCCTGACCCGTTAGGACAGGGTGCATGGGTCGCTGTTTAGCCAGACTGGAGGGTAAGATTGGTTGCATAAAATGCACCAAGTGATGGTCAATCATTTCATACCAATAATTGAAGCTGGCTACCAGCCAAGCTTCCAGTTGATTACCATGGTACGATTAGGTACGATTTTTTACTAAATATGTTTCGTATCAAACTACAATAAAAATATGGGTGGCATTGGTCTAACGGATCAACGAAATATAACACACGAGCTTGATCGCAGGTCAAAGTTAAAATAAGAATAAGAAGATAGATTATCTAAGACTATTCTTTGACCTTTTTGATATAACAGTGAACAACGCATATACCATTTACACAGAGAAGCGCGGTCAGAATAGATTGATTGGTTGTTTGTAGATCAGGCAAGTCTCTGTGGCTTCCTGAAAAAATGAGTAATTACCTACCATATTATGCAATGCTATAAATCGATCTACCCTATTACAATCCATCGAAAAAACGATAAACAGAAAATGATGCGCATATTGTGCACGTTCCAAAAGATAATCGCACTAACAACACCTGTATAATATGCAAAGTTCACCTGTAATATACGACCGATTGAATTGTTTTATTCTGTACCTTGACTCATTTCTTATAAATTAATGATTATAGGTAGTAAATTTGCGTTTTTAATAAGTGTTTAGATCCTAGATATTCCTCTAGCCTTGAAACAAAACTGTAAATAATTTCGAATAAAATTTACCGTTGACGACCATAGGGACACCCATGTACCATAAAATTCCAAAAAAACTAAAATAGGTTTTTACTTTTTGACTTTAAAATATGTTTTATAGACATCAAAAAGATCATATTATACAGAAATAACCATAACATTACCTCTCCTAGTCTTATGGTCCTTAAAGGGTTAAAGCTGGTGTATACCAAATAGGAAATGATTCATTTTTTATATATCTACTGGGTATATGTTTATCTTTAAGAGAGTTTAAAACGGAGTAAAAATAATCGGTAGCACCTTCTATAGACCTGGCTGAAAATTCATTATCCCAATCAACTTCCTCGATTTCCTTGTTTATTGAAATATAATCACCTTTTTTGTACAAAAATCTTAGGTAAGAACAGGATTTCAAAGGCTGTAAATTCGTAAACCGCGCGATTATGGACAGCGATTTATGATGAGGATCTATTGGCACTAAAGGGTCATCACAGTCACAAACATCGACATCAAAATTAGATAAAACTAAATCTAAGATTCTACCATGATTATTATATATATTATTATATTGCCTAAGATCATTAAAATTCATTTCGTCTATTAATAGTTGCTCATCACTAGTACAGACATTGGAGGGAGTACATCCGCTCGAGTCTGGGCTAGGACTCCAGTTAATTGAACTGAGATTAAAATCCCCCAAAACCAGAAATTTATCGTCAGGATTATCTAAAATGAAATTATTTAAATTAGTTAAAAAGTTATTAAGCTGTTCAGAAAACGAGTTACCCAAGTTTTGCTTACATAGATATAGGACACACATATGTATCTTTATAATAATATTATTAGGTTGTTTTAACGAAATAGAAATCCATAAATCTTCCGCTGAAGAATGGTATTGGGATTGAGGAATAGAAATTATTTCCTTCCGTACCGCGATTAGAACACCCCCACCTCTGGTTTGACCCGTTAGGGTCAAATCACGGTCCCTACGCCACACAATATAACGGTCATCGAATAACTCAGAGTTACTCATTCCATCCACCAACCAAGTCTCAGTTAAAACAATAACATCGTACGAGCTGAGACAAAGATTTCTATAGAATGTACTAGTCTTGGATCGTAACCCGCGAACATTCTGATAATAAACATTAAATTCGTTAACCATAACTAAAACTCGAGAATAATATCAGTTCAATAAAATGATAAAAAAATTTAATAATCGGGATTCCACTATAATTAATTACTGAAATAATTATAATAATTAAACTGGTGCTTATAAAAAACAATTTTACAGCGCACTTATTATTCCAAAAAATACCGACGGAAATTAAAAATATATTAGTTGCAACAAAATGCCAGAAAAAAATAGGCAGGAGATAGCGAGTAGGCAACTCAATGAGCGCGAGCGAGATAGTTATATGGTCGATGGTTAAGTAAACAACATATATATTTTATCATACATTTCGCTTCTACATTTATTATTAAGTCAGATTGCTTGCAGGGCGTCTGTGTTTTCCTAATATTTTGCAATCAACCGGTCAACACTCAGGTGAGAGTTTACATAAATACCAGAGAACTTTTCAACAATTTGAATAAAAATTTTTTTTTCGGAAAAATTTTACATGAATCATAGCGATGGCATATCTCCCATTATAAGAAATGATGTGCACTTACATAGAAAGGCAACGTAACGTATTTTCCCTCGGTAGGCGCGCAGATCTCAGAGTCATTGTTGCAACAGCCAGAGTCAGGAGCGCAACGATGTAGCCTCACCCATGGAGGGACGTAGCTGGAAGGATAAGAAATGATTAATATAATGGATGTTTTCTTTATGCCATAACGAAATCAAAATTATCACAATATTTTTCAGTGTCTGACTTGGAGTTGGTTTATTATGCAAAAGTTTCCAGGCGTCTTTGTCTTCTAGATATTGGTTAACTTTATAGTAGGTAGGTATGTAAAAGTAATCTAAATATACAATGAACAGCGCCAAAAAATCGTTTGGAACGCATATTCAATACTTTAGCAAAATCAAAGAGCACACATGATATGGCACGATAAATCCGAACATAGCAAAAGATTATCAGAAATTCTATGTGGTAATAAAGTGGCTATTTATTACTTATTCAACGTTACTAGTATTTAATGAGTGAATGTAAAAGACACTGCAAATAGAATAATTAAAATAACGTGCCACTGGCCCTTATTCCTGTCCGCTTTAGATTGTTCGACTTGTAACGAACTGGTTTAATGTCGTGCCCTAAATTCTTTGCATGTTAACTTTTCAATGAGAATTATCTCGTACTAACATTTACACGCGGTTACGAAACAAAAATTGACTATAATATCATGTTACTAGTACTAACGCCCTGCGATTCGCGATAAAAAGTATTTATGCCGTGGGATAAAAATTGGGTTAAAAACTATCCTTTCCTGAGACTTGAACTGTCTCTATACCTATTTACTAAATTTTATCTAAATCGGTTCAGCGGTTAAAGGGTGAAGAGGCAACAAACAAAAACATTAGTTTTTTGTAAAATTAGCAAGGATTCCTAAAATTCTTTTAGAAATCGTTAAAAAATGTATACTGGAATGATAGTTGTTGTGGAAAAAGGAATGACAACTCTCATCCCAGTACATTTTTAGCATTAACCACAAGTATTTAGTGCTTGGCTACGGGCATAGTTTCGAAGATACCTATTAATTAATTATTGTCATCAAACTAACAAACATCACCTCTTATAATATAAGAAAAAAGATAAGATTGAAGCAATTAAAAATCTCGTTAAACCATTTTAGGTGTTTATGGCACATCCGTTTTCTTCGAGTTTATTTTTATGACTGTTTTCATGGGTTCGCCCTAATTTGCTACTTTGTAAACATGGCTTTGATTAGTAGGCTATCCTACATCAAGTTCAGTATGGTTAGCTTTGATGTTCCATTCTAGTTATCTTCTACGATCCTTATTATATAGGAAACGATAGACCCCAATTCGGTTTCTTCTTTTAAGCCCATAAATATTCGGTGTTAAAAAGCTGCTTGTGTTATGTGGATGTTAGCTCTTTTCACCAAAAATAAGTATTTCCCGATAACTTCCTACAACCTTAGGTGTATTACGTTAAAATCAAGAGTGAATAGGTTTTTACTGAACAAGCATGTGTAACAAATTACAGCAGGTTAGATAGCGGTCAAACGCTTGTTTAGTCTGATGTAAAAATAAAACTGTCAGATTCAGCTCAGCTGTCTGATCCATCTTCTTCCCGTAGATATAGGAATTTGTCTTGCTTCTTCCCATAGATATAGGAATTTGTCAAGTCTGTGCTTCTTCCCCTTCTCTTTTTCTTTCTCTTCTCCTATTAGCGATAAGACCGCCAATTGTAACATTTCTTTCTGTGTAATTTTAGTTCTAAGCTAAGCTTATATTATTGTATTTGTGTGTAATAAAGCGTTTTCTATTCTATAGTATTTGGGACTTAATTTTATGACACTTTAATGAACTAGTATCATCAAACTAATGCATTACCTATTATAGGCGGAAACAGCATGCATATCCTATTTTTTTTATCTTATTTATTTATTTATTTAAAGCATGCCAACATAATGTACACCTTTACTAACAATTACACACATTTTTTTATATAATACATGCTAAGTGTCATTACATTTATAGGCACAGACTGCATTTAATGAGGTGTGCGAGTAACTAAGCATCATAATCTATTATGTTGATACTCACATGGTGTCAGCAGCCGGTGCCAATTGTCTGACGATGAGCCAGCGCGCCTGTGGAGTCTTGCAGATGCCATGGTTCATCACGTAGCGGATGTTCGAGATGATCTCTTGCCGGAGGGAAGATCTCACACTTGGGGATAGTGCAGCTGGAATAATATACGACAAAGAATCAATAACCGCGAGGATAAAGCTCTAAAAGTAGAATAAAGTTTATAAAAGAGATATTATAACTGTAAGAAATAATTAAGGAGTGCGATGGACAAGCCATTTCAGGTCGTCAATATTACTTACTGCAAGGCCTGCAACATGACCTAAACTACCTTCTACATATCTTAATAGGAACCAGCCGGAATTCACAGTTCTACGTACCCTTCGAAATACATTAGGTCGCCAATTTTTACATAAGAAAGGGTTTTAATGGGTTGTTCCCAGCTCTTCTTGGTAGGAGAGCTCCGATTGGTAGGAAAGATGGGAACAGTTTTTTTTTATATAGTACTAGCTGCGCCCAGCGGTTTTACCCGCATTATGTAACCTATGTGTTATTTCTAGATCTAAGCTATCTCTATACAAAATTTTAGCTCAATCGGTCCTCCTGTTTAGGCGTGAAAGAGTAACAAACATCCAGACATTCTAACATCCAGACATTTTGACATCCATACTTCCATTCTTACAAAACTTTCACGTTTATAATATTAGTAAGATGAAAGAAGTTACAAAGGTACTTACATTCCTCGAGCACCTGTGGCCTCTCATTAGTCATTGCTATAGCTTCGACAGCCGACACCACCTGCTTGTAAGGTTCCTCTCTGGTGAACGCTGATGGATTCACGCCAGCTGGGACGCGGAAGGGAGGCTCTGATGATGGCTCAGCATCTTCATCATCCTCGTCTTCTTTGCCGTCGTTGCGGTAGTCTCCGTAATCTCCATCCGATGGGTACTGGAAAATGTAAAACAAATGTTTTTAATAAGTGGTATACTTACTGGTTATTTTGGATAGGCTTTATCTTCTTCTTTTTTGGGTGCCATCTTCTAACGAAATCATAATGGCAATTTGAAACCTCGACACAGCAGCTCTAAATAGGGAACGCGCGATAGGCTTTATGCCTGGTTTAAATCTTGGTAACTCCTTATCGGCGGTAGACTTCCTTTGCAGGAGGTCGTCTAGGTGGGTACCCCAACAGTTACAACAACAGTTATTCTACCGCCTGAGCAGTGATTTTCCAACATTACTGTGCTCCGGTAGGAGGGCACTGTAGCTAGTGAAATTACTGGGCTAAAGAGTCTTAACATCTTATGACTCTTGAGTAAGAAGCGTTGCTGCGTGAATTTCACATCTTTGTGAAATCCTAAATAGCACTGTACTGATTATGGGCAGCGTTATCTCTTAACATCAGGAGAGCGTTTTGCTCGTCTTCTACTTCATCACATAAAAAAAAATACTCCGTAAAGCATTTTTTTGACGTTAACAAAAAACATAGCAATCGATTAGGTCCCTTTCATCTTGATAGTCTGAGACTATAATAGTCTCTAATGTAGGTTAGCATACCACAGCTCCTAAAAAAGTCCCTACATTTAATTTTTTTTTATTCGTTATAGGTTAGCCTTTGTCCATGATCTCGCCTGATCTTAAGCGACGATGCGGCCGTAGATGGCAGCAGACTAAACTTAGAAGGCGGGATAAATCCCTCCCTGGCTTCACTGAACAACATGGTCAGCACATTGACCGCTTGGCAACACGGTTCTGTCCAGTGGGTGGTAACTATAGCCACGGCCGAAGCACGAGTACAGCGAGTGGAAAAACCGCACATAGCTAATTAAAGTCATTGGTGCGGGGCCAGGATTCGAACTCTGTAGTCCAGATTTGCATCCGCACCACATTCACATAACCCCTTGGGCACCACCGCTTCAACATTTAACACTTAAATTGACTATGATGAAAAATGAAATCAACTTTCCTATTTTAGATTTTACACTTCCGCTCAAGAATATAGGAAACCAGACCCGAGATGAATCAGGCTGAAGTTTGAAGTATGATTTCATATAACGATCGGTGTGATCATTCCTGGCCGGACCACGACAGAAATCGCAGATTCTGTTGTGGCACAAATTCATCATTTAAATTGTGCCAATTAGTGCCACTTATCCCAGGAATTTGTGCCTTATACTTTTCGAGTAACAAGACTATGATTGTGGTCCGGCTGGGAGTGACCATTCCTGGCCGGACCACAATCAGATCTCATGAAATACTAATGGTGGGAGGTCGCGTACTATGTCAAGATTTAGTGCCTAATTAGTGCCTCTGAAATATCAAGTTCGATTAATCATAAATTTTACGGTTTAAAAGATATTGAAGAAATCCCGCCGCCTTGAAAATGGAAAAAAGCTTCTCACATCTAAACGGGAGGCTTTTCGTGGTTTCTTTTTTGATGAATATTTAGTGCCTATTTGGCACTAAATATTTACACTAAACTAGTTGCTGCATGTGACTTGGTTTACTTGGAATTATTATTTTTTCATTCCCCATACAAAGTTCCAGGGGCGGACCCAGGATTTTTTTCTGGGGCCAAGTTTTTTTATGACTGCGGCTGCTCCCGCTTTGTGAATTCCAAGTATTTGAGCCTAACATGATGCGGCGAATAACAAGAGCATGATTGTGGTCCGGCTGAAAATTACTTTTTCTGGTCGGACACCAATCGAATCTAATGACATACCAATGGCGAGAGGTCACGTACTATGTCGAAAAATTTGTGCCTCTGAATATCTACTTTGATTGATCACAACAAATGTATTTAGTATGTATATTGAAGATAGCACGTCACTGCACTTTGAAGATTAAAAAAAAAATTACATCTAAAAAAAGGTTTTTTGTGGTTTATTATATGATGAATATTTAGTGCCTATTGGGCACTAAATATTCTATTAATTCCAGGAATTTGTGCCTTATGCTTTTCGAGTAACAAGGGTATGATTGTAGTCCGGCTGGAAATTACATTTTCTGGTCGGACACCAATCGGATCTAATGACATACAAATAGGGAGAGGTCACGTTCTGCGTCACAAAATTAGTGCCTAATTAGTGCATCTGAAATATCTATTTCGATTGATCATAACTCTTATGGTTTGAAAGATATTAAAGATAAACCGCCGCTGCGCCTTGAAGTTTAATAATAAATCACTTCTAAACAAAAGGCTTTTTGTGGTTTATTTTTTGATGAATATTTAGTGCCTATTAGGCACTAAATATTCTATTTATCCCAGGAATTTGTGCCTTATACTTTTCGAGTAACAAGGGTATGATTGTGGTCCGGCAGGAAATTACATTTTCTGGTCGGACCCCAATCGGATCTAATGAAATACCAGTAGCGAGAGGTCACGTTCTACGTCACAAAATTAGTGCCTAATTAGTGCATCTGAAATATCTATTTCAATTGATCATAACTTTTATGGTTTGAAAGATATTGAAGATAAACCGCCGCTGCGCTTTGAACTTTAAAAAAATAAGTCACATCTAAACAAAAGGCTTTTTGTGGTTTATTTTTTGATGAATATTTAGTGCCTATTAGGCACTAAATATTCTATTTATCCCAGGAATTTGTGCCTTATACTTTTCGAGTAACAAGGGTATGATTGTGGTCCGGCAGGAAATTACATTTTCTGGTCGGACCCCAATCGGATCTAATGAAATACCAATAGCGAGAGGTCACGTTCTACGTCACAAAATTAGTGCCTAATTAGTGCATCTGAAATATCTATTTCGATTGATCATAACTTTTATGGTTTGAAAGATATTGAAGATAAACCGCCGCTGCGCCTTGAAGTTTAAAAATAAATCACTTCTAAACAAAAGGCTTTTTGTGGTTTATTTTTTGATGAATTTTTAGTGCCTATTAGGCACAAAATATTCTATTTATCCCAGGAATTTGTGCCTTATACTTTTCGAGTAACAAGGGTATGATTGTAGTCCGGCAGGAAATTACATTTTCTGGTCGGACCCCAATCGGATCTAATGAAATACCAGTAGCGAGAGGTCACGTTCTACGTCACAAAATTAGTGCCTAATTAGTGCATCTGAAATATCT
The DNA here is from genome assembly GCA_947507615.1 of Hemithea aestivaria. Lineage (NCBI taxonomy): Eukaryota > Metazoa > Arthropoda > Insecta > Lepidoptera > Geometridae > Hemithea > Hemithea aestivaria. The sequence continues at coordinate 17,445,133 of OX382330.1, forward strand.
ATTTCGATTGATCATAACTCTTATGGTTTGAAAGATATTGAAGATAAACCGCCGCTGCGCCTTGAAGTTTAAAAATAAATCACATCTAAACAAAAGGCTTTTTGTGGTTTATTTTTTGATGAATATTTAGTGCCTATTAGGCACTAAATATTCTATTTATCCCAGGAATTTGTGCCTTATACTTTTCGAGTAACAAGGGTATGATTGTGGTCCGGCAGGAAATTACATTTTCTGGTCGGACCCCAATCGGATCTAATGAAATACCAGTAGCGAGAGGTCACGTTCTACGTCACAAAATTAGTGCCCTAATGTGCATCTGAAATATCTATTTCGATTGATCATAACTCTTATGGTTTGAAAGATATTGAAGATAAACCGCCGCTGCGCCTTGAAGTTTAAAAATAAATCACATCTAAACAAAAGGCTTTTTGTGGTTTATTTTTTGATGAATATTTAGTGCCTATTAGGCACTAAATATTCTATTTATCCCAGGAATTTGTGCCTTATACTTTTCGAGTAACAAGGGTATGATTGTGGTCCGGCAGGAAATTACATTTTCTGGTCGGACCCCAATCGGATCTAATGAAATACCAATAGCGAGAGGTCACGTTCTACGTCACAAAATTAGTGCCTAATTAGTGCATCTGAAATATCTATTTCGATTGATCATAACTTTTATGGATTGAAAGATATTGAAGATAAACCGCTGCTGCGCCTTGAACTTTAAAAAAATAAGTCACATCTAAACAAAAGGCTTTTTGTGGTTTATTTTTTGATGAATATTTAGTGCCTATTAGGCACTAAATATTCTATTTATCCCAGGAATTTGTGCCTTATACTTTTCGAGTAACAAGGGTATGATTGTGGTCCGGCAGGAAATTACATTTTCTGGTCGGACCCCAATCGGATCTAATGAAATACCAATAGCGAGAGGTCACGTTCTACGTCACAAAATTAGTGCCTAATTAGTGCATCTGAAATATCTATTTCGATTGATCATAACTTTTATGGTTTGAAAGATATTAAAGATAAACCGCCGCTGCGCCTTGAAGTTTAAAAATAAATCACTTCTAAACAAAAGGCTTTTTGTGGTTTATTTTTTGATGAATTTTTAGTGCCTATTAGGCACAAAATATTCTATTTATCCCAGGAATTTGTGCCTTATACTTTTCGAGTAACAAGGGTATGATTGTAGTCCGGCAGGAAATTAGATTTTCTGGTCGGACCCCAATCGGATCTAATGAAATACCAGTAGCGAGAGGTCACGTTCTACGTCACAAAATTAGTGCCTAATTAGTGCATCTGAAATATCTATTTCGATTGATCATAACTCTTATGGTTTGAAAGATATTGAAGATAAACCGCCGCTGCGCCTTGAAGTTTAAAAATAAATCACATCTAAACAAAAGGCTTTTTGTGGTTTATTTTTTGATGAATATTTAGTGCCTATTAGGCACTAAATATTCTATTTATCCCAGGAATTTGTGCCTTATACTTTTCGAGTAACAAGGGTATGATTGTGGTCCGGCAGGAAATTACATTTTCTGGTCGGACCCCAATCGGATCTAATGAAATACCAATAGCGAGAGGTCACGTTCTACGTCACAAAATTAGTGCCTAATTAGTGCATCTGAAATATCTATTTCGATTGATCATAACTTTTATGGATTGAAAGATATTGAAGATAAACCGCTGCTGCGCCTTGAACTTTAAAAAAATAAATCACATCTAAACAAAAGGCTTTTTGTGGTTTATTTTTTGATGAATATTTAGTGCCTATTAGGCACTAAATATTCTATTTATCCCAGGAATTTGTGCCTTATACTTTTCGAGTAACAAGGGTATGATTGTGGTCCGGCAGGAAATTACATTTTCTCGGACCCCAATCGGATCTAATGAAATACCAGTAGGAAGAGGTCACGTTCTACGTCACAAAATTAGTGCCTAATTAGTGCATCTGAAATATCTATTTCGATTGATCATAACTCTTATGGTTTGAAAGATATTAAAGATAAACCGCCGCTGCGCCTTGAAGTTTAAAAAAAGAAGTCACATCTAAACAAAAGGCTTTTTGTGGTTTATTTTTTGATGAATATTTAGTGCCTATTAGGCACTAAATATTCTATTTATCCCAGGAATTTGTGCCTTATACTTTTCGAGTAACAAGGGTATGATTGTGGTCCGGCAGGAAATTACATTTTCTGGTCGGACCCCAATCGGATCTAATGAAATACCAGTAGCGAGAGGTCACGTTCTACGTCACAAAATTAGTGCCTAATAAGTGCATCTGAAAAATCTATTTCGATTGATCATAACTTTTATGGTTTGAAAGATATTGAAGATAAACCGCCGCTGCGCCTTGAACTTTAAAAAAATAAGTCACATCTAAACAAAAGGCTTTTTGTGGTTTATTTTTTGATGAATATTTAGTGCCTATTAGGCACTAAATATTCTATTTATCCCAGGAATTTGTGCCTTATACTTTTCGAGTAACAAGGGTATGATTATGGTCCGGCAGGAAATTACATTTTCTGGTCGGACCCCAATCGGATCTAATGAAATACCAGTAGCGAGAGGTCACGTTCTACGTCACAAAATTAGTGCCTAATTAGTGCATCTGAAATATCTATTTCAATTGATCATAACTTTTATGGTTTGAAAGATATTGAAGATAAACCGCCGCTGCGCCTTGAACTTTAAAAAAATAAGTCACATCTAAACAAAAGGCTTTTTGTGGTTTATTTTTTGATGAATATTTAGTGCCTATTAGGCACTAAATATCCTTATAATTCCAGGAATTTGTGCCTTATGCTTTTCGAGTAACAAGGGTATGATTGTGGTCCGGCAGGAAATTACATTTTCTGGTCGGACCCCAATCGGATCTAATGAAATACCAGTAGCGAGAGGTCACTTTCTACGTCACAAAATTAGTGCCTAATTAGTGCATCTGAAACATCTATTTCGATTGATCATAACTCTTATGGTTTGAAAGATATTGAAGATAAACCGCCGCTGCGCCTTGAAGTTTAAAAATAAATCACATCTAAACAAAAGGCTTTTTGTGGTTTATTTTTTGATGAATATTTAGTGCCTATTAGGCACTAAATATTCTATTTATCCCAGGAATTTGTGCCTTATACTTTTCGAGTAACAAGGGTATGATTGTGGTCCGGCAGGAAATTACATTTTCTGGTCGGACCCCAATCGGATCTAATGAAATACCAGTAGCGAGAGGTCACGTTCTACGTCACAAAATTAGTGCCTAATTAGTGCATCTGAAATATCTATTTCGATTGATCATAACTTTTATGGTTTGAAAGATATTGAAGATAAACCGCCGCTGCGCCTTGAACTTTAAAAAAATAAGTCACATCTAAACAAAAGGCTTTTTGTGGTTTATTTTTTGATGAATATTTAGTGCCTATTGGGCACTAAATATCCTATTAATTCCAGGAATTTGTGCCTTATGCTTTTCGAGTAACAAGGGTATGATTGTGGTCCGGTATTTCATTAGATCCGATACTGGTACTGGTATTTCATTAGATCCGATTGGGGTCCGACCAGAAAATGTAATTTCCTGCCGGACCACAATCATACCCTTGTTACTCGAAAAGCATAATGTTTAGATGTAATTTTTTTTTAAACTTCAAGGCGCTGCGAAGGTTCATCTTCAATATCTTTCAAACTATAAAATTTATGATCAATCGAAATAGATATTTCAGATGCACTTATTAGGCACTAATTTTGTGACGCAAAACGTGACCTCTCACTACTGGTATTTCATTAGATCCGATTGGGGTCCGACCAGAAAATGTAATTTCCTGCCGGACCACAATCATACCCTTGTTACTCGAAAAGCATAAGGCACAAATTCCTGGAATTATAAGGATATTTAGTGCCCAATAGGCACTAAATATTCATCAAAAAATAAACCATTAAAAGCCTTTTGTTTAGATGTAATTTTTTTTTAAACTTCAAGGCGCTGCGACGGTTCATCTTCAATATATTTCAAACTATAAAAGTTATGATCAATCGAAATAGATATTTCAGATGCACTAATTAGGCACTAATTGTGTGACGTAGAACGTGACCTCTCGCTACTGGTATTTCATTAGATCCGATTGGGGTCCGACCAGAAAATGTAATTTCCTGCCGGACCACAATCATACCCTTGTTACTCGAAAAGTATAAGGCACAAATTCCTGGGATAAATAGAATATTTAGTGCCTAATAGGCACTAAATATTCATCAAAAAATAAACCACAAAAAGCCTTTTGTTTAGATGTGACTTATTTTTTTAAAGTTCAAGGCGCAGCGGCGGTTTATCTTCAATATCTTTCAAACCATAAAAGTTATGATCAATCGAAATAGATATTTCAGATGCACTAATTAGGCACTAATTTTGTGACGTAGAACGTGACCTCTCGCTACTGGTATTTCATTAGATCCGATTGGGGTCCGACCAGAAAATGTAATTTCCTGCCGGACCACAATCATACCCTTGTTACTCGAAAAGTATAAGGCACAAATTCCTGGGATGAATAGAATATTTAGTGCCTAATAGGCACTAAATATTCATCAAAAAATAAACCACAAAAAGCCTTTTGTTTAGATGTGACTTATTTTTTTAAAGTTCAAGGCGCAGCGGCGGTTTATCTTCAATATCTTTCAAACCATAAAAACTATGATCAATCGAAATAGATATTTCAGATGCACTAATTAGGCACTAATTTTGTGACGTAGAACGTGACCTCTCGCTACTGGTATTTCATTAGATCCGATTGGGGTCCGACCAGAAAATGTAATTTCCTGCCGGACCACAATCATACCCTTGTTACTCGAAAAGTATAAGGCACAAATTCCTGGGATAAATAGAATATTTAGTGCCTAATAGGCACTAAATATTCATCAAAAAATAAACCACAAAAAGCCTTTTGTTTAGAAGTGATTTATTTTTAAACTTCAAGGCGCAGCGGCGGTTTATCTTTAATATCTTTCAAACCATAAGAGTTATGATCAATCGAAATAGATATTTCAGATGCACTAATTAGGCACTAATTTTGTGACGTAGAACGTGACCTCTCGCTATTGGTATTTCATTAGATCCGATTGGGGTCCGACCAGAAAATGTAATTTCCTGCCGGACCACAATCATACCCTTGTAACTCGAAAAGTATAAGGCACAAATTCCTGGGATAAATAGAATATTTAGTGCCTAATAGGCACTAAATATTCATCAAAAAATAAACCACAAAAAGCCTTTTGTTTAGATGTGACTTATTTTTTTAAAGTTCAAGGCGCAGCGGCGGTTTATCTTCAATATCTTTCAAACCATAAAAGTTATGATCAATCGAAATAGATATTTCAGATGCACTAATTAGGCACTAATTTTGTGACGTAGAACGTGACCTCTCGCTACTGGTATTTCATTAGATCCGATTGGGGTCCGACCAGAAAATGTAATTTCCTGCCGGACCACAATCATACCCTTGTTACTCGAAAAGTATAAGGCACAAATTCCTGGGATAAATAGAATATTTAGTGCCTAATAGGCACTAAATATTCATCAAAAAATAAACCACAAAAAGCCTTTTGTTTAGATGTGATTTATTTTTAAACTTCAAGGCGCAGCGGCGGTTTATCTTCAATATCTTTCAAACCATAAGAGTTATGATCAATCGAAATAGATGTTTCAGATGCACTAATTAGGCACTAATTTTGTGACGTAGAAAGTGACCTCTCGCTACTGGTATTTCATTAGATCCGATTGGGGTCCGACCAGAAAATGTAATTTCCTGCCGGACCACAATCATACCCTTGTTACTCGAAAAGCATAAGGCACAAATTCCTGGAATTATAAGGATATTTAGTGCCTAATAGGCACTAAATATTCATCAAAAAATAAACCACAAAAAGCCTTTTGTTTAGATGTGACTTATTTTTTTAAAGTTCAAGGCGCAGCGGCGGTTTATCTTCAATATCTTTCAAACCATAAAAGTTATGATCAATTGAAATAGATATTTCAGATGCACTAATTAGGCACTAATTTTGTGACGTAGAACGTGACCTCTCGCTACTGGTATTTCATTAGATCCGATTGGGGTCCGACCAGAAAATGTAATTTCCTGCCGGACCATAATCATACCCTTGTTACTCGAAAAGTATAAGGCACAAATTCCTGGGATAAATAGAATATTTAGTGCCTAATAGGCACTAAATATTCATCAAAAAATAAACCACAAAAAGCCTTTTGTTTAGATGTGACTTATTTTTTTAAAGTTCAAGGCGCAGCGGCGGTTTATCTTCAATATCTTTCAAACCATAAAAGTTATGATCAATCGAAATAGATTTTTCAGATGCACTTATTAGGCACTAATTTTGTGACGTAGAACGTGACCTCTCGCTACTGGTATTTCATTAGATCCGATTGGGGTCCGACCAGAAAATGTAATTTCCTGCCGGACCACAATCATACCCTTGTTACTCGAAAAGTATAAGGCACAAATTCCTGGGATAAATAGAATATTTAGTGCCTAATAGGCACTAAATATTCATCAAAAAATAAACCACAAAAAGCCTTTTGTTTAGATGTGACTTCTTTTTTTAAACTTCAAGGCGCAGCGGCGGTTTATCTTTAATATCTTTCAAACCATAAGAGTTATGATCAATCGAAATAGATATTTCAGATGCACTAATTAGGCACTAATTTTGTGACGTAGAACGTGACCTCTTCCTACTGGTATTTCATTAGATCCGATTGGGGTCCGAGAAAATGTAATTTCCTGCCGGACCACAATCATACCCTTGTTACTCGAAAAGTATAAGGCACAAATTCCTGGGATAAATAGAATATTTAGTGCCTAATAGGCACTAAATATTCATCAAAAAATAAACCACAAAAAGTCTTTTGTTTAGATGTGATTTATTTTTTTAAAGTTCAAGGCGCAGCAGCGGTTTATCTTCAATATCTTTCAATCCATAAAAGTTATGATCAATCGAAATAGATATTTCAGATGCACTAATTAGGCACTAATTTTGTGACGTAGAACGTGACCTCTCGCTATTGGTATTTCATTAGATCCGATTGGGGTCCGACCAGAAAATGTAATTTCCTGCCGGACCACAATCATACCCTTGTTACTCGAAAAGTATAAGGCACAAATTCCTGGGATAAATAGAATATTTAGTGCCTAATAGGCACTAAATATTCATCAAAAAATAAACCACAAAAAGCCTTTTGTTTAGATGTGATTTATTTTTAAACTTCAAGGCGCAGCGGCGGTTTATCTTCAATATCTTTCAAACCATAAGAGTTATGATCAATCGAAATAGATATTTCAGATGCACTAATTAGGCACTAATTTTGTGACGTAGAACGTGACCTCTCGCTACTGGTATTTCATTAGATCCGATTGGGGTCCGACCAGAAAATCTAATTTCCTGCCGGACTACAATCATACCCTTGTTACTCGAAAAGTATAAGGCACAAATTCCTGGGATAAATAGAATATTTTGTGCCTAATAGGCACTAAAAATTCATCAAAAAATAAACCACAAAAAGCCTTTTGTTTAGAAGTGATTTATTTTTAAACTTCAAGGCGCAGCGGCGGTTTATCTTTAATATCTTTCAAACCATAAAAGTTATGATCAATCGAAATAGATATTTCAGATGCACTAATTAGGCACTAATTTTGTGACGTAGAACGTGACCTCTCGCTATTGGTATTTCATTAGATCCGATTGGGGTCCGACCAGAAAATGTAATTTCCTGCCGGACCACAATCATACCCTTGTTACTCGAAAAGTATAAGGCACAAATTCCTGGGATAAATAGAATATTTAGTGCCTAATAGGCACTAAATATTCATCAAAAAATAAACCACAAAAAGCCTTTTGTTTAGATGTGACTTATTTTTTTAAAGTTCAAGGCGCAGCAGCGGTTTATCTTCAATATCTTTCAATCCATAAAAGTTATGATCAATCGAAATAGATATTTCAGATGCACTAATTAGGCACTAATTTTGTGACGTAGAACGTGACCTCTCGCTATTGGTATTTCATTAGATCCGATTGGGGTCCGACCAGAAAATGTAATTTCCTGCCGGACCACAATCATACCCTTGTTACTCGAAAAGTATAAGGCACAAATTCCTGGGATAAATAGAATATTTAGTGCCTAATAGGCACTAAATATTCATCAAAAAATAAACCACAAAAAGCCTTTTGTTTAGATGTGATTTATTTTTAAACTTCAAGGCGCAGCGGCGGTTTATCTTCAATATCTTTCAAACCATAAGAGTTATGATCAATCGAAATAGATATTTCAGATGCACATTAGGGCACTAATTTTGTGACGTAGAACGTGACCTCTCGCTACTGGTATTTCATTAGATCCGATTGGGGTCCGACCAGAAAATGTAATTTCCTGCCGGACCACAATCATACCCTTGTTACTCGAAAAGTATAAGGCACAAATTCCTGGGATAAATAGAATATTTAGTGCCTAATAGGCACTAAATATTCATCAAAAAATAAACCACAAAAAGCCTTTTGTTTAGATGTGACTTATTTTTTTAAAGTTCAAGGCGCAGCGGCGGTTTATCTTCAATATCTTTCAAACCATAAAAGTTATGACGGTAAAGAGATATACAGTAGTTTGACTGAGCGGGATTTTTGAACATAAATACCTACAGTCTCGCGGTACATGCGCAAGTCATAGGGCTGCCGGGCAGCCGCTGCCCGCATACAGTAGGTACCTACCTATTTCATATCATCTACTTACTTAAGCTACTATCTTGACAAGAGAAGACAAGACAAGAGACAAGACAAGAGACAAGACAAGACAAGACAAGACAAGACAAGAGACAAGACAAGACAAGAGACAAGACAAGACAAGACAAGACAAGACAAGACAAGTCAAGACAAGACAAGAGACAAGACAAGACAAGACAAGAGACAAGACAAGACAAGAGACAAGATAAGACAAGAGACAAGACAAGAGACAAGACAAGAGACAAGACAAGAGACAAGACAAGACACAAGACAAGACAAGACAAGAGGCAAGACAAGAGACAAGACAAGAGACAAGACAAGACAAGAAACAAGACAAGAGACAAGACAAGAGACAAGACAAGAGACAAGACAAGACAAGAAACAAGACAAGAGACAAGACAAGAGACAAGACAAGAGACAAGACAAGAGACAAGACAAGAGACAAGACAAGAGACAAGACAAGAGACACGACAAGAGACAAGACAAGAGACAAGACAAGACAAGAGACAAGACAAGAGACAAGATAAGACAAGACAAGAGACAAGACAAGAGACAAGACAAGACAAGAGACAAGACAAGACACAAGACAAGACAAGAGACAAGACAAGAGACAAGACAAGAGACAAGACAAGAGACAAGACAAGAGACAAGACAAGAGACAAGACAAGAGACAAGACAAGAGACAAGACAAGAGACAAGACAAGAGACAAGACAAGAGACAAGACAAGAGACAAGACAAGACAAGAAACAAGACAAGAGACAAGACAAGACAAGAGACAAGACTTGGACTCTTACTCGCACTCTTACTCAAACTCTTACTCGAACTCTTACTCGCACTCTTACTCGGACTCTTACTCAAACTCTTACTCGAACTCTTACTCAGAATCTTACTCTTATTCGCACTCTTACTCGGTCTCTTACTCGCACTCTTACTCGGAATCTTAATCGCACTCGTACTCGGACTATTACTCGCACTCTTACTCGGACACTTACACGCATCCTTACTCAGTTTCTTACTTGCACTCTTATCGGACTCTTACTCGCACTCTTACTCGGTCTCTTACTCGCACTCTTACTTCAGCAGAATACTTTTAAATATAAAAAATAAATATTATAATAACTTCATACTAACTTACCTCAAAAACAGCATAATATCGAATGCTATTTTTTGCCATTTTATATAATTTATTATATCATGTATACATACGTCCAAAGTAAATAACGTAAATTACACTAAATACTTGCAAAAAACTATCGCGACGTCCGCCCGTCGCTGCGTGGCACCCGCTTCTGGATTATATACCCACTTCTACCCACATCTGCCCACATCTACTCACTCCCAAATTCCGGCCGTTTCTATGGAGTCAAACTACTGTATATCTCTTTACTGTGGTTATGATCAATCGAAATAGATATTTTAGATGCACTAATTAGGCACTAATTTTGTGACGTAGAACGTGACCTCTCGCTATTGGTATTTCATTAGATCCGATTGGGGTCCGACCAGAAAATGTAATTTCCTGCCGGACCACAATCATACCCTTGTTACTCGAAAAGTATAAGGCACAAATTCCTGGAATTATAAGGATATTTAGTGCCTAATAGGCACTAAATATTCATCAAAAAATAAACCACAAAAAGCCTTTTGTTTTGATGTGATTTATTTTTAAACTTCAAGGCGCAGCGGCAGTTTATCTTTAATATCTTTCAAACCATAAGAGTTATGATCAATCGAAATAGATATTTCAGATGCACTAATTAGGCACTAATTTTGTGACGCAGAACGTGACCTCTCACTATTTGTATGTCATTAGATCCGATTGGTGTCCGACCAGAAAAAGTAATTTCCAGCCGGACTACAATCATACTCTTGTTACTCGAAAAGCATAAGGCACAAATTCCTTGAATTAATAGAATATTTAGTGCCCAATAGGCACTAAATATTCATCATATAATAAACCACAAAAAACCTTTTGTTTAGATGTAATTTTATTTTTAATCTTCAAAGTGCAGTGACGTGCTATCTTCAATATACATACTAAATACATATACATTTGTTGTGATCAATCAAAGTAGATATTCAGAGGCACAAATTTTTCGACATAGTACGTGACCTCTCGCCATTGGTATGTCATTAGATTCGATTGGTGTCCGACCAGAAAAAGTAATTTTCAGACGGACCACAATCATACTCTTGTTATTCACCGCATCATATTAGGCTCAAATACTTGGAATTCACAAAGCGGGAGCAGCCGCAGTCATAAAAAAAACTTGGCCCCAGAAAAAAATCCTGGGTCCGCCCCTGGAACTTTGTATGGGGAATGAAAAAATAATAATTCCAAGTAAACCAAGTCACATGCAGCAACTAGTTTAGTGTAAATATTTAGTGCCAAATAGGCACTAAATATTCATCAAAAAAGAAACCACGAAAAGCCTCCCGTTTAGATGTGAGAAGCTTTTTTCCATTTTCAAGGCGGCGGGATTTCTTCAATATCTTTTAAACCGTAAAATTTATGATTAATCGAACTTGATATTTCAGAGGCACTAATTAGGCACTAAATCTTGACATAGTACGCGACCTCCCACCATTAGTATTTCATGAGATCTGATTGTGGTCCGGCCAGGAATGGTCACTCCCAGCCGGACCACAATCATAGTCTTGTTACTCGAAAAGTATAAGGCACAAATTCCTGGGATAAGTGGCACTAATTGGCACAATTTAAATGATGAATTTGTGCCACAACAGAATCTGCGATTTCTGTCGTGGTCCGGCCAGGAATGATCACACAACGATCGTAACTTCGCCACTTGTAGAGATCATCCACTTTTAAAGTGCTCGTGGTTCCATTAAACTTTACTTACATTTTGTATGGTAGTAGCGCATTATAAGGCTGGCCGAGTTTGGTAAGGGCCTTGTAATGTGTATAAACATTTAGACTGTTGAAAAGGAATGCGCTTTATATAGAAACTCATGTAGTGCAGGAGCTAGTGGAAGATTTGAGTAACTTACACATAGGTACATCAACAGAAAATTCATTTATTCAAATATAGGCTACAATGGAGCAATTTTACAAGTAAATTCTTATATTTATGTTACGGCTAATGTCCGAAGTGAGGCTACACTTGGTTCAGCCGGTTAAACCAGTCGGTTAAAGTTAGGCGTGTAAATGATTGTAAAAAAACTTGTTTAATGTTTAGGTACGTATACTATTTTAGGAAAAACAGAAAAAAACCTCGCCCATTAATAGATATTGTGACGTGGGCTTTCGCTACGAAAGGATAGGTTTTAATCCGGGTAAAATTAGTAATGAGCTTAAATTAAGGTAAGCGCTGTGAGCATAAGCTAGTTCATGTGAGTGTTCATGCCAGGGGGGGCCAAGCCCCCCAAGAAGCATTGTAGAGTTAGGTACGAATTTTGCACATATTTCACGATCAAGATTGTAATTTTTTTCTCAGCGCTCGCTAAAAAAATCATGGATCCGCCCTTGCATGTGTACATACGTAGGTAAGTAGACCTTTCTCGCAGCAGTCTCTTCGACTAAACTTGCTAATAGCGCGAGCCCCTGCATCTGGTTAGTCTCCATCGGTTTTACGATGGAATCGATAAGTAGCGATAAAAATATCGATTGGATTAAGCGATTCTTTATGGGCCTGCTTTGATCTTCGATCTGAAGTGATGGCGGTTTTATGGGTTATCGAGCTGATTCAGTTTAATTGCTTAATGGAATACTGTTGGTCTGATTTAGATGATTGGAAATGTTGAATCGACGTATCTTGAGGTACATAAGAAGTGTTCTCAGAATTTTATTTTTTTCATATTAGATCATGGCGAATCCCTTGTATCGAGAAATACCTAATACCTACGTCAAAATAAGTTGAGTAACTTTTTCAAACTTACTTGTCCACATCCTTAGGGTTCTACACAACACAAACATCACAAACTTTCCTAAAAACATTGTCAAACTACACTTTTTGTTTGCTCCATCAACGTTATTGGCTCTCTATATCCGATGGAGAGCACGTACAACAAAACATAATAATCAAAATCGCCGAGAATTTTTTGAATGTTGAGATGTTTGTGTTGAATGTTTGAACTAAGACAGGCATTGAAGATGCGGCTTGAGAATAGCCTCGTTGTTTACATGTCGTTAGTCTCATGGTGTATTGATGTTGAAAGGTCCACTCACAACACCCGGTGACCGCAACCACGAAGTGATGTGGCCATTGGTTACATCGCCCGCGATTACTTAGGAGCTTAGAATTTTAAATATTGCAGGACATGGACTTCACAGTTTTGTCGTGGTAAAGAAAGTGCGATCCGTTTATAGAAAGTAATATTTATTTCTTTACTAGTTGCGCCCACCGGTTTTACCCGCTGTACTGTAACAGTAGTAGCCCATGTGTAGATCCTCGGTGGACACAACTTGCGTGGATCAGTTCCTAATTTATCTGATCTGAGGTTCCGTGGATACAAATCCAAAATATTTGTCCCAATAAATATGTATAGTCATTTTTGTGCGTAGCGGGTATTTTATCTCGGTGGTCCGAAATGCGAAAACATATTATCAGCATCCAACGATCTCAATACAAGCATGCGACATCAAAAAAAAATCTCGCCGATTTCGACTTCTTGTTTGCTCCAACAATATTTTTACGTACAACAAAACATAATATCACCACCAGGGGTAGACTTCCTTTGCAGGAGGTCGTCTAGGTGGGTACCCCAACAGTACCAGTTATTCTACCGCCTGAGCAGTGATGTGTAAACATTACTGTGCTCCGGTAGGAGGGCACTGTAGCTAGTGTAATTACTGGGCTAAAGAGTCTTAAGATCTTATGACTCTTGAGTAAGAAGCGTTGGTGCAGTGCTCCTAGAATTTCACATAATTGTGAAATCCTAGGTAGCGCTGTACTGAGTATGGGCAGCCGTTATCTCTTATCATCAGGAGAGCGTCTTGCTCGTCTTCTACTCATCACATTAAAAAAAAAAACAATATTCATCAAAATCACCGAGAATTTTTTTGAATGTTGTACTTAATGCTCATGTTGAATGTGTTGAACCAAAACAGGCGCTGGGGACGCGGCTTAATGCAAACAATAACACAATCTGCACCAGACAACTCGTAACTGCGTGTTTGTTCCCTTTCATTTCTTATTGCATTCTGCGATTATTGGTTACAATTTGTACACAATGGTGCGGACCACACAAGTTCGCAGAACAAAGACTTGGGTTCATAACTGAAGCACATCGTATAAATTGGGGAAGATTGCCAGACTTACAATCACCTTCCGCGATAAACAAGCATAAAAAAATCAAAAATTAAACGGGCTTTAAGTTTTGCTTTGAATTATTATTTCAAAGCAAAACTTAAAGTCGTGTTTTAATTCCGCACAAATACACGAGTTTTTTGTACAACATTATGGTTTGTCTCACAGCGTATAATATAATCAGCGTATATTATAATATTTTCTTTTGTTTTTTTTAGTATTGTATGTTTTTTTCTCTTTCGTAAATTAAATTTGTTTTAATTTTATAAATTTATACTTAACATCATAATGTTAAATGACATAATAGACCTAAATTCTTAAATGGGAGAAGCCACTGGTTCCTGAAACACAGCTTTGACTAGTTCGGGAGCCTATGGATTCAGTATATTGTATTGTACATTTATTGTGTCAAATAAAGTTATTTGTATTTGTTTGTATTTGTAATTTTTTGAGCCTTTTGACAAAATCCGATAAAATAGAAACTAAAGCATCTTTTGATACAACATAAACAGACCACCAACCCGATGGTCAGGCGACATTGTCAAATATGTCGATGGGAACTGGATGAGACTCGCACAGGATCGGAAGGTGGCGTATGTTCACGCCGAGGAGAGCTAAATTTCATATCGTGCCTGTGAAGAGCGTCGTACAGTGGCGGATTTACAGTCTAGGCCGCCCTAGGCCCCAGTCCATGTAATACCTGCATCTACGTCGTATATAACATGTCTACTCCTACTTACTCCTTAACACATTCGGTGCCACCGACTCGCGAACAAAATGAACGTGAACTCGCATGGCGAGTCGGTGGCACCGAATGTGTTAAACAGTGGCGGATCCAGAATTTTTTTTCTTGAGAACAAGGTACGTTTGTACATTTCAACGTTTACCTACAATTTGAATCTCTAAAATAGGAAATGTTACATCTCTGACAAGAACGTGTGCGTTAAACTCGTTCCGAATAGAATAAAATTTGTAATGCGCGAGCAGCTTGCTGCGAGTGCCGAGAAAATTTTACGTTTCAGACTACAAAAGATGTGCAATCAGAGCCGGATTTAACAATACCAGCGCCCTGGGCGAGATTTCTACGGCGCCCCCTAAAAAGCAATTCAAACCCATACTAAAAAAGAAAAAAATTTTTTCTGGGCCGATTCCGATGTGCAAAATCATGGGCGTATCTAGAAAAAAATCCAACTTTCCAGCTTGCTGCGAGTTCCGAGAAAATTTAGACGAATGATGTGCGTTTAGCTTGCTTCGAGTGGCAAAGAAACTAAATGTCCTTATTTATAAAAGCGCGAGCGCCGAGAAAATTTTGAATTTTTCAGCACGGATGATGTGCGTTAAGCTAGTGGCAAAGAAAGTAAATGTTCTCATTTATAAAAGCGCGAGCAACTCGCTGCGAGCGCCGAGAAAATTTTGAATTTTTCAGCACAATAGTTGTGCGTTTAGCTTGCTCCGAGCGGCAAAGAAACTTAATAAGTATTCTTATCTATAAAGGCGCGAGCAGCTCGCTGCGAGCGCCGAGAAAATTTAGATATTTTACAGCACGAATGATGTGCGTTTAGCTATCTTCGAGTGGGAAAGAAACTAAATGTCCTTAATTATAAAAGCGCGAGTAACTCGCTGCGAGCGCCGAAAAATATTTGAATTTTTCAGCACGAATGATGTGCGTTTATCTTGCTTCAAATTTTTTTTTTTTATGTTATGAAGTAGAAGACGAAATGGCAAAGAAAGTAAATTTTCTCATTTATAAAAGCGCGAGCAGCTCGCTGCGAGCGCCGAGAAATTTTGAATTTTTCAGCACGAATGATGTGCGTTTATCTTCCTTCGAGTGGCAAAGAAACTAAATGTTCTTATAAAAGCGCGAGCAGCTTGCTACGAGCACCGAGAATATTGAATTTTTCTCAACGAATTATAGAGCCTGTGGCGCCCCTTTTATCCGGCGCCCTGGGCGGTCGCCTAACCGGGCCCCACCCTAACGCCGGTACTGTGTGCAATGAGCTCGTTCTGAGTGGTGAGCAAAATACATAATATTCTATTTATAATTGCGCGAGCAGCTAGCTGCGAGTGCCGAGAAAATTTTATATTTCAGGCTACAAAAGATGTGTTCTGAGCGGTGAGAAAATAAATATTCTTATTATAGAGCAGAGCCACCGAGAAAAACCCATGGTCCCTTGAAGCCTTTAAAATATTTACGTACTTTTAGTTATTTCTTGTCATCAGTGATTTTTTTGTCACGATTGGCCGCCCCTAATATCTGGCCGCTCTAGGCCCGGGCCTACTGGGCCTTAGGGCAAATCCGCCACTGGCGTCGTACGTTACGATAGGACGAAACCTGCGCAGGACAGGCAAGAATGGCGCAGCGACTCAAACTGAATCTTGGCCTCCGACACAAGAAGACGCCATTCTTGCCTGTCCTGCGCAGTCGCTTCCCAAGACTCAGCTTGGAGCGCTCTCATAGGTCCTTCAGTATTTCGTCCTTCCAGCGGTACTTTGGACGCCCCACCTGCCGCTTGCCGGTAGCTCGATATTGTAAATTACATAAAGCAAATACGCCTACAAACCCTAAGCCTAAGCTTACCTAATAAATAAGTGCTTTGTGAGTCCTAAAATGCACAGTCCGTTAAGGCAACAGCAATAAAGTAAATTTGTCTGTTGCCTTGTTCGCTGCGTTATGAAAGTGTGAGAAATAGGTACCTACCTAGTTGCCAATTAGGATTGCCAAACATTTCGACAAAATTAATGGGCTAGTGTGTTTAGTGCCTAGTTACCTCATGATAGATGAATAAGCAGACGTTTAGCATCTTTTGTCTGGCCTATTGACTCGGTTTTGGTTGGTTATTATCCTATCGTTTTTAGGCTGAAAGTGAGAATGAAGAAATAGTTTTGGAGGAATGCGATGATATATAGGCGAAATACATACAAAACTCACATTCTGAAATTTGATATATTGGTTAAGAAGCTGCAATTTACATGAGGCAATCCCATGTAAATTTCATACAATTCCAACAATTATAAAACGTGAAAGTTTGTAAGAATGTCTGGATGTACCTATGTTTGCCCTGCAATAACTTATTATAAGCGGGTAAAACCGCTGGACGCAGCTAGTATTACATAAAATTATCCATACATATCGAATTGATAACTTCCTTTTTTGAAGTCGTTTAAAAATATAGAGACGCGGCGTTCAAAAAACCAAATGGATGACCTTTCTTGGATGACTCAGTGACTGATTCATGAAGACATTGTAATTATTCGGGGTCAATTTCTTAACGGGATTTGGTTTTTCAAGACCTTAAATTGTCGCTTCTTACATTGACGTTTAAAATGGTGATTTAAATTCCTTTTACGCTTTATTACCTACCGTTTTGAATGTGTGAAAAGTTGTAGAATGTACCTATAGCCTTAATCGGAGACCAAATTCGTAAATTCAATGTTGCGACAATACTGATCGATTTTGACTTAAAAAACAAAAAAACATAATTAGCTTTTCCGTATTATTTCTGAACTTCTGACCAAGTGTCTGTTTACCTACCAAAAATGTCCTATGAAAATCCGTATTTTTAAGAATTGGAATCATATTAAGTAGTACGAAATCTGTCTTTCAAATGGAGCAAGCTTTACAATTTTTCCCTGTCGCACTTCTGTCGCAAAGTTTTTTACGAATTGCCTTTCAAAATTGTAGCATGGTATAAAAAAAACTATACAAATACAATCCAAATAAACCTTGAACCTTTTCCAATTCTTCGCGAAATTTAGATACACTAATCTGTTTCACGTGGCAAGGGGTTATTCACTATTCATTTCATATCAAAGCGACTCATCGCTTTCGAGTCGCTGACGGTCAAATTTCAACATTAAAAATACCTTAAAACTTCCACTTTCCTGTTACGAAATCAAATCCAACTTCAATTCATCGATATTTTGCATAATTAAGTGGGTTCAAGTAAGCTCCATTGGGTCTAGTATGGTCCATGAGAAATGCTTCTGTAATGTGCTATTATGGAAATCAAATATTTGTGTTTTATTGTAAGGTTTTCAACATTTATAACCTACTAGTACCTTTCTAGGCATATTACGTGATCCATCGTCGACCGCATTTTCACTTTCCATCAGGTGGATGTGGTCAAACGTCGCCCTATTTAGTATAAAAAATATTTAATCTCTATTGTTTCAGCCGTTGAGGTGTAAGGAGGTTACAAGTTACATTCTAAATATGTAAGAGCAAATTGGGACTATCTAATGGATTAACAAATCGCTGTCGTCTTGATACGGTCCAAAGCTGCTTGGTACAGAATAGACATGCAGAATTCTGTTATCTTTGAAGACCCATTCACCGCTCGTGGGGTTATCGTGTGAGATACACATCCGCTGCTAGTTTACCGCGATACATTCTTGTTTTATCCCTGATTGAACGTGAATCATTTATTGTAACTAAAATAACAAAACGGCACAAATCAAGTCTAATATTTTTAAGAATATCTCAATGGTTTCAGACAATTACGATGGCATGACGATGAATTCATGCCTGCAGTTCCCGCCAAAAAAAAGCTTTTATGTTATTTTAGTTGTACCACTAGAGAATACTCGCGGTAGTTAAACGGTTTAATTTTTTTTTATAAAATCATCAAAACATCATCATGAATCATTTGTTTGTTTGATTGGAAGAAGAATTGGAATTAAAGTGACCACTTGGCGGTAAAAGGGATGTCGACAGGGGCAAACATTTAAAAACCAATTTGCCCGTCATTTTAGTCTCTGTATTGTAAATAAAATAAAAAATTGGCTACGATAAACTTGAGAACTCAATAAATATATTTTTGAGTGAGGACGCGCTAAGTCACATGTTGCTCTGAAATATTGCACGTTGTGACGTCATCCTAAATCAACGCAGCTCTACTTAAATACATATCAGACTCTGATTGCATTGTCAATTATCTACAAATATAGTCTAGGGGAAGTCCCGAAATTGTTTACATACTATGGACACTGGATACGGTAAAGAGATATCAAGTGATATGTTACCGTCGCGTCGTGGGTTATTTTAAATGTATGATGTTTACCTGCATCATATTATCTTACTAATATTATAAACGTGAAAGTTTGTAAGAATGGATGTCTGTCTAGATGTCAGGATGTTTGTTACTCTTTCACGTCTAAACGGGTGGACCGGTTGAGCTGAAATTTTTTATATAGATAGCTTAGACCCTGGAATAACACATAGGCTACATAAGTGCTGCGGGTAAAACCGCTGGGCGCAGCTAGTATTTTAATAATTATTGACGCGGACAATATTTATGTTGTGCACAACGAAGCAATGAAGGTCACATTTCAAAAATTATATATAATGTAAATAATACACCTGATTATTTTTTTCTGCTATATTATATATTAAAAGAAAATATGATCAAACCGCTGGACGGATTGAGTTGAAAATTGGTACGGATATAGATCTTGTGATAGTTACATCGGCGAAGCTGCAAGCATAATCTAGTAATATCGTATAATACTAGATTATTTTTAGTAGCGATTTCCGACTTTGACTTCATCATCATCAGCCTATGTTCGTCCACTGCTGGACATAGGCCTCCCCCATGGCACGCCACTCAACTCGGTCCTCCATCTTTCTCCTCCAACCACTCCCAGCGACCCTCCGGATATCATCACCCCATCTCGCCCAAGGAAGCCCTACACTACTTTGACTTAAATGAAAATAAATTCCAGTAGATTTGGTAGGTTCCTAAAGATTCATATCCTAAATACGGCTAGACGAAGTTGTTGTGTTTGTCTGTCCTAAAAGATAAGTTCATTGAAGATGATGTCAGCGCCGGCTCACTGTAGGTCTTAGGTTATCAGCCAATCTGATGCATATTTTAGAGTAGGCGATTTAATCTCTACATTATGATAATACCTTTGTAGACGTCTAAACGGATTTGGACATCTCTTCAAAAGTTATACTTCTCTGTAGATCCCATTTGAATTTTATCGAAATCGGTTGACAAGTTATATGGATTTAATTAAAAAGTGCGTCTCGGCCTCGATTATTAAAAATAAGCTTGAAACATATTTTTTTTGGGAAATTGATAGGTAATAGCAGATTTTATTAAAAAAGTAAGTCTATGCGGTATTAAATAAACGGAAAATGTAATAATCCTTTTAAAGGCTAGCGCAATCTCATAAAACCTGCATTATTTGCCTAATTTCGTATCTATTATATCCACCTGCAGGTAAGTACGTAATAATTCATAAAATGCGCAAAATTTTGCTGGGTAATTGTATGAAAAACAAAATGTTATATATTGATTTTTAATGTTTTTTATGACATGCCACTGTAACAACAAATTGTTATAGTTATGTTACACAAGTGAAATTAAAAAAAATGCTTTTTAAAAACAACAGCTTTTATTATTATTACCATTTAGCACCAAAGTACTCGTCAAGACGAATCAAATGAGCCCAAACTCGATGGGGTATTTAATTACGAAGTTCCTATGGCCACCTTCCAGCTCCATCATTAGATCAGCTCGATGTCATAATAATATTGCATTGTCATCCGATTTACACATGCATGCAAAATTTCAGCTCAATCGGATATCGGGAAGTGGGTCAAATTAAACTTGCAAGATTTTATTATAGACAGACAGACAGACAACAGACAGGTGAAAGTAAATAAAAGCTTGTAATAAATGAATCTGATTCTGTAAATGAATTTTCGTTTTAGAGATGCGTTGTGGTGCGCGGTGCGACCTACTGTAGTTTCCGCCAGCCCTAATAGTTAACTACAGTGTAATAATTTTCCATTCTGCCCTCAAGGAAAGAGTTAATGACTGTGTAAAGGAAATTTATGTCTATTTGATTATGCATGCCGTAAATTATGAAAACTTTATGTTTCAACTTTCCTTCTGGAACTGGTTCTAGGAAAACTAGATAATATAGGTATCGTTATTTCTTAGTTGTGTAATATTTACATAATAACGTTAAGTGATAGGTAGGTATAATTTATCAGAAATATTTAATACTGAGAAGGCTCTATATATTTTTCCACCTGTCGCACAATCGAGATCACAACGGAATGTGCCACAAATGAAATAATGTGTTACAACGGAATTTGTAAACCCTTGTACACATGACTGTTAATAGGTACACAGTTCTATGTATTGTGTATATATGTAGGTTTTACTCACTAAAATAATAATAAATAAATATAAATATTTCAGGACAAATCACACAGCGCCACCTAACCCCATACTAAGCAACTTAATGCTTGTATTATGGTGATTAGGATAACGGATATAATACTTATTATACTTTTTTTTGTAAATACATTATAATAGATATTGTAAACCACCCAGACCAGAAACAAATATCTGTGGATCACACAAATATTTTCTCATGCGGGAATCGAACCCGCAACCTTCTGCGTTGCAAGCGGGCATTATCCCACCGCGCCAGAGAGGTCGTCTAAAATGTGCCTTATGTGCAAGATTGAAAAATAGTGTAATGGGAATGAAGCCAACAAAAAAATGTACTGGATTTTTTAGCGTTAGCGACATGCGATCGATGTTTGTCTAAGCCTCCTGATTTGTCCCCCTGGAAAAAAGTTTCATAATATTATGTCCTACTGGACGCGTCCAGCGGTTTTACCCGCTGTACTGTAGCCTATATGTTATTCCAAGGTCTAAGCTATCTCTATAACAAATTTCAGCTCAATCGGTCCATCCGTTTAGGCTTGAAAGTGTAACAAACCTACATCCAGACATCCCCATACATTCTTACAAACTTTCACGTTTATTATATTAGTAAGATGCTCTCTTTGGTTCTTCTTATTGATTTTTTTGTCGGCGGCCCTTAATTAAATAAATTTCATGAGGATTTATAATTCTTCGTCCATGAGATAGATAAAAACGTTAATTAATTAAAACGGAAATATAAATAAGTTGCAAACAGTTTAAAAGAAAACGTGCAAAAAGTATTTATATCTAAGCTTACGATCTCTCACTGACAGGCCTTTAAACGAACAAAACAAACTACTGATAGGACTAGTGGAAATGAGAAATGAACCATCCACAGTAAGCCCATTTATTATTTTTCTGTTTTCCTATATACCTATCTTTCGGACCATCGTCATTCTAAACTTGTATTTTTCCTTTCCTGCTTGGTTGCCTGGTAGAGATCGCTATTAGCGATAAGACCGCCAATTGTAGCATTTTTTATATCAAATGTATTTTATGTTAATTGTTTGTAATCATTGTGTGCAATAGCAATACACAACACTCACTCACTCACACTCACTCAGTAACTCTTCACTCGTTTCGTTCGTTTCACAATATAATATATTAAGTTGGGAACGTTTATTTATAACCGAATTATAAAAAGTAGGTTTTCAGTTCGCTTTACACACCTACGACCTACATAGGTCAATATACTTGTGTAAGCAATATCGTTGGGACTATGAGAAATATACATGATACAATTTATTTGAAGCTTCCACATCAATATAAAATTTCAGATACATTTGTTAATACATCGTGTTTGTCCTCGAATTTCTTCAAAACTACGGGTTAGATTTTCACTAGGTTTTATTTTATATTTGGTTTAGTTGATTTCAAGATTTAAATTAAAACATGCGACTCGGCTTAGGTTGCTGAAAGCCATTGTAGAGTCGGTTACATTTTATAACATTTCACTTGTTCATAATACGAGTACTACATTGATTCGGCTTACATTGGGTGCTTAATTTCAGAACTGTGAAAATACTTCTAGAGATTTGAAAATTTACAACTTTTATATGCTGCAATCCAATCTGCAGTTAAGTTCAAGTTAAGCGGACAAATTAAAATTAAGTTGAAGTTAAGTTTATAAGAGTGAGAATTGCTCTGCAATTGTCGCCCCTTGGTTTGTTGACCTTATAATTAATTCGAATTGTCCAACTGTCAGCCACTAATTCTTTTAATTAAACGTTATTATGATTTATGGACTTATGACTAGTGATTTCAATTGTGGTTCCTTTGACGATGAATTTTTCTTTGCCTATTCTGTAATAGGTGCTACATCATTTTGTGTTTTTAATTCCGAAATAAGAGTAAAAGTTATTTATCAATCCGTCAGAATCTACCTATTTGATGTAAAAAAGTATTGCTAAGTTTTAAGCACTAAACTTATGCTAAACTAACCTCATCCAATTCATCATAATCCAAGTGCAACTCCTGATCAGGCATCCTATCCACAGAGTAGCTCCTATCATCCTTCTCCTCTCGAATCTTCATCAGATCCTTGGCCATGCCGTCCATCTGTTCCGGGGTGAGCTTCCCCCACGCCTGAGTCATCTTGAGCAAGTCCTCATCTTCTTGCGTCAGGTAAACAGAGTCCAGATTGATCGCGTTGAACTCGTCTAGTTTTCGCTGTAAGCTTTGGAACTTTGGAACTGGTGGTGGCGTAGTTGTGGGGGAGTTGACGTGTTCTAGTTTCTCGTGTAAGCGGTGTAGTCGGTCGAGGGTCATGCTGAAGGTGGGGGTGTTGGTGACGTAGGCGGTGCGTGACTGGGTGAGGAAGACGAGCAGGATGGCTGTTCGCAGCATGGTGCGAGCGCGGCGCGGGCACGACTGCCGACTGCTGACTGCCGGCCGC
The DNA here is from genome assembly GCA_947507615.1 of Hemithea aestivaria. Classification (NCBI taxonomy): domain Eukaryota; kingdom Metazoa; phylum Arthropoda; class Insecta; order Lepidoptera; family Geometridae; genus Hemithea; species Hemithea aestivaria. The sequence goes on from OX382330.1 coordinate 17,468,797, forward strand.
CGGCCCGCGGCCCGGGCCCGGGAGCGACCGCTGCGGGTAGTGTACGTTGGCGACAGTGATGTAACTCTCTCGTTTACTGTTTGAGGGCGTACTTTGGTTAGTTGTGATAGACTTACTTACCGTTGCGGCGCGATGCAACATAACTTCGTGCATCCGCACTACGTCCCATCCGAGTCAGATCCGAATTTTTAAAATGACAACATTTTGTATTGTAGCTATCGCAGTACATAGGTAAATATATACTACAGCTCCGATTTTTCTTTCTAATTTTGACAGGTTTTTAATTTGACATTTAACAAATATTATTATGACGTGGCAAATGCCTTTATTGAGAAAACAAACTAACAATACTACAGCTACTACAGCAGTAAAGAACTCTTTTATTAACCACAGATCGGCCACAAGCCAATCTACAGAAAATCCAAGTACTCCAAACCACTGTCAGATGGCAGAGTGCCCAGAATGCTGGCAGCATTATTACTTATGTGATAAAATAAGCCAAACGAAAATTTCATTTTCTAGATGTTTAGTTTCAAAATTTCTTTAATCCTAATTAAAAATGGATCGGGGTGTGCATGGGAGCATTTCTGCCGAGCTTACTGATGATAATATGATAGTTCTTTTCTTGACATTACTGCGGGGTCCCGCTAATTTCCGCACAGCATGCTACAAGAGATAATAGTTTGTATAGACCTTACATTCTGTTAATGCGTATACTGTGACACCACAGTGAATGCAGCAGTTAGTATGACCACAGCACATGTCGCGGGAATCCAGCCCGACAGGCGGCAGACTGAAGTTTTTTGATGATTGACGACCGCAGACCGCCTGTTCAGGATGAGAACCGACTTGGCACATGTGGATCAAAATACCACGCTAATTAATTAATTAAATTTAGTTTATTGTGTGAATTTTGTGCTGTCTGGGCGAAGTTTACGCGATAGACATTTTTTTTTAGTGATTCCCAGCTCGTCCTACAAGCCTACGGCCCAAATGGGACGAGTTGAAGAAAATCAAAATTAATTCTATTTTCATTGCACAACTCGTCCTACTTATCTGTCAAAATGAAAAAGGTACAATCAGTAACAAAAATATCTAAAATAATATATAATTCTATTTATAAAAAATTAAATGTACCTACTCAAAAAGGTTGGAACAATGGAGTTTTCAACGTCAACACTAAACTTAAGCAAGATACTGAATACGTAAGCTGACGAAAGTATTTTGATTTTAATTTGTATAAGGAAAGTGAGATGGCAGACAACCATGACGTCATTTTTCTTGCGTCAATTGTCTTGAGGAGATCTTCATTTCAAATGACAGCTGTCAAACTTAAAATGTTAATATCTCGGAAAGTACTCGTCCTAGAGTGACGCTGTAATGGTAGAAATAAAATGTCTTGAGGAGATCTTCATTTCAAATGGATCTACTAGGAAACCAGAAGTCATGAAGAGGTAGCAATGAATTAAATTTTTTGTTCCTCACTATTCGCGCGATCAATTCATTAAAAGTTTTAAGTACCTATATACTACCTTCTCCTAGTTTCTATTTTCCTGGTACTTTTAACGTTTAAACTATACCGTTGGACTACTCATCTCCACCTCGTGAATTACGGCATACGGCAGGTTAACTACGAAAGAGTGTCACCAAAATATTGTCTTACTGACTGTACCTAACGTCGATAAAGTTCAAAGTTCCACACAAAAAGAGTTGTAGGACGAGTTGTGCAATGAAAATAGAATTAATTTTGATTTTCTTTAACTCGTCCCATTTGGGCCGTAGGCTTGTAGGACGAGCTGGGAATCACTCTTTTTTTTACTAGGGGGTATGTTAGCTATAGAGGTTAGAGGTATAATACATATTAAATGAAAAGGATTTTCAATTTTTTTTGTTGTGTAACAAAAAATAGTTGTGTAGGTTTGTATTAGATATTTAATCTTACTTATGTTAGAATGCTTATACATAGGTTTTTTAGGATAAACTAAATCTTACTAATATTATAAACGTGAAGTTTGTAAGAATGTATGGATATCTGTATGTATGTATGTATGTTCGTTACTCTTTCATGCCTAAACGGGTAGACCGCTTGAGCTAAAATTTGGTATAGAGATAGCACATAGGTATATAAGCGTTGAGTGAGTTAACCAGCTGGCTAGAAGTTTTAATTAGTTCTGCTAGCTAGAATTATTACATTATCTTACAAGTAAAAAGTAGTAGTTATCTTTGTTACGTAGAGACAAGTTCAAAACATTGCTAATGAGGTGATAAATAGCTGCTTACATACCTACGTTAAAAAAACTCGTAAATGCTTGTTTTATCGCACTCTATTATTTTAATTAAGGGTCACCGTGATTTTATTCATATATTTTAGACTTTAGGCAAATGGAGAGAGAAAAGTATCTTTATTTAGTTTTATATCTGTATTCTACTTTATGTGAATATGTATATAAGTTTGTAAATGTTAATTTTAAGTATGTACGAGTACCTATGAACTGCATCACTGTAAGAGTAATAAAATGTAAAATAAGTTTTAATACTCAACAATGAACAAAGCCCTTTCAAGCCGCAATTTCTTCGAAAGCAGTAGATACGAGTATATAAATATGTCGATTAAATACGTTTCTTTGGAATACACGACTATAAAGCGATGCTTGTGATGCATGAGCTTTCTCAAGAAACTCTAGCACTCTCTAGAAATTTCATGGACTGAGCTTGCAAAAAATACACTAAGTACTACTTCTGCAGAGTTAGCTTTTGTATATGAATGTAAAATAAAAATAATACACTATCGAATGAAAATAATGGAATTGTGTTTTGAAAATAGCTTAAAAATAAAGTATCCTGTAGAAATACATTTTGTTTTTCAATATGTTGCATTGGATGGAATACAAAAAGGCCTGCAATACTCACGTATTCAGTCTTCTATGCTTCTTAATAATATAAAACAAAACGAATGTAGAACTAAAACACAATTATATTTAGGTTACCTATCTAGTCTTATTACTAATTAAGTGCCAGTAGAGCAAAATATTGATATTCATTTTTTTTAGTGGATTTGTTGAGTTGAGTCATTGGGCAGGCTCGGGCTCATTAGCCCCTCTCCCTTCTAGAATTTTCTGGAGTTTCTCGAAGATATGCGCTCTCTTCAGCCGTTTTATTGTTTGCGGGTTTTCTATTAGCGCTCTAGCAAAGAAGATTTTGGTGAGACTTGAGGCGATCACAGTATCGGCATTAATATTAGTACTTTAATTTAGTTTTAAGTCTATTTTGTTATTTTTTGTTCCAATAAAGAGTATTGTATTGTATCGGCCTCCCACAGTCATGATATTCAAATGGGAGTTGGTGCGTGGGCTTACTATGGGAGCTTCATTTCTGTTACAATGAAACTATTTATTGTAATTTTGTATCCTTTGAGATATGTTAGTATGTTTTAATTGTAGAAACTTTAATTAATTTAATATCTAAGCCTAAGTATGGTAAGAATTTACCATGGCCTCATTCCTAGGGTTCCTATAATATCGTTTTTGCAAGTCTAGTTGCACTTTGCATATAGGTAAGCGTGACTGTCGAATTCATACATAAAGATATGTGTAGCACAGTTAATTATTGTAAAACCTGTTCTGTTGCAACATAAACCCACATTATTATTTACTTGCTTACGCTCGCGGCTTTGCCCGCGTGGCAAAATCCTTTCTTAGCGGAGAGTCATAAAACCTATCTGTGTTCCAAATTTCAATATAATTCGTTCAGCGGTTTAGGCTGTGTGTAGTCAATCAATCACTCTTTCCTCTTACATTTAGATGAATTATACGTGCGTTAAGCTTATTTTCAATAAGCGAGATTTATTCGTAAACCTACTTAATATTTTTTTCAACTAATTTGTACGCACATTTTCCTATGACTAATATAAAATCATCATAGTGCAAATAGAGTCCCAGTAAGACCTAATCACTAGTCATATCGCACGCATGACCTAAGCCCTAACATTACTGGAAACGCTCAATGCTATGACCTAAGGTCTGTTACTTATTAACTGTTCATAAATTGACTATATTATATACCTACGTAGAAATAAATAACTATTAAAGTAAGATATAGTTTGATTACACACTTACGATGATGATTATGTCGACCTGATACTGCAACGTAATAGGTTGGCTGCACAATCTATAAAATGATCGATAAAATGTATCTATAAAAACTAGCTGCGCCCATCTGTTTTACCCACTTTACTAGCCTATGTGTTATTTATACCAAGGTGTAAGCTACCTCTATACCAAATCAATCAGCTCAAACGGTTTACCCGTTTAGGCATGAAAGAGTATTAAACATACATCCAGACATCCATACATTATTACAAACTTTCACGTTTATAATATTAGTAAGATGTTGCTATCAGAAGATCGAAGCTGAAATCTTACCTGACTCTAGCCAGAATTCATACGACCGTAGTCTCGCTGTATAGATTGGTTCGCCGCTTGCTCTAATGGCAAAGCTATGTTTGAAGCTCGGCCATAAAACAAGGTGTGCAATTAATATGGTGGTATGTTGGGAATCTTTCATTGGAGGTCAATGAACTCTACATTATTTTATTGCTGATTGAGCTAAGCTTTTAATGAAATTAAAGCTATTAGGCTTTTTGCTCACTGAAATCGACCTATGAAAGTTTGAACGTTGTTTATTTTTACCGCTTGGTTTTTTTTGCAATTAAATATACTAGTGAAGCTTGACGTTAAAAGCTCAGAGTACGGTACCTAGCTAATTATTTCCTAGGCAAAATATAGAAGTCTTGAACTGACCATTTTTCTTGGAAAGCACTCGAATTTCCATAAAAATCACTAATTAGTTCGCTTCTAGCTTATTTTCTAATTGTGCTTTTAAAGTATGGTAAAGCGTTTGTTCTATTAATAAATAATTTTATAATACACAAATCTAAAGTCGATATAGAGAGCTGTAATCGTTCCTCACCGGGTTATTTGCTCATACAAAAATCTAAACTTCAAACTAATAGATAGATTTTTATTTTATTTTCAGTCTGGTTTGTCCCACTGGCCTCCCTTCCTACTCCTCAATAGATAGATAAATTGATATATTATATAATCCTTTCTTGTACACCATAATTACAAACAAAACATCAACTGATCTTAATTAGTTACATAGACATAATATAAAATATCGTTAAGCATCTCTATTTCCCAAATTTTCGTAACAATTTTCACAAGTCAAGTTTATTTTTCAAAGAATCATTTTTGTATCCGACAGCTGGACATCTAATTTGTGTCTCCTCACTCCTCAAGCCTCAGACGAGGAAGTCAGAAGTATTGCCGTGACAGATCTGGGTCGGTAGACTTGATACACCTACTTTACACTGGGATTGAATTTCATTATTAAAAACTACATATATTTGGTTTGACAAGGACCACCCAGGAGATCACAAGGAGTGGATGTAAAATTCTAGGTGCCTTCAACGCTTCTTACTCAACAGTCATATATAAATAAGATGTTAAGACTCTTCAAAACACATGCACATCTACCATCTCCGGCGCCTAGTCCCAAATTAAATCGTTGTCTTGCAACTTGCAATTAGCCATGAGTTGGCATGAGCATTGTTTACCCAACTGTCAGTCGTAAACCAGTGTTCCGCCGCGGCCCGGTTGTCCTGACATGTTGACATTGTTTGATCGTCTGCCCTGATGCTATGGGAAAATTGAGATATCACAGGACAGGGGCGAATCCAGGGAAGGATGGTGAGGGGCAGAATTTTTTGTAGTGGTAAGCCTTTACTATTGCAAAGGTCCGACTGCTTGGGGAGTAAGTGCCATGCCCTTATCAGTTATTCATCTTGCAATTAGCCAGCGATGCCAGCGATTAGCTAGTGAAATTACTGGGCTAAAGAACTTTCATAACAACTCTTAACATCTTATGACTCTCGAGTAAAAAACGTTGGCGCAGTGCAATAATGTTTCCTTTGTAAAATCCTGATCCCGTCCTGATTCCGTCTCCACGTGGAAGAATGGCTGGAGGTGGCGCAGGACAGACCGAGTTGGAGAGACTTGTTATCGGAGGCTAAAACCCACTTTGGGTTCTCGCGCCAATCCAGTAAGTAAGTAAGTTGTAAAATCCTGGGTAGCACTGTACTAATTATTGGCAGCGTATCTCTTACAATCAGGAGAGCGTATTGCTCGACTTCTTACTTCGTTGTATAAATTATAATTTTGCAAATATTTATTTATTTATAATATGAACGCGTGAGCGATTATACATATTATTAAAAAATCGCAATCAATGTGCAGGCATTACTGTGTTCGTGACTGATTAAAAAAAAAAAAAATTTTAATTTATGTTTTTATAATTATGGTCACGCATTGTCTTAAAAAGTTGCAAAAATAATTTTCTTTTATAGTATTTTAAAAGTTGCAAAAACTCTTCCCCTGTAAAAAAGATCCCACCAAAAACATTCTGTAAAAAACTAGCCAAGTCTCGATAGAGCTGCTTGTTTATCTCTAAAAAGTAATGAAATCTAGACAAAGTCGTGCCAAGTATAAGGTTCCTTACTGCGATTTCTTTATTATTATTGTTAATTTTGTGTGACTTGGCCGTTGAAGGGTACACAAGGGTACAAAACCAGATGCTCCATGACACTTGGATCGCCTAAACATAAGTATTATTCAAATACGCAGCTTTATCCAGCCTACAATTGACTGGTTATTCAATCAACGTTTTCCAAGTGGAAATTTTCTATCGTGAATGGGTAGCGGACAGATTTGGTGCAATAGTGTCATGGAGCACCTGGTATAATACCCTTGTGTACCCTTCAACGGCCAAGTCACACAAAATTAACAATAATAATAAAGAAATCGCAGTAAGGAACCTTATACTTGGCACGACTTTGTCTAGATTTCATTACTTTTTAGAGATAAACAAGCAGCTCTATCGAGACTTGGCTAGTTTTTTACAGAATGTTTTTGGTGGGATTTCACTTATTTTTGTAGAAACGCTATAATATAATGTTAGCAGAAATACAAACCGTAAGCGCGTTTTAAAATACAGTCAGCGCCATCTAGATACGTGTGCGTTTACTCTTAGTCCAATGCATCATACCTAATATTATACTGGGAAGTGGGCCTAATTAAACTTGCAAGATTTAATTACAGACAGACAGACCGACACACAGATGAAAGTAAATAAAAGCTTGTAATAAAGGCGGTATGTCGATCTCTTCTAATAGTTTGGTTGGGCTCTTGTGGTAGATTCGTTATAGGCCACGCTAGATATCACCTGATCATAACTGACGATTAACGACACATATACACACACACATATACATATACTATGCCTTATATTATATTTTTAATTAATAAGTTGGATATTACACAATTTTAACCATTTACTGCAAATGTAACTTTGTAATCCTATACATTTATATGAGATTACAAAGTTATTTGTGCAGATTAATTTTCTCGAAAAGGAGACCGAAATTGCATGTTTTTTTAGTTTTCCTATGGTTTATACAATAAAGTCTAAGTATGTACCAAATTTCAGCTCTCTGAGTTTATGGGAAGTACTAGTTCTATTTTGATGATCATGAGTGAGTGAGTGAGTGAGTGAGTGAGTGAGTGTCGTAAATGCGAAACTTTGCTTTCGCTTAACTTCGGAACTTAATGACCTACAGACATGAAATTTTGGATTTTAAGTATGTAATTATAGCTTACTGGATGACGAAAATTTCTGTGTTCTGGTTTTATCCAGAGGTTCACAAATAGGGGCCTGAAAATGCGGCGAAATGGTTCCTGTAAAGGATGGTACGGCAGTGCTTGCTTCGCGCTCGACTTGGCGGGGGCACTACCGTGCCCCCAGATACCAATTGCATTCAATTCACATATACATATATATGTAGGTATTTATCAATGAACTCTGTATAAATCCTTGTCCATTTTTACAAGCTTTATATTACTTTCACCTGTCTGTTGTCTGTCTGTCTGTCTGTCTGTCTGTCTGTAATCAAATCTTGCAAGTTTAATTTGACCCACTTCCCGGTTTCCAATTGAGCTGAAAATTTGCATGCGTGTGTAAATCGGATGACAATGCAATATTTTTATGACATCGAGCTGATCTGATGATGGAGCTGGAAGGTGGCCATAGGAACTCTGTCATAAAACAACGCAACCCCATCGAGTTTGGGCTCATTTGATTCGTCTTGACGAGTACTTTATGATGCAAGATGATAACAATAATTAAAGCTTGTTTTTAAAAAGTATTTTTTAAATTTCACTTGTTTCAACTAGGCACATCTGACAAAATTAAAAATTTTTGTATTTTATCCCCAAAACTCTAACCTAACGCCGAGTCTGTACATCTGTGCTATATTTCAGAGTGTATTGCGACACTGGTAGGGCACATCTCAGAAATGCACTTCGAATCGATCGTAAACTTCTATTTAGTAGTCTAGAGGACATTTGATTTACACTGGCGCCAAATTACTTGTTTGATATTGTTTATTATATGTACATAACTCCCTTACATACCTACTATTCTTATGTCATCATGCCATTTAAAAAACCAAAGTTGAAAATGGGCGGAGAAAATTACGTTTTTTCCTAGCAAAATCTTAGTAGAGTTTGTTCAGCCTTTTAATCCTCCTACAATGAATGCTAAAATGCAATGTTCTAGTGTTAAGCAGAACTACCTACTTTCACTTTTAAATTGGATTTAGCCTTAAAAAAAACAGCCTATTTTATTGGTTTTGGGTGAATCTTGAGAGACAAAATTTTACGTGTCTGGGGGAATAAACTACCCGTAACATAAAAATTCTACCCAAGGGTATTTTTTTTCTGTTAGTTTAAGGTTTAATCTACTTAATGCATGATAGATATAAGGTTAAATTTAGCTGCAAGTATCTGAAAAAAAATGTTAAAGCCCTGAAATTTGATTACCATGAGGTGTCCCTTACACTTTTTTGGAACAAAATATATTTTTTACACCAATTTATAAACGGAATTTTATTAATTGATGTGATCTAAGCTGTAAAGGGTGAACTGTTATATGATCAAAAAATACGCGAAGGGTGTACACAGCGTAGTTTTAGAAAAAATTACAAATTTAGGTTTGTCCCCGGACAAAAAGTGATTACCATGGCGCGCGACATAACTACTCACATATCACAAGCCACAAGACTTAGAAGCTTGTACGCACGCTATTGGCTAACTTCGATTGCGCTTTAAACATCGTGAAGAGAGGCTGCTCCTCTCGTTGTTTTAAACTAGATTTACGAAGGTGCGAAATTGATTACCGTGGTTTTGGTTCACTAGGTCATTGATTACCATTTCCATGTTTAAAAATATTTTTTTATCCATTACGGTTTTTTGACTAGAGTGTGCAGTTAGGAAAAGGGTTTTGTTTATCATATATTTTATTATTAATGGTCTTTAATTGTAGTATTTAAAACTATTGACAAAAAACTATATAATTTTGATTTCCATGGTATTGATTCTCATGGCGTTTTACCACGGTGATCAATTTTCCCTTGAGTTTTCTAGCGCATTCTTTCACTTTTTACCCTTCTTCAGCGAAGCCACAGGTATGGAAGTGATTTTGACAGTTTATATTTGTATATTTCATTATTTCAGATGTTTTTTAGGGTTCCGTACCTCAAAAGGAAAAAACGGAACCCTTATAGGATCACTTTGTTGTCCGTCCGTCTGTCTGTCTGTCTGTCTGTCTGTCTGTCTGTCAAGACCCTTTTTCTCAGGAACGCGTGGAGGTAACAAGCTGAAATTTATAGGAAATACTAAGGTCCATTGCTTCTTAGAGCTGTGAAAATTTCAAACTTCTAGACCAACGCAATAAAAAGATATATTCGAATATGTCGCAAATATCAGCAATTTTTCGACATTACCAAATAAATCAAAACCTACGGGGCACTTCCCGTAAACTCAGAATCTTGAAATTTGGCACGAAGTAACTACTTAGAGCACAGATAAAGGAAAAATTGCGAAAACCATAAATTTTTATTTGCATCATATGAAAAAAATATTTTGAATAATTTTATACCTACTACCCTTTTTCTCATGAACGCGTAAACGTATTAAATTGAAATTCATATCAAATACTAAAGTCTATAATACCTTTAAACTGTAATAAAATCAAACCTCTATGTCAACGCATTCAAAAGAAACAGCAATTTTAGTCGCAATTTTAAACTCGCAACTACTCTCAAAAAATCAAAACCTACAGGGTACTTCCCGTCATTTTAGAATCTTGAAATTTGGCACAAAGCAACTCCTTAGAGCACAGATAAAGGAAAAATTGCGAAAATTGTACATTTTTAGTTATATCATAAAAAAAAATATTTTTAATAATTTCATACTTACTACCTTATTTCTCATGAACACGTGCAGGTATTAAACTGAAATTCATATCAAATACTAAGGTCTGTTATACCTTTAAAATGTAATAAAATCAAACCTCTATCTCAACGCATTCAAAAGAAACAGCAATTTTAGCCGTATTTTTTAACTCGCGACTACTCTCAAAGAAATCAAAACCTACAGGGTACTTGCCGTTAACTCAGAATCTTGAAATTTGGTACGTAGCAACGTCTTAAATCACAGGCACAGGAAAAATTGCGAAAACTGTAAATTTTTAGTTACATCATATAAAAAAAGATTTTTAATAATTTTGTATTTACTATCCCTTTCCTCAAGAACGCGTACAGGTATTAAATTGAAATTTATACCAAATACTCAGCTCTATAATAACTTTTAGCTGTAAAAAAATCAAACATCTATGTCAACGCAATCAAAAGAAGCAGCAATTTTGCCGCATATTTTCAAACACGCAAGTTCTCGCAAGGGAATCAAAACCCACAGTATACCTATATAATATTATACCCACTTTTCCTTAGGGTTCCGGAGAAACCCGTAGGTTTGTACGGAACCCTCGGTGCTCGAGTCCTACTCGTACTTGACCGGTTTTTTTTTTTTATATTGTATACTCGTACATCAGATATCTTTTTATATTGTACTATAGTAGACAGCCGCTCTGGCTTATGCGGCACCATTATATCCCCACAGTAATGGGCAGGCCACATAGCACGTAGAGCGAATGGCTGATGGGGTCGAAAAGTGTTCGAGTGCCTACCACGTACAAGCAAACGCAGCGTAGAACGTCTACCCACAAGTGTGGCAGACGACCTTATTAAGGTCGCTGAAAGACGCTTGAAGCAGGTCGCTTCCAGCACCGGTTTTATATATGGAGATCTAAAGGGGAGGTTTATGTTCAATGTTCAGCAGTAGACGTCTTATGGCTGAGATGATGTATGATGAAAAAATAAAACGAAACTATGGGCTGACTGCTACTTCAGTCCAGATTAACCTAACTTATGATAAATGTACAATCTGATGACAGCTTCTGGAGTGAATCCTGTCAGTGACTGTGACTGAGAACTTAATCTCATATTCTAGGACTATTTATTCAATATTTTTACATTGTTTTAGACAGCAATACGTTGATTTTATTTAGTTTACATGATTATTATATAGAAAGCCAATATAGACCATTTTTAATACTTTATGTTTGGTGTATATTTGTTTGGATCGTTTTTAATCATTTCTATTTTATATGATTAGTATGTAGAGGTCAATATTTAAATAATAACATATAATTCATACAAAATAGTTTTGATTTTGATTCCCATGCCACACTTTATTGATTCCCGTGGCACCAAAAATTTAAATTTAAATATCTTTTGAACAAAACAAGTTATAATGATGCCTATTTGATGGATGTGCTTATAATTATGAGAAATTTGATGTTTTACATATAAAATTCAATAATACTTAGATTTAAAATCTGCCACGGGAATCACTTAAATACGCCCGATCTCAGGATTTACCCTTTTACGGCATTTCACTACTTTGATAAAAAGTATCTTTAATTTTTTTTTTACAACTTTATTAGTCCGGTCAATTTAGACCAAAAAATGAGAGTGAAGTTACATAAAGTCCCAACAAGCTGAATTTTTGTAAAGTTGTTCAAAACATAATTATAAACAATGTCTAGAAGTTCCCCATCATTCCCCTGTAAGGAAAAAAAATAATTCAAGGTCAAAGGTAAAAAAAATGAGTTTTTCGCGATTTTCAGCAAAACGGTAAGTTTTATCATAAAAATATCTTAGACAAAATTGTAGATCATAAAATTGTCTACAAAAAAATATTTAATTTTTTTTTTCTACGAGCCACCGTTTTTGAGATATAACGATTCAAAAAGTTGTAATCTCTTATATAAAATCGTTCGTACACTTTCGTGCTATCAACGCACAGCCCAAACGGCCGGACGGATTGAGCTGAAATTTGGACAGCGTATTCCTTGGAAGATTTCATCGTGCAATAAGAAGCGATTTTTTGAAATTCCCTCAGGAAAAGGAATTATTCCCGAAAAACGTTTGTATGCAAATCCGTAACCGTTTACCCGATTAAGCTGAAATTTTGAAAAACGATTGTTGGGATTGTGTTGAGGAACATTGAATAGTTTTTATGACACAATTTAACTTTAAAGAGGGGGTAAGGGGGGGTCAAAGTTTGTATGGTAAATTTAGAACCGCTGGCCCTATTGAGTTGAAATTTGGTACAAAGGTAGACCAAGTCCTAAAAAATGATATGGGATACTTTTTATTCCAAAAATCAACCTCTAAGGCGGGATAAAGGAGGTCAATGTTTGAATACGAAATCAGTAACTAATGACCCCATTAAGCTACAATTTGGTTTAGACATAGTTTGAGCCTAATTTTTTGTAGACAATTTTATGATCTACAATTTTGTCTAAGATGTTTTTATGATAAAACTTACCGTTTTGCTGAAAATCGCGAAAAACTCATTGTTTTGACCTTTGACCTTGAATTAAATTTTTTCCTTACAGGGGAATGATGGGGAACTTCTAGACATTGTTTATAATTATGTTTTGAACAACTTCACAGAAATTCAGCTTGTTGGGACTTTATCGACCGAGCGAAGCGAGGTCTTAGAGTCGAAAGCCGCGAAATGCCTGCGTTTGGACCAGTTTAACGCTTGACCTCTGGTGCTTAAGTTTGGTTGACGTTTACTTGAAAACGGTTAATCCAAATTAAATGAAATTTTACACACAAGTTAAGAAGGTTAATTGAATAATTTTAGTGAAAAAATTAGCTAAATAGGTTACAGGGTTGCCGAGATATAGGTGACTTAAAGTCTTTACGATAGGTCTGACGATTATTTCAAAACTGGAGCGCTGATAATTTTTTTTCTAACATATACACATTTTTTATAAGCGACACAAATATATTAGCCAAAGTGTATGTTTGTATGTATGTTTGTTACGCGATAACTGGAAAACCAATGGTCCAATCTGCATGAAACTTTGCAAACGCGTAATATAAATCCATAGAATTTTTAAGTTCGAACATGAGCCAAATCGGTCGTAGGGTTCTAGAGTTTTAGAAAATGCTTAATTTCAACGTTACCAAAGTTCCAATCTTAATGAAACTTTGCGATCAAGTAGTATAAGCTAAAAGAATTCTCATGTTCGAAAATGAGCCAAATCGATCCAAGGGTTGTAGAGTTATGAAGATGATTAAATTATAATGTTTTGCACAATTTGTTAGGTACATTAAGTTTGAGAAAGATCCTATAGGCAAAAAAGAGCAAGCAAGTTGATAAAGTTAAAGAATTAATAGCGATAAAGTCCAATAATTCGAGAATTTCAAGCAATTTATCATATTTTCAATATATCTTATTTATAATTATTTTCATATAATTTTTTAGTACATTGCGTAATACCAATAATTGCGTCAATTATAGTCCGGCCGCCTAAAGTTTGCTATTGAAATAGGTGTCACATACATGTAGGTAAGTACACGTTATGTGCTGTTTTTTTAATCTTTTTATAAACCTCATTTCGCTCGATCGATAAAATATAATGTTATATTTAATTTAAGTAGTATGAAAATAAAGTAAAAAAGTTATTTAAAAAAAAACCTTATTAATAGCGTTATTTTACGCCCATCGCTAATGGCAAGCAACCAAAGTTGGACTTAGTAGTATAGGCATAATTATAATATAATATTATATAATATAATTATGACGACATAACTACGTCACATTGCCTAAAATTTTGTATAAATTATCCCGAACACAATGTACCGGACTATAACTCGCTGTCAAGTAAAATAATATTTTACAGTGGTCGTAGCATGCCAAACGAGATCCCGCTGAAATGTCATGCGTAGAACTGTCATACCATACATTGTAGTTTTGTGAATGTATGTGATGACAGTTCTACTCTTGAAGTTTGGTCGGGATTCTGTGTGGCATGCTACGGCCACTGGCAAAACACGAAAGTGGAGACCATAAACAATAATAAGCAGGTAACAATGTCTGTGGAAGTGGTGATAGAATAAAAAAACTCGCTGAATCGTTTTATGATAAAATATAATTTAAATACATAATTTATATGAATACATACAAATATCATCGACCGAGCAAAGCGAACTCTTAGAGTTGAGAGATCTCTCGGTGGCAGTAAGGTTATTTGAGTAGTCTGCATAACTTTTTAAAACCTAAAGTAATTGTTTGTGCCGGCACATTCAACAATAAAGGTGCACGAGCACACCATGATGCATCGCGGGCTGTGTACTTATAGTCTGCCAAATTTCATAAATATATGGTAACGGCAAGTTCCCTATGAATGTTGATTTATTCAGAAGGTCAAAAAAATGTAGGTACGTTTTTGAAGGATAAACGGGTGTATTTTTTTCTACGTTAACTCAGAAGTTTAATTTAACGGGCACCAAGCGGCTATAGACCTGTGTATTATGGTAAAAATATACAATTCTACGGGATGTAGAGTATAAATTGGTCTTGACAGACATACGGATGACCAAGTGATCCTATTTATTAGGGTTTCGTTTTTTCCTTCAGAGGAACGAAATTCTAAAAAGGATTATATTCAAAAAATCTCGGTACGTAGGTTTATTGAGTTTTAATTTCTCAGAATTTTTATATTTTGAGTTTTAATATTAATGTTAAAGTTCTTGTATTAGGATATATTTAGTCGAGACCTAAAGTCTAAGGTTTACCACGGAAATTGGGCTGCGAGGTCACAGTTCGAGGCGAACTACTAGTGTAACTTCGAATGTCTAAATTGACTGGACTATTATATATACACTATATTGTTTTGACATCCTAGCCAGGATACTACGCTCGCTTTTTGAAAGCTGTCTAAAGGTGGTGGCTCATTTACGCATAACACCGCTCCTACGGCTAGTGAGACATCAACTATTGAGTGGTACGATAGAGGTAAGCTCGCTCACAGCGGTTTGCTAATCTGTGATATCAATGTAAATGTGTCCCTGAAGCCAGTGGCGGCGCTAGACCACGCGTGGACGTCGCGTCGGCGAAATTAGGTTCGCGAGGCCCCCTTTTTTGGCTAGGATTTTTTTCAAACTAAGAAGGGATACATTTTAGCGTAGTCTTGCAATTTTGAATTCTTTACACTTTTTTTACACTAAACATCTTGTTAGATTCATCTTTGTAAATTAACGACATAAACTCACTTGTATGTACTTCATTTTCGGGCCTTACCCCTTCACTCCGAGCGATAATATATTTTTTAAATTCTGTCTGAAGTGAGTATGAAAGGTATGCGGTTATCTCGCCCCGAGTGATAACAAAAGTATAATTATTTGTAGGAGTGCGATCAGCGTGCTGCGAGCGCCGAGAAATTCTTGCATTTTTCAGTACGAATAATGAGCGTTTAGCTTGCTCCGAGTAGCGAGGAAACTAAATACATATTCTAATTTATAAAAGCGCGAGCAGTTTGCTGCGAGCGCCGAGAAAATTTTGATTTTTTTCAGCACGAATAATGTGCGTTTAAGCTTGCTCCAAGTGGTAATAAAAGTATCATTAATTGTAGAAGCGAGAAATTTTTGCATTTTTCAGTACGAATTATGAGCGTTTAGCTTGCTCTGAGTAGGAAGGAAACTAAATACATATTCTAATTTATAAAAGCGCGAGCAGCTCGCTGCGAGCGCCGAGACTTTTGAATTTTTCAGCACGAATAATGTGCGTTTAAGCTTGCTCCAAGTGGTAATGAAAGTACCTATCAATAATTGTAAAAGCGAGAAATTTTTGCATTTTTCAGTACGAATGATGAGCGTTTAGCTTGCTCCAAGTAGCAAGAAAACTAAATACATATATTCTCATATCAGCGCGAGCAGCTCGCTGTGAGCGCCGTAAAAAAATATTTTTCAACACGAATGTGCATTTAGTTTGCTCCAAATGGCTAGGAATAAGAATATTTTTCTTATCTATAAATAGTGCGCGCAGCTCGTTGCTAGCCCCGAGAAAATTTTGATTTTTTTTAGAACGAATGATGTGCGATTAGCTTGCTCCGAGTGGTAATAAAAGTATTAGATATTATTTGTAGAAGCGCGAGCAACTCGTTGCGAGCGCCGAGAAATTATTGCATTTTTCTGGACGAATTATGTGCATTTGCTTGCTTCGAGTGGCAAGGAAACTAAACATTCTTATTTATAAAAGCGCCGCGAAAATTTTGAAATTTCCAGTACGAATAATGTGCGGTTCACTCGCTCTGAGCGGTGTTAAAATTTAATATTCTATCTAGTAAGAGCGCAACCAGAGAAAATTTTGTATTTTCAAAAATAACAATTTTCAAATTCATTTTTTTTAAACACATGCGCGAGTTAAATTAATGCGTGAGTAGTACTTAAGGGCATTCATCAAAATGCATCAAAAGAAGACCGTTTCAAGTAGTGTAATGATAAATCATTACACTACTTGAAAAGGTCTTCTTTTATAGGTAGGACTTCCAATATTTCGGAAAGGCGAAAACAGCGACATACAGTCATTCGAACTATGTAAAGACTACTACTAATTCCATGTTAATCGTCTACTACTAACTCCATGTTAAACGTACATCTTTCGCATTCAAATGCGAAAGATGTACGTTTAGCTACTTAATTTTCATGACCCCGATTAACATGGAGTTAGTAGTAGTCTTTACATAGTTCGAATGACTGTATGTCGCTGTTTTCGCCTTTCCGAAATATTGGAAGTCCTACCTATAAAAGAAGACCTTTTCAAGTAGTGTAATGATTTATCATTACACTACTTGAAACGGTCTTCTTTTGTTGCATTTTGATGAATGCCCTTAAGTACTACTCACGCATTAATTTAACTCGCGCATGTGTTTAAAAGAAATTAATAAATAGGTAAATTTTAAAAAATTGCGAGGCCCCTCAAACGCGAGGCCGTCGGCGGTCGCCGACGTCGCTGACGCCTAGCGCCGCTACTGCCTGAAGCTCACTTTCTGTTAACATTACAATGCCGGGTGGGAGCGGTGTTATTCAAATGAGCCACGATCCTTTCCAAGCATGCATCCAAATGATCCAGACAATAATTGCACGCCATTTATATTGACATCACGTCTCAAGCAGACTCTTCCCATTCATTGTCTTACTGAACGAACCTATCATTTTCATTCCCAATACTAGACTTGCGCCTGCGACGCGACGGTGCCATCGCTTTTGTACTTAATTATGGTAAATTGGTCTTTATTGCTTAAGTGATAGAGGTGCGGTGATGTACAGGAGGGTTGTTGGAGAAAGGGTGTCGACCTTAACATGTGGCGGGCATGTGACGCGGTTTGCATCTCATCAGCGATTGTCATTCACGTGGTAGGAACGGTTTCTGAATGGAGTGTTCTGGCGGCATTCCTTTGTAACGTGGTGTAGTGGCGCTACTTTACTCGTGTGTGGTCTTTTGGGAGTCTTCTCTGTAATTATATAGATCAACCGTTTATTGGAGCTTCGATTTTTATGTTAAAGGCATTATTTGCAACTGCAACTAGCGTTTTTACAATGTTTATATTTTTACCGACATCAAAAATTGAAGAAAAGCTTCTACTTTCATTTACATTTACAATTTGTTGGATTTTTCTACTATTTTAAATTTTATTTAAATAGGTCGAGCTATTTTCAAGTTGCGAAAGGTCGGTATGATCACGGATGCTGCTTGAATCATCTTTCATAGATGTAAGAGGCCAGTGTGATGATGAGTCAGCTTAATCATTTTCAAAATTCACTTTGGTATTTACAGACAGTGATAGAGTTGGGAATTTCAGGAAAATCTAGCCTTTCTATCTGACAAACGCACCAACCCCAACATTTTATATAGGTATAATTATAACAGGCAAGCAAGCAAAAAGCAAGCTGAAGTGGCAATGGGCAGGCTCAGGCCACATAGCGCGCAGAGCGGATGGCCGATGGGGTCGAAAAGTGCTTGAGTGGAAAACACGGACTAGCAAACGAAGCGTAGGACTGTCCATCCACAAGGTGGACAGACGACCTTATAAAGGTCGCCGGAAGACGCTGGATGCAGGCCGCTTCCAACCGGTATATATGGAAGTCCACAGGGGTGGCCTATGATCAGCAGTGAACGTCCTACGGCTGAGATGATGATGATGCTGATTATGAAAACAAGTAACAACAGACACAACGGAAAACAGGGAAGTAGGACTTAACTTCTAAAAATAGGACCTAATCTTCCAGATATTAGTCTAAACCCCGAAGTCCTGGTGATCTGTATCTTAGATCATTGGCTAATTGCCACCAACAACAATATCTTATTAGATAGTAGGTAGGTATACTATAATCAGGTTTATTTGCGAGCGTCTGACCGGACAAGCGTTAGACGTTCCGGCGCCCGTTATTGTTTTTTTTTTACTGTTGTTACTGTTTACTGAAATAGATCGCGTTTCGTACGTAAGAAAAAATACGAAACCCTTATATATGTCGCAGTAAGATAGATATAGACGTTTCATAATTATTTTACTAGGGATATAATTATGAGCCGGAACTTTGTTGAATGGTATGGCTTGTTTCTTTGTTCGTATTACATGGTTCACAATTATTCATCATAAAGGAATACCTATTCCGGTAGTAGCCGCACTTGGGAGTATAGCTGCAAACATATTACTGAGTTCCGGCTCGTAATTATATCCCTAGTAACATAATTATGATACGGCTATTTCTATCTTACTGCGACATATAGGTACATAGGATCACTCGGTCGTCCGTCTGTCAAAACCGATTTAGGTAGGTACCTACTCGAGACTCGAGAGTTATCTATCGAATCGATTTTTTACCGATTTAATATAAAATTACTTATAGGTTAACTCTTGACCACACGATCTCGCCTGATAGAAAGATAGATAGATAGAAAACTCTTTATTGGTCACACAAATACAATAATATAGCTGATCCTGATCTTAAGCGATAATGCGGCAGACTAAACCTAGATGGCGAGATAAAATCCTTTCCTGGAAGATTTGAATCTAACTAAAAGACCTAGAAAAACAAAAACTAATGGTCAGGAGGCTAGTAGGTTTAGGAAAGCGAACGTTTCCTTGTTCGAGATATACCTAGTTTCTTTATCGGTAAATAGTAATCTGTTTTGCACACGAATAGAACGTAGCTATCTGCTGCTAATTCATGTCTCGAGTCTAAGAATTGTGTACTGGGTGTTAATTAAGAAGCAATTCTTCCTGGCTTTATTGTAGCAACAATAAGCTAAATACTCTGTTAACTGACTCTACATTCATAGAAATTGTAATAGTTTTTTTTATTAAATTGGTGTTTCTTCTTCGTCAGAACATATAGGTAGCTAACTCTACTTCGATACACTGTCAGAGTCAAATTATAAGCACGTTTGCGTGATCAGCTTAATACCTACCTAATATGTTTAAGTTTCGGGTTATAGCAATGAAAGCAAATAAAACTCACTTCACCAATCCAATAGCAATCTATTCAGTATTCAGTCAGCAATTTACAAAGAAGCGCTTGAGCCAATCAGAGAACCAATCGAGTTTATACTAAACACTGCTTAAAGGTAATGCTTTACTAGGTTATAACACTTAGAACTTCCGATTAAAACTCATATTCATTTTATTAGACAGGACTTATCGCGTACATAAAAGGACTCATTTCCGTGACCGCGGCTCATGTAACCGAGCCGAAACGTCGAGATTAGTTTTATGGTATGTTTTTGACATTAAGCATCCACACCAAAAGTCCCGAGTAATAAAATTGATATGATTTTAGTAGGTCATTCAGTTGGTGTCGCCCCCAGGGATGCGTAGTCGCTCCAGGAGTTCGGTAGGGAGGTCCAGGTAGGTCCTCTCGGTGCCCACGGTGAGGATGAGGGCTCGAAGCCTCTCGACGGTGACTGGGTCTCCCTCGCTGGACCAGACGGTCAGGGAAGAGTTCAGGCTGGAGGTCTCACGGAGCAAGTCCAGGATTACTGGCTGGCTGTTGGAAGCGAGGCCGGCGCGGACCTGGGGAGATAAAGTAATGGTGGGAGTGAAATTAGCGGCAATCTTTACCATCCACCCATCTATATCTTTACCATCTTTTTTCTTTTTATCTTTTCTTTTTTTTTTTTTACTTTATGGACTGAAAGATGAACCTACGTATTATACTGGTGTACTTGCCCTCGATTTAACATTTTCTAGGAAAGAGTATTCTAAAAATGGTTGACAGTCTTAATAAGCCGCCATTTTTAGTTTTTATAGACTTCTAGGTTGAGTAGAGGGCCAGAAAACTCCTCAAACTACGAGGGAAAGTATAAGCTGATCAAAATTGTACGCTGGCATTGGATGTAGACTACGAGCAACCATTCGATCCGTAGAGCGTCTACAAATAAGTATTATAAGCGTCTTTCGTTTTTCACAAATAGAAAAATAATTATCGAAAGCTGCCACGCTTTCCTCATAAGACTATTAGATGTAATTTATAAAATAGCCAATAGTAACTAGTAACCTACTTCTTATTTCTTTTTAGGTCTAGGCGTTGGTTTTGGATGACATTTAATGCATGGAGCTTTCGCATGACGCCTTGCTCGAGATGCCTTCAGTTCCTTTAATGGAGAGCAATGCTATTTATTTTGAGAACACAAAGAATATTATCATTACCTTATTAAATATGCATGAATTTACCAAGAATTTACAATTTAGCTCTCCTGTAGCTCAATTTTAGAACCTATTTAATTTTTTCTTATTTTTTAAAACACTGGCATCTCTATAACATTTTAGACTTCCGCGATTTAAACTCATATAAATTATATAACTCGGGACTTATCGCGTTGGTATTTAATGCTAGTTTTACAAAAACATTATAAAACTAACCTCGACGTTTCGATACAGTTGCATGTATCGTGGTCACGAGAATACTGGCATCTATATCACTATCAATAAAATAAATGGTCTTAGAGTGACAGAAACTAAAATTAAAAAGGCATTTTCAACTTTTTCGTGTATATTCCATTTGCATGTTACACGACAAAATTTTAAGAAACTTTTTTTTACTTTTGCGCTCTATGACTCTAAGAACATTTTATGTTAGTCAGTTAATAGTGAGCGAAACCAATAGATCCTCCGAAGCCGTAGTTAATCATAAGCATAGAACGCACTGTGTCCAAAAATGATGCACTCCTCTTACACTCTCTTAATGTTGTCAATTTTTTTTGTAAATAAACGGCATAAACCCACTTGTATTGTAGCCGAAGTAGGCTTCGTGCCAATGATCTTCTTCAGGGAGTGTGCGGGCGCGGACGCCGGCGCGTAACCGCAGCTACTCCCTGAAGAAGATCCTCGTACAGGATCGAAACGGTCGGCACGAAGTCGAAGTAAATACAAGCGAGTTTATGCCGTTTATTTACAAAAATGAATCTAAATACTCACGAATCGTTTAGTGTAGATATTACGGCTAAAGTCCGAACCGACAATGGTCGGCTAAACCTAGGTTTAGTCGGAGAAACCTAGGTGTAGCCTCACTTCGGACTTTAGCCGTAACATATAAATTATGTTGGCAATGCTTACAGGGAAAGTAATAGTCTGGTTAACATTATTCTCATTGACCATCCTGAGCATGGTGCCGATCTGCTCCCCACTATACTCCCCCTCGGTGACGTTGCCTCCGTAGCTGGTGGTCCATCCGATGGAGAGGACAGTGCGAGGATGGTTGGCTCCGAGCTGGAGGAACCTCTTCGGGTCTACTGGCTTTGTGGTGGCGGCTACTGGACCGGGGAGGATGTCCGCGTTCAACCACAGGGGGAATGTTACCTGAGGAATTAAACCTGGTGAAATTTCCTGACATTTTTATGTACCCTGTACATTTAGTGTAAGGCCCCCACGAGACTGACTTGCCCTAGTGTGGGGACCACTAAATACTTTTTAAATTGTAATCATGTGTTTTATGGACAAATATATTCTTACATTTCAGTTGGTCACTGTAAGAATTTTTCAAATCGGTTCGGGCGTCTTCACGTACTAGGGGAAGTAAATTTCCAACAGCTAAAAAATTGTCCATGTTGTAGATTATTCAAAAATATTGGACACGTATAATTTTCTTTGTAAATTTGATAAAAAACCCGTTAAAATTACTTAATGGGAGGTGTAGACGGCACTGGCTGGACTCTGTCCTTCATCAGGAGTTCACACCGCGCCTGCAGAACCCGACGCTTGTCCGTAACTGTGGTCGAGATATTCTCGGCAATATTAGACGTGGGTTGTGCCGTTTTTGTTGTTTTACACTCGCGATAGTTCTATATAGAAAATCTATGTACCTTTTCCTTTTTATTGTACGGTTAATAAAATAAAGGGACAACAAACTAATCTGAAGTTCATTGTCGTAGTGTGCGACGTGCGTAAGCGCAGGGCGGTGCAGACTCCGCGACGCATGTTCATAATTGAACATTATTGTACGCGGAAGAAGCGACTGCGCGGTGGGTCTGTATGGTCTGACTACACGGGCATAGTTAATGGTTTATTTCGATAGATGACGTCATTTTTTGCGTGTTTTTTTACGCACACTGCATAGCAGAGTCAAATTCTCAAACAAAACAAAGGTTATGTCAACAGGTCTTTTGAACGAGAATTTGACATTACGTGCGATCATTTGCGATATGTTGTGTTGTGAATATTTGTGTTCAACTTGTCTCAGTTGCTCTGAAAATTTAAACGTAGGCGTCTTCAAAATGAGGATAAATAGATTTTAATAGGCCTGTGTGTGAGAAGAAAGACGGAGGACCGAGTTGAGTGGCGTGCCATGGGGGAGGCCTATGTCCAGCAGTGGACGAACGTGGGCTGATGATGATGCTAATGATGAGGCCTGTGTGCAACATATTCCTTCATCATCGTTTCACATCGTCATCGTTTGTCAACATATTATGTGACTGTGGCTTTTAATATTATTACCAATAAAAAAAGGTTACTTTCCCTTCTAATCCATTGAAAACTGTCCCAGTGTAAACCCGGCATTAATACTTGGAAGGGACGCGGACTGGCCCTGAATTAGCCCTCTGTAATGGAGACATTTCTTTTGATTGCTACCAATTGGCGTTATTAATGTGGAATGTTGTGCCACCATGTGTTTAGCTACGCCATGGTTGGTTCCTCACGATTTGGGAACTTTTTGGATTATTAACCTTGTGTTATGAAATTTGCCGAAATGTTTCATCAATATTTTTTACTGTTTGGTAGTTTAATTGTACACATTGCTACATTGAGTTGGCATGGTTTGTAATATTTTAATATAAGTAATCTGTCTGCCGTCTGAGAAGGCTTTGGAAAAAAACTGAGTAAAGTTGTAATTTTTTTTACAACTAGAAAATGCCTATTGGCTGTCGCGCACTGGTGACTATGACCAGTGGCGGCGCTAGACCACGCATGGGCGTCGGCGAAATTAGGTTCGCGAGGCCCCCCTTTTTCAGCTAGAATTTTTTTCAAACTAAGAAGGGACACATTTAAGCATAGTCTTACAATTTTGAATACTTTACACCTTTTTTACACTAAACGACTCGTTAAATTCATCTTTGTAAATTAACGGCATGAACTCACTTGTATTTACTTCATCTTCGTGCCTTAGATACGCCTCGCTCCGAGCGATGATATATTTTTAAATTCTGTGAGTGTGAAAGGTGTGCGTTTATTTCGCTCCGAGTGGTAATAAAAGCATTTTTATCTGTAGGAGCGCGAGCAGCTCGCTGCGAGCGCCGAGAAATTCTTGCATTTTTCAGTACGAATGATGAGCGTTTAGCTTGCTCCGAGTGGCAAGGATACTAAATACATATCTCTATTCTAATTTATAAAAGCGCGAACAGCTCTCTGCGAGCGCCGAGAAAGTTTTGAATTTTACAGCAAGAATAATGTGCGTTTAGCTTGCTCCGAGTGGCTAGGAAACTAAATATTCTTATCTTTAAAAGTGCGAGCAGCTTGTTGCTAGCCCCGAGAAAAAATTGAATTTTTCAGTACGAATAATGTACGCTTAGCTTGCTCCAAGTGACTAGGAATCTAAATATTATATTCTTATGTATAAAAGCGCGAGCAGCTCGCTGCGAGCGCCGAGAAAATTTTGAAGTTTTAGCACGAATAATGTGCGTTTAGCTTGCTCCGAGTGGATATGAAACTAAATATCCTTATCTATAAAGTGCGAGTAGCTCGTTGCTAACCCCGAGAAAATTTTGAATTTTTCAGCACGAATAATGTGCGTTTAGCTTGCTTCGAGTGGCAAGGAAACTGAATTAAAATTAAATATTCTATCTAGCAAGAGCGCACCCAGAGAAAATTTTGTATTTTTGAATGCGAAAGATGTACGTTTAGCTCGTTCTAAGAGTCACGAGATTACAATAATTTTGCTTATTAGAGAGCGAGCACTTAGCTGCGAGCGCCGAGAATATTTTAAAAAGAGTTTGCTAGCCGCTGATTTTGACAAGAAAAAAATAATGCCACATTAAATTACTTAATTTCGTTGGCCCTCATGCCTGCGGCGCCCTGGATCAGCGCCTGATATTAACATGGAGTTAGTAGTACCTTTATATAGTTCGCAAGGCTGTATGTCGCCGTTTTCGCCTTCCTGAAAATATATTATAAGTCCTACCTAAATCATTATTATACTTGAAAAGCTCTTATTTTGATGCATTTTGATGAATGCCCTTAAGTAGGTACTTCTCAATCACTTAACTCGCGCATATGTTTAAAAAAAATAATAAATAAATTTTAAATAATTAATAATTTTGCGAGGCCCCCTCAAGCGCGAGGCCGTCGGCGGTCGCCGACGTCGCTGACGCCTAGCGCCGCTACTGACTATGACTATTAACTGTCTAAAATTTTTTTTTTCGCAGATGTTTTATGTAAAAAAAAACTGAATATTTTTTTTTTTTTTTTTTCTTTTTAATAATATGGCAACATGTGCATTTTGCCAGTGTCGAGTAAAATACGTGAATGTTCACGGGATATTAAATTATGGTCTCCACTTTCGTGTTTTGCCAGGGTCAAGTTAAATGTTATTTTTTAAGTAATAAGTTAGTTAGTCAGGTCAGAGTCAGAGTGAGCTTAATAGCTCGTCTAGTCACGTGAGTCTTCCAGTAAAATGGGTGGAATTTTACTGAAAGTTCGGAGGAGTTTTGGAGGGGGCACCAAAATTCATATTTCAGCACCATATCACTTGCCTACATCTGTGCACATTCAAAAACACTTAACACGCAATATTCCACCATTATTACACGCTAACAATCAAATTCTACACGATTATTAAGCAAAAGACGTGGAGCTAATGATATGATCAAGGCTTGCCGCCAAAACTCAAAAACTGAATATATTAAAGGAAAGCGAGTGACTGATTGACTTATTTATCAAACGACAGCTCAAACCACTGAACGGATTCGGTTGAAATTTGGAATACAGATAGGTTTTATTGCGTAGACCTCCGCTAAGAAAGGATATTGCCACGCGGGCAAAGCCGCGAGCACAAGCTTGTAGCTTTTATATAAAATTCACGCCTTTTCCCCATTTTAGTAGGAATCCTCTAAATTGTAACTGGCAACCCAGACTATTAACTGCTATTAATGTAAGCCCCCGCGCCGGCGATGACGCATCGGGTTCCCTAGACTATTCACACTCACACGTTATGTCACGTCTTAAATTAGATTGCATCTGCTCGACTTTGTCGTCATTTACACGAGAAACATAAACAATAGCTACCGTTTGTCTACTGTGGAACGCTGGGATTTTAATATAATAGGTAATATATATAGGCCCATAGGGGGGTATATTGATATGGGCCTCTGGTACACTGTACTTGTTGTCAGTGTATTATTGCCTGAAATATATGAATTGTTATTATTATAGGTACCTAAAACCTAATTGTTTTTTGGCTCGCGGCTTTCAGTCCCCAAGTTTAATAATATTATTTTTAAAGATTTTACTATTATTTATCCCTTCCTCGCCCCGATCTACCAATAATGGATTGACTTAAGTATTTACAAAATTATTTATTAAAATTATAAAAATACGTTTTTGGCCGTAATTGTAAGTAACCATCATTCAACTTTGTTAATTAAGGGCTGTGGATTTACCTTTGATTGAATGTAACTACTATTTCATGATATTTCAACTACAACTACCACCCACCTACTACTAAGTTTTTTTTTTATGTGGTGAAGTAAGAAGACGAGCAAGACGCTCTCCTGATGTTAAGAGATAACGCTGCCCATAATCAGTACAGTGCTACTCAGAATTTCACAATGATGTGCAATTCTAGGTGCACTGCACCAACGCTTCTTACTCAAGAGTCATAAAATGTTAAGACTCTTTAGCCCAGTAATTTCACTAGCTACAGTACCCTCCTACCGAAGCACAGTAATGTTTGCACATCACTGCTCAGGCGGTAGAATAACTGGCACTGTTGGGGTACCCACCTAGACGACCTCCTGCAAAGGAAGTCTACCCCCGGTAAACTTACTTAGTTACTTAGTACTACTAAGTAACTACTATTTTCATACTATTTTAAGTAATGTTGGAGTAAACCTAATTTATTTTAAGATTAACAATCATTAGATATTAATAGCAAATTATTACATTTTTGCAATTGCGAAATTCAAAACAGTAGAAAATAAAAAAAAAACGACTAACTGGCAACACAGTACTTTACGTTCCATTTTTGTTTTGTTTATGGTTTTGCTTTCATTTCAATAATAAATTTCGTCGAATGCGTTCGAAATTCAATAACTTTCAATTTCTTCGTAACGTGTGGTAGGTATTTGAATAACCCTTCGTTTTACTTTAGTAACTCTGAGAAGTGGAGTATTAACTGCCAGTGAACATAATTTATTACTCCTATTGACCGATATTAATTCTGTAAATCAAAATTATTTGCAGTTTGCTGAAGCTCAATCGTCTTTTACTGTTTGGCCCCAGTGCAAATTGCCAATACATCATCAGAAGTGGAGGGTGACCAAAACTAACTAGACGAGGGCGTTATTCACAACCAAATTGATGTCTCGTCTCCTCAACGCTTACTGAAAAAAAAGGTAGCACTCCGGGAGTGCCGGCAGAAGTGAAAACTTCAATATTAACGTTGTGTTTAATTATAAGTATAAAAGTACTATCATTTATGAGGTCGTTATATACTGGCTCTCCCCTCACATAATGCCTATGCAGCAGTCGCCCACGCATTATCACGCCACGTCGCGCCATGCCACCCAAGTGCCAGACGCTGCGTTAGCATTCCTAGTATTAAGATAAGCTCCCGGCCCTAAGCCGTTGCATTGTATTATTTAGGAGTCTAACATCGACTCTTATAGAATTAAGTCGTACTTAATTAAATTAATTTTAATTCAAATCTAATTTGTTTTAAAAACTTCAATAAGTAGCTCCCGAATTTAACTGGCGCAGCCGGTAGGATAGCTTTCTGCTGTCCACCTCGTTAAATAAGTGTTCTGAACGCGACGCGAGTGGTTAGTGGTGGCTATCCTGCGAACCAAATAAATAAGTTACAACGGGATGGAGCTTTGGAGGCGACTGGCGATCGGAGTGTGAGTACTAGATCTAATCTTCTACTTTCCTACCTATTCCCTGTCCATCCACGAATTTTGTTCTGAACAAAATTTTAGCGACAAAATTGCGCTTAGTATAGGTAAATCAAGTGACGAAAACTGCACTTTTAGTATAGAAATCAAGTAACGAAAATTGTACTTGTTAGTTTTAAACAAGTGACCAAAACTGCACTTCTTAGTATAGTTAATCAAGTGACGAAAATTGTACTTGTTAGTATTACACAAGTGACGAAAACTGCACTTTTTAGGATAGAAATCAAGTAACGAAAATTGTACTTGTTAGTTTTAGACAAGTGACTACTTCCTAGTATTAATAATTGTAACTTAGTGACGAGAACTGCACTATTTACGCGTAGATATAAAATAGATTTAATATACAGTATAAAAATCTACTGTTTTTAGTTATTAAGTGCAAAGAGTGAATTGGGGATATTCGGACAAGATGGCTCACGAAAATTATAACATGACTATGCCATCCTCAGCGGCATCAGTTGCTTCGGAGCAAAATAATTGTATCCCGCGAGATACATTGCGACTAATACCGGAATTTAATGGTGATACAAAAGTTTTGAATTTGTTTTTGCGTAAATGTGAGTATGTGTTAAAACGGTATCAGGGAACGACAGAACGAAATGACTTTTTAATGCAATATGTAACAAGTAGATTAACAGGTAACGCCGCGGCCTTGATCAGCGAGCGTTGCGAATTTAAAACGTACGACGATTTGAAAGAATTGCTGATTCAACATTTTGGTGACCCGCGTAGCGAGGAGTGTGTAGCTGTCGAATTGGAAATGTTAAAAATCAAACCGCATGAATCTTACCTTGACTTTTGTGGCCGTATCCAGGACGTCCGTGCTATTCTGATAGCGAAGGTCGATCAAAATGACTCCAATACCTTAGAAATTAAACAAGCCAAACGTGTTATTTATGACAACACATCTCTGAAGGTTTTCCTGAACAATTTGCCCGAACATATGTGGCGTATTGTTAGGTTCAAAAAGCCAAGCTCATTAGAAAATGCTCTTAAACATGTCTTAGAAGAAGTTAACTCTCTAGACCAATATAATACACACAACAAAATTCTACAGAATCGCCCTCACCAACATCAGAGCACTATGCCTCAGACTTTTAAACCAATAATGCGACCTCAACAATTCGGAAACCAACAAACATTCTCGCGCCCTCAGCCTACAAATTTTGGTTACCGTCCTCAAAATCAATTTGGTTATAAGCCAATTTTTAATCAGACTCAGCAATTTGTTCCGCGACCACAAAATACGCAATTTGGTTTTAGACCCCCACAGCAAAACTTTAATCAAAACGGTTTTAGACCTCAGCCTGGACAGTTTGGCTATAGGCCCCCTCAGTTTGGGTTCCGCCCACAACCAGGTCAGTTCGGTTATAAGGCACCCCAGCCTCAAGGCTATCACCCACCGCAGTCTCAAGGCTATCGCCCACCGCAGTCTCAAGGCTATCGTCCATCGCAGCCTCAGGCTTATCGTCCACAGCAGTTCTCAAACGACGTGTCAATGAGAACTGCCCCGCAGAAATTACCTGTAAATGAAATTCATACAGCTTACAAAGGTGAAAATGGTTTAGACAACGCGTACGGTTATTATGATGGTACGGAATACTACGATGGTTATTGCTATAATATGGAATACTACAATGACTATTACGATGAGCAGGAATACGAAGACCATTACGCGGATGAAGGTAAAAATCAGGCAGGTAATGTAAATTTATATGATAGACAGAAGGAATCGAATGACGGCGATAATTTTTATCTGACGATCACGCCGAAAATGAGCGTAAACGCGAATGCCAATGCATTATCGTGTCTTAAGTTAAATGTCTTAGAAACCCGTGACATTGCCGACGATAGTCCTATGGTAGTTAATGTAGATGGTAATAAACAGCAATCGGAAAACTTGGTTACAGGAACAACAACAGGACAAGTAGATATAAAAATACCGAAAGACGAAATTATATCGTTTTCTGACTCTGATGGAACTGCATCAGCAAGTACAGACACTATATCAGACACGGATATTGTAGACGAGTTTTTGGAAAAAGGATCCGAATGGATTCTTAAGACAGACGACGACAGACGTTCTAGTGCTACAAACACAGTACATATGGGGAAGGATCTAAAGTCCTTAGGAAGTCCTATTTTACACGAAACAGTTGATTTTAAACCAAATCAGACATTGGTCTTCCACAAATTCGACAAGACAGACAGACAAAAACTGACTAATAATTGTAGTAAAAGAAATCGGGGAATATACAAATATGTTAATGGAAAAATGGGAAAGGCAAAGCAAAAGGTAGTTAGGAAATCTGGCGGCAAACCCGCACCTGATTTAGAAGTAGGACAAACTGTACATTCAAAAGTAACCAATAAAAGGACACCAAAGGACCAACCTAAATACGTTAAAGCCACTGTAGCTGGTGATCCTGTACGTAATGTACTCCCTCTTCATATAAGAGGAAGACAAACAAAGGTGCCAATTAAAAACCTGAAACGTCCTCCGCAGGTGGTGCTGCCTGATACAGATAGTGGCGACCCAGGTCCTTCAGGATCAAAGTCTCCCGAGCCCGGGCCTTCAAGTGAGGGACATAAGTAAAAACCCAGGTCTTCTGCCCGTAAAACAGGGTCGTGCATTCTTACAACATAATGAATGGTCTATCGTTAAAACAATAAATTTGGCAGGTATAATAGCAGATTTTGAATTCAATAGTAAGCAGTACACTACGTTTTGTGGAAAATTAGCATCTTACGGCAATGATTCTAATATGAATGAAATTAAGGAATACATGGTTCAGGTAGAATATATACGACATGAGGCAATAGAAAAGCTACAGCAATTGGTCCCAATAAAAAGATATAAACGTGGTCTCATAGATCCACTAGGTTCATTAATTAAAGTAATTACAGGTAATCTAGACCATGAAGACGCGGTACGTTTTGACGAAATGTTAACTAATTTAGAAAACCGCGAACAAGCAAATTCAAAACGTATTACTATTGTATCGGAAATGTTGGAACATATCGTAAATTCATCCAAAATTATGGACGAAAATTCCCAAACCCTCAATAATAAGATAAATAGAATAGAGCAGTTCATTAAAGAAAAGTTCAAAAAGGAAAATGTCAATTTCCTTTTATCTCACATTTTTAATGTACTAAATTTATTCATTGTGAACTTTAGAACTATTTCCCTTAAACTTAGCGATATAGAAACTTCTGTAGCATTAAGTAAAGCATCTGTTTTACATAAAACTGTTTTAGATTCTAGCGAACTGTTAACTCTGCTTAGAGAGATCGGGAAATTTGATAATTTGATGTATCCTGTAAATGAACAAAATTTAATTAATTTGGAAGAGACTTTTACTGTAAAAACATATATTAAAGATAGGGATGTTAGATTTATTATAAATGTTCCGTTAGTCGATAATGTTACGTATAATTATTACAAATTGTTCACACTTCCTGTTTTCCGTAATCCCAATGAAGAAATCTTTTCCATAATTCCTGAATTCCCTTACCTATTAGTAGAAGATTCTAGATATCGCCCGATCGTCCAGGAATGCAGAGAGATAACCGCAGCCGAATATCTTTGTGCTGACAGAGATTTAGCCTTGTACCCCGGAGAAACCTGTATAGAACAACTAATGCAGTACCGCGAAAACACCTCTAAATGCCACCCTGTACGCGTTGAACCTGAAAACCTGAAAATTCAGAAAATATCCTCTGACACTTGGATCATATTTTCCAAACACGAGAAAACAATCTTCCAGAAATGTGGAGATGACGTCATTCGAGAAAAACTACGAGGAACATATTTGCTCACTGTGCATAAACCCTGCGATGTTTTCATTGATACTGCGTTGATTTTTGGAAACCGTTTCCACTCTCTTGGCGCGGCCCATCACCGTATATTACCTATAGTTAACTTACCAGAACTGCAGCAAAACGAGCCCATGGAAGCAGAATTTGAACCTGTAAATCTGAAACGAGTAAATTTGGACGATTTTGGTAAAATGGATGTGTGGAAAAGTGTGAAAAGTGAAAGTGTTCATGTGAAAAATGTCAGTATTGCCACGGTTATACTTTACGTGGTTTTTGTGTTGATTGGGTTATTCGCAGCATGGCTTAAATTGAAGCCTGCTATACTAAAGTGTTTCGAAAGACCAAATAACCCGGAAAACGACGTAGTCGTAGTTAATGATAGAGATAGACCACTTTTATTACGTTAGACATAAGTTTTTGTTTCTCTTTTTTTCTATTTTGTACTTATACCTAATATGAAGTTCACGGAAAACCATTTTCCGATAAACTCTCGGAAAAGTTGTTTCCCGTTAACTTCAATCTAAGGGGGGAGGCGTTATATACTGGCTCTCCCCTCACATAATGCCTATGCAGCAGTCGCCCACGCATTATCACGCCACGTCGCGCCATGCCACCCAAGTGCCAGACGCTGCGTTAGCATTCCTAGTATTAAGATAAGCTCCCGGCCCTAAGCCGTTGCATTGTATTATTTAGGAGTCTAACATCGACTCTTATAGAATTAAGTCGTACTTAATTAAATTAATTTTAATTCAAATCTAATTTGTTTTAAAAACTTCAATAAGTAGCTCCCGAATTTAACTAGGTAGAATACAATGTTTATTTATTGCGCTATCGTACACAAATATGACAATTTATATGTTGTTATTTATAATATTATATCGTTATTTATATATTACATTAAATTTTATCTCTCAGAAAAATCAACTTCCATCCATAATTTCGACGACTTTTACACCATCAACAGAGCAGCACACTCAGGCACGGTAGAAAGAGTGGGAGATACTAGTTCCTCTCCCTTCCCCTCGATCTTACGCTTTTTCGATCAGCATCACGTGACCCTCACGCGAGTTTTAAAGTTTTTACCCATACAAAAAAAAGTGCTCAGCGCCGCTAAAGAAGTTTTCACTTCAAAAATTTGGAAATGCGTATCGATTTGCTACTAATTCGTTTTGTTTTCTTACATAATCCACATACAGCCGTGATGTCATGAGCTGCAATGACCCAAGGACAACCCCGACAGAGGACTAGGACCTAGGTGAGGACAGTGTTACCTAGGTATTCAATAAAATGAAAGTTCCTCAAACGTATCAGTCTTACCGTAGGTTTGCTATAACGAGCAATAAGATCCTGGCTCTTCTCAAAAGCCTCGATAGTCTTAAAATCCAGCTTGATTCCCTTCTGCGTAGATTTCCCACTGTTGTACTGCGCCACGGTAGACAAGAAGTCAGAGAGGGTCAGGTCGGAGGTGGTCGCGGGTGGGTGGGCCATTATTGGTATCTGGGGGCCGTCCTGGCCTACGATGTGGCCTAGGACTATGTCCGCTTCTAGCATGGAGACGTTGCCTGGAAGAAGATCGTTTGAATGTTAGGATCTATTAAACATTATGCTGGACTGGATTAGGTACTTTGTGTAATCTAATATTAGAAATACGAGCAAGTATTGATGCACCAATTCAGCTTAAATATAGCAACAAAACAAAAAACAAAACAAAAACAAAACAACAACAATTATATAAAATAAAAACAACAATTATATAATTATTTTTATTATTATTTATTGGTAACAAAAATTATGCGCTCAAGATTTTATCCCTTGAAAAGGAACCTCACATAGGTTACCTACTTTTTTCGGGTCAAAGTTACTTTTATAGGTAGGTACCAAAAATGAATTTTGACCCATTAAATCGATGCACCCGTTTAAGGGTAAGAGGTAACAGAAACACATACACACATCCATACTTTCGTATTTATAATATTAGCAGGAAGTAGGATTAGTAGGAAGTAGGATTCTCAGGACTCTAAATTTGTACATCCTTAATCCTTAGCCTGTGCTCGAGAAACATGTGTTAAGTCTAAAAAAAACATTATTTCCTAATCCAACCCTGGGCTTGCTAACTGGCCGATTGTTAGCGTAATGTGCGAAGCCTAAATCTGTCATACAGAGCAATTGATAATGATTACTCGTTCTAGGAACGTGATCCCGAGGCGAACACGAGATACTTATTTCTGGTTTAAATTGGCTTAAGCTGAAAGTGACTGCGATAAATAAAACGTGCACCATAGTGGTAATATAAAGTGAAAAGTAAAAAGATGCCTAATGGCAAATAATTTTAACGTGCGAGTCTTATAAAGAATAAAACAAGTGAAATTTTAAAAAAACTTTTTAAAAAACAAGCTTTTATTATTATTACCATAAAGTACTCATCAAGACGAATCAAATGAGCCCAAACTCGATGGGGTTACGTCGTTTTATTACGGAGTTCCTATGACCACCTCCCAGCTCCATCATCAGATCAGCTCCATGTCATAATAATATTGCATTGTCATCCGATTTATACAGGCATACAAAATTTCAGCTTAATCGGACACCGGGAAGTGGGTCAAATTAAACTTGCAAGATTTGATTACAGACAGACAACAGACAAGTGAAAGTAAATAAAAGCTTGTAAACAAGTGAAATTTTAAAAAAACTTTTTAAAAACAAACTTTTATTATTATTACCATAAAGTACTCATCAAGACGAATCAAATGAGCCCAAACTCGATGGGGTTACGTCGTTTTATTACGGAGTTCCTATGACCACCTCCCAGCTCCATCATCAGATCAGCTCCATGTCATAATAATATTGCATTGTCATCCGATTTATACATGCATGCAAAATTTCAGCTCAATCGGACACCGGGAAGTGGGTCAAATTTAAGTTGCAAGATTTGATTACAGACAGACAGACAACAGACAAGTGAAAGTAAATAAAAGCTTGTAACAAGTGAAATTTAAAAAATACTTTTTAAAAACAAGCTTTAATTATTGTTATCATCTTGCATCATAAAGTACTCGTCAAGACGAATCAAATGAGCCCAAACTCGATGGGGTTGCGTTGTTTTATGACAGAGTTCCTTTGGCCACCTTCCAGCTCCATCATCAGATCAGCTCGATGTCATAAAAATATTGCATTGTCATCCGATTTACACACGCATGCAAATTTTCAGCTCAATTGGAAACCGGGAAGTGGGTCAAATTAAACTTGCAAGATTTGATTACAGACAGACAGACAGACAGACAGACAGACAGACAACAGACAGGTGAAAGTAATATAAAGCTTGTAAAAAGAGTAATGGAGATACTTTGGGCACAATAACGCTACCAAACGGAAAAATGTCTTTCCGGTATTGCCAGTGCAATGAATATTATGCCTAATATTATCACGTATGTGTATTAAGAAAAATGTGCCAAAAAATTTTTAAATATTTAACGAAATATACTTTGTATTATCCTTATGTCATGATTGTGTATTTTTCATAACTTAAGCCATACACTAACAACCCTGTGGGTCTGGCGTTTCAATAACAACCGTATTATCCTTTTTTGGGCGTCATCCATCTCTACCCAACACTACCAGTTAAATAGAGACAGTAGACAACCCAGCTGCGCTGCGGTCTAAACGACTATATTGTATAGTATATTTTGCACTTGCTACCGTTCTATAAAGACATAAATTGAGAGAGTTATGGTACTTGTAAGCTATGGACTCCTTATTCACAATTTATGTAAACTACTAAACATGGCGCTTGATCGCCACTTGGTCGTATTTATGTCAGTCATTGTGGTTAGAATGGCCTGTTATAAATTGCCCTAAGCCCTTTTATAAAGGTATAGACATGTCATTCGAATAACATTATTAGGGGCTGCGCAGACGACAGACTATCCATGACGCACTTTTTAGTCTGTGAAAATAGAACCTATGCAATTATATGCAGTAACGCACACGACGCGCAAAAAGTCCGGCACACAAATAATCCGTGTAATTCGGGCAGACCGGATCGCGCCGCGTCGCGCCGCTCCGCACAAAAAGTGTGTGAAAAAAATAGAACGTTTGCTTCAACGCGCGCTAACGCAGACGGCACACATTTTAGTCTGCAATCTGCATTTGCTAGTGGTGGACGTAACGCTTCTTTCTTCTTCTTTTTCTGTACTTCATGTACAAAATAATACTTCGCGATCTCTGCACGATTTCCATAGCGTCTACGTCCAGCCCTGGATTTACACTAGGGGCATTCGGGGCGAGTGCCCAGGGCGGCAAATTTTCAGGGGGCGGCAAATTTACTGAGGGCGGCAAATTTCGAAACGAGAAAAAAATATTCAATCCATAAACATCCGATGTTGAATTAAAATTTGTATTCTCAATCACGCTGGTTATTATTATAATTTTTTTTTGCGCTCATAATAAGAAGTCTGGAATACTGGCCACACAAACTCAAGATTTTTGCTCCAAACGAGCTATCCACTATCCGTCCACTTTTCGTAGCAAGACTTTTCTCGGCACTTGCAGCTAGTTGCTCGCCTTCTTTTTTTTATTTTTGGCACTCAAAACGAACTACGCACTCACTTTTTGCAGTCAGATATACAAAATTTTCTTGGTGCTCGCAGCTAACTTCTCGCGCTTTGAATAATATTTTTTTTTTTATTTTAACACTCGGAGCAAACTATGCATCCATTGTTTATATAGTCACAAAAACAAAATTTTCTCGGTGCTCACAGCGATTTTGGCACTCAGGGTGAAGTATGCGCCCACTGTTGTGTAGTCAAATATACAAAATTTTCTCGCTCGCAGCAAGCTGCTCGCAGTCTTTTTAGTCAACATAATATTATAATTTTCTTGCCACTCCAAGCGAGTCTTACGCACACCTGTCGTAGACAGATAGATAGGTAGATAAAACACTTTATTGAAACATTGAAAAATAAACTTAAACAGAAAAACCCGATATTATAATCTATGTGTCACAATTCACAATCAGCGGTCTTATTGTAGTTAGCATTATAAAATTTCTCAATTATAATTTCTCTTTTTCAAAGCAAGCTATACACACAGCTTTCGTAGTTAGATGTATATTTTTTTTATAAATATTCATAATTACGTATAATATGAAAGAACTCGACAACAAATTTCTTAGCAAAATGTCTAGCCGATGAGCGTTTATAAATAATATTTCGGCGGAGGGGGGCGGCATTTTCTCACTGCCCAGGGCGGCATTTTGGCTAAATCCGGGCCTGTCTACGTCCCTACAGCTCTGCCGACAGAATGATCGAAGATGTGCGTCGTGTGCTTTGAGTCTGTGAAAAATCCGCAACAGACTTTTTGCGCGCCATGCAGACTTTTTGTACGCCGCAGACTCGATCGTACAAAAAGTGTGCCGTCTGCGCCGTCCCTTATCATCATAATATTATGGAGATTGCTTTTATTGCAGTCTGTGGTAGAAAATAGACTCTTGAGTCCCTGAGTTAATAATAAAGGTGGCCATAGATGGAGCGAGTCAGTAAAATATCATGATTTTGCAACAGAAGACTTTGTTCATAATTCTTACGTGCACTGCACTGTGCACATTTTTTATACTTTCGGTTGTCTACGGTTTCAAGTTTTATTACTACAAAATTATGTTTACTTAACTTAATAATTTATAATATACTTACTCGCCAAGGCAGCATCTAGATATGTCTTGTTATTGACAGCATGCGCCCACGTAACCGTTGTTAAATTCTTCATTTTTTCTTCCTCTTCGCTTATGACGACTGTCGCTAAAACAAAAAAAATAAAATTATTACTTTCTACCACAATGGTAGAAATTATACAACTGGCAACATTTTCTACATCGAGTTGTCAAAAAAATCAATGTCAATGTCACGAGCTGTCAAAACAAAGCGGCGATTCATGTTTTACAATAATTTAAAGTCGATTATTATCGTTAAAACTATTCAATTAAAAAGACTAACCTTTCAACACTTTAGGGCTTTTATTAACACAGAATTTTGCTCACTTTTGATTGAAAATGCTGAGTTATTCACTGTAATTTAATATTTAATGCTGACTAAACTCACGCAGCGTTAAAACTTTAACCACAGAATCAGCTGTACAGTAAACCGAAACAATGTTTAAGTGAAGATGGCGCCACTTTATCGGCGTTATCTTTGTACTTGCAATTTCACGAAGGTGAAGAAATTACCTAGTATTTTATTTTCAATATATTTCTTATTGATAAGTTATCTTTATAAGTCATTGACATTGGGAAAATGTCGATTTTGTACGAGTAAATCTACAAATAGAATAACTATAATACTCTAAATAAAAATCTCGTGTAACTGTGTTTCCTATGAAACTCATCTGAAATGGCTTGACTGATTTTTTTTTTTGTGTAAGTGTAAATATTTGGTAGGTCTGAGAATAAGTCGTCAAGTATTTTACAAGAGACGCAGACGAAGTTTAGAATGGAGAAGAATTAAGTTTTCTTTAATGTTACCAGCGAAATTACTGGGAATGAAGAGATTCAACCACTAATGACTAATGACAGGACTCAGGACGACAGATGCAGTCTAGTGCCGCGCCGAAATTTTTAATTTTAATTATAGAAAGGCGGCGCCACCGAGGTCGTCCCAGAAAGAGATGGAGAGGCGATCTGGACTCGTATTATAACAGCTGGCTTGAGGTGGCGCAGGACAGGGACACATGGAAGGATTCGGGACAGCATAGACTTAAAAAATTATAGATAGCACTGAGTGGCACTGCGTATAGGAAATGATGATGCTTTCCTCCAGACACTTCATTAACCGTCTTGTCATAAAAAAGATATTTAATAGTGATTGTACATTTATTCGCATCGACCGCGCCGAAAGAATTTTTGTATAGAAAATCTTCTTCCGATTCGACTCCGGCAAGTGTGCCAGGTTTCATGAGACTTCATATTTAAAAAATTAAAAATTCGATCCTTTCGGCGCGGTCGATGCGGATATAATATGTGCGTTCACATAAATCTGTCCTATGTCCGTCGAGAAAAAAAAAGATTAAAAGCAGCTAAGCAGCTGTCAGATGTGCGTCGCAAGTCGCGTCGTCGCAAAAGAAATACAAGCAAATAATATCAAAGTATTCCTCTATTCTCGTACGGAGCGTTGCGGAAATCTCAGTTTATAGCGAGTTGCTTTGAAGTGGCGTTGAAGCTGGCCATTGTGTGGAATCGTGGATGATTCTCGGTAGTGGGGCGACGTTAAAATAGACCGCCCTGGTTATTGGATGAACCGCGGCGATCGTTGGGTTTATTCAAGTTTTGCAGTCTCTGGAATCTAAATATATAAAAGAAAATTATGACTGATTGACAGATCTATCAAGCACATCCCTCAAATCACTGGAAGGATTCACTTGAAATTTGATAGATAGAAAAGAGAATAAAGATAAAATTTATGATGTAGACCTCCGCCAAAGAATAGAAACTATTACTTCGCCTCCGCTACGAAAGGATATTATCACGCGGGCAAAGCCGAGAGCACACTCTAGTTTATTATATTTTAATTGTCTCAAATTAAGAAGTACAATTTTTTCTGTGTGATTTGCACGATTTTTCATATTCTCATGAATAGGGTGCTTGCTTATTATAGACATAGAGAAATATTATCTCAAAAAAAATGGTAAAGCGGCGCGGCGGTTACAAATAACTGCTGATAATTTTTTTACCTAATATAGGTACCTACATAGATACATCGTGGTGCATATTGACTTACATTGCAAATTAGTGCAAATTAGAAGCAATTTTCGTAGCAATTAAACATCGTCAATTTTTCAATTAAAACAAAATAGATCAACGCAGATTGTGTGTCTTTTGTTTTGCACTGCATAAAAGTATCATACATTCGCGAAACTTATTTCACGCTGGAAAATCGAAGACTCTCTAAGGCACATAGGGCTATGTTACCTATACGATCACAATAATTATAATAGGTTTTATTGCAAATCCTAAATTATGTAGCAGTCTTAGGCTCAGATATTATACTATCACAAAGGGAAGTCATAAAAATAATTGGGATTTATATACCTACTACAAAAGAATAGGTTAGATATACCTACGTATACGATCACAATATCTAGGTATAGGTTTTATAGCTAATCCTTGATTATGTAGCAGTCTTAGGCTTAGATACCTACTATGAGTACAGTTAGGTCAGTTATTATTATCAGTTTATACTTTATACTCATTTCTACTAATTTTAAGTTTTGAATTTCGTAAGCCTGAATTCTTTCATTCTATTATATTTATCTTATTATTTTTTACCGGGGGTAGACTTCCTTTGCAGGAGGTCGTCTAGGTGGGTACCCCAACAGTGCCAGTTATTCTACCGCCTGAGCAGTGATGTGCAAACATTACTGTGCTCCGGTAGGAGGGTACTGTAGCTAGTGAAATTACTGGGCTAAAGAGTCTTAACATCTTATGACTCTTGAGTGAGAAGCGTTGGTGCAGTGCTCCTAGAATTTCACATAATTGTGAAATCCTAGGTAACACTGTACTGATTATGGGCAGCCGTTATCTCTTAACATCAGGAGAGCGTCTTGCACGTCTTCTACTTCATCACATAAAAAAAAAAATTCTAATTATTTCTAGCAGTTTCTGGCGAGTGTTCGCAATGTCTGAGGTCGACTCCGCCGGAAACTGAATCACGCAAGCGCATGAGTATGCATGAATTGGGTTATCTTATGAAAATATTAACTGAACCTCATATTTTAGCTGGTGAGACACGCTCGGATTTGTAACTGAGCAAATAATTTAACAGATTAGTAATTAGTTTAGGTATACACCTAGTTAATCGTTTGTGCAATGGTTTTTATGGCAATGAGTAATCACAAGAGAAGCAAATCAGGTATATCAATAATTAATATATTAATCAGACACAGCGCCGCCCAGTGTTTTGAAATAATAATAAATACTGCTTGTCACATCGCTGAGAAGTTAGTTATTGAAAAACCTCAGGCCCAGTAACATCGCTGGTAACATTGGACCTTCAGTCCGTAAAACTGCATGCATATATAACTGCTTGGTGGATAGCTAACTGGCAATGGTGAGAAAATAGAGGCCTGCTTCAACAAAAATGTAAACAAATGTTTCCGAAAACCATCAACACCAGCTTACATTCGTTCACATAAACTGCTGCACATAGACCTCGGTTGTCCGTTTTCCTCCTTCAACCACTTCCTTCCAGATATCGTCGTCCCACCTTATCTAAGGACGCCGTACACTACGTTTGTCTAGACTTAGCCTCCACGCTATACAAAAATTAAATTCAGGGATATACCCATATCTTTGTAACCACCGTCATTTCAAAACATATATTTT
This sequence comes from Hemithea aestivaria, assembly GCA_947507615.1. Lineage (NCBI taxonomy): Eukaryota > Metazoa > Arthropoda > Insecta > Lepidoptera > Geometridae > Hemithea > Hemithea aestivaria. The sequence goes on from OX382330.1 coordinate 17,509,960, forward strand.
TCCTTTCCTGCTTGGTTGTGTGGAAGAGATCGCTATTAGCGATAAGACCGCCAATTGTACTGTTTAATTTCAAATGTATTTAACGCTGCATATTGCTTGTTTTGTAATTTAGGTGTGCATTAAAGTGAGTGAGTGTTGGTGAGTACCTAATAATAAGATATCATATTATTATCTTTAAACAATATCTCCACTATTCGCACTCTAATTCTAAGTTAGTCTGCTTGGAAGAGATCGTTGAAAAGCGATAAGGCCTTTCATTGTAGGCCAAACATTATAAATACATATTGTTTGTAGTTTACGTAACAGTCCACACAGCCACGCAAACAAGGTCCCTTTTATTTATTGAAAGGAAGTGAGTAGTTAGATATAACCTTAGTCCGGTAAGAAAATGCGAATATATAAATCTCATGTTCATGATGATGATGTCGTCCTGGCCGTTTTCGGCCTCGGCGACTGTTAGGACTGGATAGGCTTTGAAATATAATAATATTCAGGGTGTTGGCTGGTAGTCAACCCTTTGATGTGCTCGTTGGTGGCTTGCATAGCCCACCTTGTTGATGAAGGTACGTGCACATTTGGGGCATTTTAACATCCCATTGTCATAGTTATATGTAATGGCTGCAGGAGGTCGAGCCTTAATCGCATCGCGCTTACGGTCAAGCTCTTCGCGACGCTCTTCTTCGAAGACATTAATCTTCTCGTGAATGAGACGTCGCCATTCTGGACGCTGTGCTGCACGGACCTCCCACTGAGAGGGCTCTATGACACATCGTTTCATGTGTCTTTTCAGAACGTCCTTGTATCTCAGGTACTGGCCACCGCGTTTACGCTTACCGTACTGGAGTTCTGAGAAGAAGATGCGCTTCGCCACTCTACTATCCGACATGCGAGACACATGGCCACACCAGCGCAGCTGCCGCCTCATCAGATACATCTCAATGCCGCCTACATTAGCGCGCTTCAGGACGCTAGTGTTCCTGACGCGGTCAGACCATCTGATGTTCATGATGTCTCGGAGGCATTTGAGGTGAAATCTGTCGAGTGTACGGATGTGCTTGCGGTATAAAACCCAAGTCTCCGAAGAGTATAGGAGGTTCGGCAACACAACAGCCATGTATACACTAACTTTTGTGGAAAGTTTAAGGTCATGTGACCGAAATACCTTGGGCCGCAGTTTTCCAAAAGCTGCAGCTGCTGCACCTATTCTGCTGTTTATTTCTGATTCCAGATCGCACTTAGGTGTTATGGTGCTCCCAAGGTATTTAAATCTTTCCACTTGTTTTAATATGTCTCCATCGATGCTTACACTAGGAGTAGAGGCCGTAGAAGTTGTTGTATTACTCATTATTTCTGTCTTTTTGACATTTATTTTCAGGCCAAATCTAGTACAAGTATCATGAAGACGCGTTATCAGGTTTTGTAGATCCTCAGCAGAATTTGCTACAAAGCATAAATCATCTGCATACATGATTTCGGTAATGATGGTATAAGACACCTTTGTTTGGGACTTAAGCCTAGCGATGTTAAAAAGGCCTCCATCCATGCGGAAACGAATGTGGATCCCTTCTGATAAGCCATTGAGCATCTCTCGAACGACTACAGCAAAATACAATGCGAATAAAGTTGGTGCTAAGACGCAGCCTTGTTTAACCCCACAAGTAACAGAGAAAAACTCAGACTGTTCGCCGTTGATGGAAACACAGCACTTCATGTCGTCATGTAGAAGACGAATCAGCCTAATAAACTTATCCGGGCATCCAATTTTAGCCAGAACAGTCCAGAGTGCTTCGCGAGGGACGCTGTCAAATGCCTTTTCGAGGTCAACAAAACAGAGAAACATCGGTTGATCTTGCTCTCTGCACTTCTCAAGAAGCTGACGGATAGAGAAGATAGCCTCACATGTCCCTCTGTCTGGTCGGAAGCCAAACTGGGTTTCAGGCAGAATCGATTCTGATAAAGGCAGAAGGCGATTAAGGAGAAGTCTGGCAAATACTTTTCCGGGGGTTGATAGAAGCGATATGCCTCGATATGAATTACAGTCGGCACGATCGCCTTTATTTTTATACAAAGAACAGATACGAGAGATTTTGAAACAGTCTGGAACTTGTTCCTCATCCCACATACGTTCAAACAATTTCCACAAGGTGTTGTGTAGATTATCTCCTCCGTATTTAAGTATCTCTCCACTAATTGCATCTACTCCTACTGCCCTTTTGTTTTGGAGCTGCTTAATGGCAAGTATAACTTCGCTAAGGTTCGGTGTTTCTATTAGCTCTGTTCGGGGTGAGGATTGTGGAAGCGAGCGTATTAGGTCTAGATCTGCTGACCGATTGACGTTGAGTAGCTTGTTGAAATGTTGTTCCCAACGCTTCATGACGTCATCTTTATTGGTCAGCGGAACGCCATCTGAAGATTTGATTGGAACAGAGCTGCGGTTAGCTGGCCGTATCAGTTTTCGAACTTCGTCGTAAAATGCCCCCAGCTGGTTTGTATCCGATAGCGACTGTATATAGCTAGCCTTTTCCTTCCACCACTTATCTTTGATCTCTCTAGTGAGCCTTCGGATATCAGCAGAGCTCTGTTTTACACGCTTAAGAATATCATCTTGGTGATTTGTATTACTCTGTTCGGCGAGAAGATCCCGGTGTTTCCTCAGAGCTTCGATGATAGCATTATCATTCTCATCGAACCAGTCGTCATGTTTAAAGGTTTTTAAACCCAAAACCTGACCACTTATTTCGATGAGACATGACGATAGTGATTGCCATGTAGTATTGAGGTCACCATTCTCAGCATCAATTGATGACAGAGCACTGTTTAAAGCTTGAACATATGCCTCTTTTGTTGGAATGTGCTGAAGGTTGTCTATATTAGTCCGTATGGATTTAACAATATTTCGTCTTCGAGGGCGTCGAAGGCAAACGTTAATCTTTGTCAACACAAGACGATGATCTGTCCAGCAGTGAGCTCCTCGCATGACACGGGTGATATCGATTTGACCAATATCTCTCCGCCTTACGATGGCATAATCGATGAGATGCCAGTGTTTCGATCGCGGGTGCATCCAGGTTGTTTTGTGTTTTGCCGGAAGTCGGAAGAAAGTATTGGTTATCGATAAATCAACTTGCGCGCAAAGGCTCAGTAACAGCTGTCCGTTACTATTCATACTTCCGACTCCGTGTCTACCGAGAATATTCGGCCAAGCTTCACTATCTCGACCAACCCTGGTATTGAAGTCACCTAATAGTAGTGTCTGTTCCCGAGATCTGACTTTAGACAGTGTATTGGTTAGCTCTTCATAAAATTGGTCTTTAATGTCGTCAGATTTATCGAGAGTAGGTGCGTATATGCTTATGATATTTAAAAAGTTGTTATGCTTGAGATGGAGTCGCAGTGTAATGACCCGGTCCGAGATATGCGTTGGTAATTCTTCCAATCGATTTACTATTTCATTTTTTATGGCAAAACCAACTCCTGAGCGTCTGGGTTCATTGGCTGGAGTACCTTTCCAGAAGAATGTGTATCCACCGCCATGTTCCACAATTTGTCCTTCATCAGCCAGATGTGTTTCGCTGATGGCAGCTATATCAACGTTGTAGCGGCGTAGTTCTCGTGCCACTATAGCTGTCTTCCGCTCAGGGCATGAGTTACCATCACGATCAATTAAGGTGCGAACATTCCACGCACCAAATATTAGTTTAGCTGTTTTAGGTTCATTCTTAGAAAGAGGTTTTCTATTTCTTTTAGTATTTCGACCACGCAAAGTGGGTTGCAAAGGTAGCCGTGGTTACTACCCCCCCAGTTAATATGGAACAAGCATTTTTTGGAGCACCTTTTCTAGCCCCTTCCTCGGCTGAGCGAGGAGAGCAGTGCCTCCCTAAATAGGGCTGCTCTGTCACGTGGGGTGCTGCCGAATTCCGTTGTTGTTCCGGTGCAACGAGAAAGCGACCATCATCCCCACGCCGCCTATGTGCAGACCTCAGACAAAGCCCAACTTGCAAAGTCAAACCTCTCTACCTCGGTCCATCGCCACAGGTCTTTAAGTCTCAAGAGCCAGTTTCCAGAAACAGTCTGTTGCGCAGGATATATTATGGTGCGTAAGTGTTCGCGCGCACACAGACGCACCCTCTCCTCCCTATTTCCTTGTACCGATGGAACGGATAACCGCTACGACCGGAGAGAAATAGGGCCGCAGTATCTGGGCGACGGTAGCAAGACCCCTGCCGTTACCCTTCAGGCCATCAACGTTGCCTAGCCGCCTCGCCACCGAAGGTGGACTGCTATAACAGCCGAGACAGACTGCACTATGCGGGGGGTGACCGCATAAGGCTTTAGTGTCGAAACATCAAAGCCCCCCTCAACCAGGTTTAGCCCACGAGTCGACGTGGTTTACCGGGGTGTGACCGCTGTGTGCATACAGCTACTTGGAGTCACTGGTGAGAGTTTATGAGTATCAACGAATTTAAATCGAAAACCTCACGCTATAAGCCGACTGGAGGATCCGACGCTGAGAACCCACTACACCCCTTCAAAATCTCATGTTCATATGTATATTATGTGTGAATGTGTGTATATATATATGTGTGTATGTGTCTCATATGTATATGTCCTGCCGTTTTACCTACTGAAACGGAATCTATATACGTATGTTATTCTAGGGTTGAAGCCTATAAATGTACCAAATTTTAGCTCAATTGGTTCAGCCATTTCGGCGTGAAGAGGTAAAAAAAAACACGCACATACACAAATCCACATTTTCGCATTTCTTCAATATCAAATTAATCACACTAAAATTATAAATGCGAAAGTTTGTGAGTGTGTATGTTTGTTACTTCTTCACGTCTAAACGGGTGGACCGATTGAGCTGAAATTCGGCATAGAGATAGCTTAGACCCTGGAATAACACAAAGGCTATACAGCGGGTAAAATCACTGGGCACAGCTAGTTATGTATAAATGCGAAACTTCATAATATGGATGTTATGTAAATTAATTACCTACTCTTTTACATCAAAAACAGCTGGACTGATAGTGAGGTATCTATGTATATAAGTAGCTTAGACCCTGGAATAACAGATTAAGGATGACCTGGAAATATTCTCTACGATAGAGCGGTAGAGAATATCGCCCAGGTTTGAACAAGCCTTACTACTTTTCAGTAGGTTAAACGTCTGGACGCAGCTATTTTTGAAAATATGTGTAATTGTAAATTTTTAAAACAAGCTTTTTATTATTATTACCATCTAGCACCAAAGTACTCCCCAAGACAAATCAAATGAGCCCAAACTCGGGGTTGCGTCGTTTAATTACGAAGTTCTTACGGGCACTTTCCGGCTCCATCATCAGAACAGCTCCATGTCATAATAATATTGCATTGTCATCCGATTTATACGTGCATGCCAAATTTCAGATCAATCAGAAATCGGGAAGTAGATCAAATTAAACATGCAAGATTTAATTACAGACAAACAGACAGACAGACCGGCAGACAGACAGACAACAGACAGGTGAAAGTAAATAAAAGCTTGTAATAAAAATCCCCTTCCATAGGTTGTGTCTTAATTTAATGATAGACTTATATTTACGCCAGAACACCTAAAAGATCAACAAATTATAGTCCAAACTGACCTGCGACAGCGATGGCCAGCATAATCCTGATAGCCGAGGTCCTCCCCATCATGACCGATCAGCAGCTGGCTCCAGACTGCCGCTCCAAGCACCTGCCTGATTGGAAAATTGGCCAATCTGGCTGATTGTGGATAACTACCGGCAAGGACGTTTAGGTGCTTAGCTATTGCTGATAGGTGCACAGGATTCGTTTGATTGCTGTGACGTCACAGGACTTCATATAACGCGCTGGGAAATGTGTAGTTGTACTTAGATGTAGGGTTTTGTATGTTTTAGATTTTAGACCAAGGGAATATTTAAAATATTGACACATTGCCTGCGGCGGCGTTTTTAAGAACTTTCTTAGGGGCCTAAAATGAATGTTGTATGGAAAAATCCTTTGGAAAAATTCCAAAACACACCGTTTGTGTTTTTCAGCACTCGCGTTCCGACCCCAAAAACACTGCTGTTGTGTTTTCTGCAGTCAATGTGCTAAACCGATTTTAAGCTTGCAATCGAAAACTGAAAATCACGTTTTTATTTATTATCACTAGATACATTATAAATAACTTTTAAAATCGCCTGATTGGTTTTCGATAAGTATAAAATTTAAATGCAACTTGGTAACTACACCTCTACTTAAAAAAAAGTTTCCAAATCGGTTCAGGCATTATTATCGATTATTCGGTAAACACACACACACACACACAAAAAAACACAAATAAAAGTGAAATTATATACTTATTTTTCGTAGGCTAATCTAACTTATCAAGAGCTTTACTTTCTTTTAACACATTTTATTTCACACAGCCACGACAAAACGTGTGTTCTTATTTATATCTTAGTTATATTTTATATTGATACTTCTGGGATGTCTGATAATCATGATAAATATCTAGAATAAAACTGTCGCATCCGATGATTAGATAAAACAATAACATGGATTTAGTTAGCCAAGTATATTTTATTTTGATGTTTTTCTATAAATATATAGGTAAGATAATTTTCTTTCTTTTCTTTTCTTTTTTTATAACTGTTATCTTAGGAGTATTTTAAAATATGTCTCTACTATACATATGTATATCTTTATAACCACCGTCGCTCTATTTTATGTCTTTTCTTTCCCTGCTTGGTTGTCTGGAAGAGATCGCTATTAGCGATAAGACCGCCAATTGTAACACTTCTTTTTGTGTAATCTTAGTTCTAAGCTTATATTATTGTATTTTTGTGTGCAATAGTGTTTTCTATTCTATTCTCTTATACCGATTGTCCGCTATTCGTCAAAAGCGCAGTTAGACAACCGAGGCGCAATCGTCGATAGCGCCTTTAGTCGATAGAGCAAATGTAAAAACGCATTTGGTTGAAGAAGCACTATGTCCATAGCGCATTTGGTCAAATGAGAAGTCCTGAACACCACGTTCACGAATCTCGGAATTTTTTGAGATTTCGTGTGAAATCACACTAATATACAGGCGAAAGTTTGTGTATGTTTGTTACTTCTTAACGCCTATACGGGTGGAGCGTTTGAGTAGAAATTAGGTACCTATAGAGATAACTTATTAGTCCCTGGAATAACACATAGGTTACAGTAGGTACTGCGGGTAAAACCACTGGGCCCAGAAGTTTAATATAATTTTGTTTTACTCAAGTCACTATAAAGGCAATTAAGGGTTGTTGGCCCACTACAGCGTAGTTACACTATACCAAATTTGAATATTTCATCGCGTTTTGGGTTAACTGAGAAATAAAAATCTGTTCTGCATTTTAGTACCTATCTGCATTTTATTTTACAAATTAATATATATTCACAAAATTGTACTACAAAATTCACAAGCATTCCTTGTCCACCGTTATAATCCATTATTATTATAATTAATTATTATTTATACTAATTATATAATATTTATGTATTTATCTATTAATTTTATAACCTAAATAATAATCTTGTCAACTCCTCACAGCCGCGAATAAAATGATTATTATACTTTTTGTATCTTATAATTAATATTTATTTATTATTATAATAATATCTGATTTCAACTTTGAGTTCAGATAAACAGAGATTACTTTTCTAAATTATTATTTAACAATTAAATTGTGATAATTTATAAAATATCTAAAATGTATTTTTTTTAATTAAACATTCCTTAATAATTAAAGATAATAAAATACCAAAGCATAATAAGGTAAAGTTTTATTTACTATACATATTTTTATCTTCCTAAGTAGTGAAAATACTCATTTGATTCCTGATATGAACACATTCATCTTAATAACATTAAAAAAATGCGAAATAACGAAGCTGTATTGTTACAAAAAAATGACTGAAGCGATTACGCTGAAATTTGACATAGACCCTGAAATCCTACTTTGTGGTCCTACTGTTTTAGTAACTTAGACCCTAGAATGACACATAGACTACTTTTCAGCAGGTAAATCCACAAGGCACCGCTAATCTTTTTATAAAATGAACGAGAAACATAATTATCTTATATCGACGGCCATCGTGCAAAACTAAGCAAGTTCAAAAGCGACATTCAGAAATATATCCTATAAGTCAAGTCTTTATAAAAATATTTACAAAAATGGCAAGATAAAAAATGTATGCTTATTATGTATATATATAGATAGAGACCTACGTGTGATAAGAAATGTAAATACTCAGGTGTAAAAAAATTATCTTGTGTGAGATACGCCGTTTTGCACGACTATCGGCGATATGAAAACTAGTATCTAGTTTACTTCATATCATTTTGTTCTAAAAAATATTATTATATTTTGTTTATTAATGATCATTTTATACTTATTTCATATATTTTATTGAGAATTATATTATTGTTAAATATTAATCGGCAACGCCTTTACAATTGTTCATAGCAAAAAACTTGTTTGTATAATAAAAACGACAGGCGTTTATTTTTTTACACCGCTGCGCTGCTCTATTGCTAATAATATAAGGGAAATTGGTATAATACGAGTTCTATGCTCGAAAGAAAAAATAAATTTAACAAAATATTTAAAAGATTAATAAAAAAAATATGTTGCAGTTCGTCCTGTCCAATCATTTTTTCAAACATGAAAATTGCTATAATTCAGCTTTGGGCCTTAATATTAAAACTATAAAATGTATGAATTAATGAATCTAAAGATAAAATAACAATATTATAATATTATGTAAAGTCGACAAATAAAAACTCCAAGAGCTGTGTTCTTTATCGTATAAAAAAGTTAAAATTATTCTACTAAATTGCCAGTATCAAAAATTAAAAATAAATTGTCATTGCCACATGCACCACATTACAGATATTCTAAAATCAAATATCTTTGGTCTTAAAATAGTAATACAAAAATATTTCTTAACCTAATTAAAACTAAACATATATTTTTACTATGGCAACACTGTCATACATACTTACTATTATTGTCATCCTACTTCGACTATTTTATTGAACGTGGGTGGCAGCGCAAGTGTCTTTGTGCAAGTAATTTAATGAACACTGAGTATTTTTTTTTTAAGTTTGACAGAATATGTAGTTCTATTTTCTCCCACGTTCAACAACATAATCACATTTTAAAACCTATAGATGCCATGGATTTTCAAACATTGTTTTTATTTTTTTATCAGAATTTGCCACACCTAGCAGAAAATTTAACTAAATGTTTTTTTCTGCTAAATTTAGCGGGATTATTTAATATCACTTTGCTTCTGTAATACATTTTCTCTACTGATGTCGAGTCTTTTTAACCAACCACAGATCTAATAACAAATATCTTTTTTGCTTTTTTTAGTATTTTATATTCGCTATGGCAACACTAAAGATGGCCGTTACAAGCGAAAATCACTTGGGGTTGAGTTTCAGTTCTGCTTCGTCTTTCGGCCTGGCTTCCTTGATCAGGTCTTTAGGCTTGACGTATTCGGTCCTTTTGTAGCAGAATCCCGCCATTATCGATAGAGCGGCGAATATTAAGGCTGCGCAGGCGCATACGACCCCGCCCCAGTCAGCGAGGATGCGCACCAAACGGATCTCTTCGATGATCTCGTCGCTCACTTGAACTTTTTGCTGCACCCAGAATATTGGGAACAACATGCGTGGAACTTTCTCGTATATTCTGGAAGAGAATTATGTTTTTTTTGTTGAAATGAGCCTAGTATATTTATGCTGGGCACAGATAAAAGAATACAAGTAAGCATAGGCGGATCCAGGATTTGGTTCTGGGGGGGGGCCAAGGTGCGGACGGGCAAAAATATTACAATTTTTACTACGAAAAATGTGTGTTTAGCTCGCTCTGAGCTGTTAGAAAGCTTAAACATTCATAATAATAAGTGCGCGAGCAGCTTGCTGCGAGCGCCGAGAAAAAAATCTTTACCATGAAAAATGTGCAAAATTCGTAACTCTACAATGCTTCTGGGGGGGGGGGGGGGGGGGCTTGGTCCCCTGCCCCCCCCCCCCCCCCAAATCCGCCTATGCAAGTAAGCAGTGCTACTCGCTTGCATGTTGTAAAGATTTTTAAAATACCAATTCGTATACCTAAATATTTTTAATAGCACCTACCTACATATTTTCAGTTTGACACTTTAAGTGGCTAAAGATTTCCAAAAATATAATGTACTTCTTTATTTACTGTCTTAAAAATAACTTTGTTGTTATAAATAATATAGTATATACTATAAAAAAAAAGTTATATAACTTTTTTCACAGATACATTGTGAAAAAGTAAATTATCTATACGAATCGAATATTATTCTAAAATTATTCATATCCTGCGAGTGAGAGAGATTCATGCAAGAAATACATCTTTAAGTATATTTTTATAGATATCATTAGGTACTTACCCAATATGAGTGCTAGGTTCTATAAACACGTTAAACTGGAACCTCCCACCCACGTCTAGAGGTACGCCTAATTTCTGGAACAATATAAATTAAATATTTACGTTACATCTAATCAATAAACAAAACTTTTAAAGTACCTTCTAAATATGTTTAACTAATTTCTCTAAAAAAACTCGAGGCCAAATATTTACCATTCTTTTATTGGCTTACACTGAGTCCGATTTAGGGCACAGTACAAGTTTCATCAAAATCGGGGCAGTTGTGTTCAACTATCCGAATCGTAACTCTCGCTCTCGATAGATAGATTATAGATAGATAACTCTTTATTGGAACACAGAAAATATACAGAAATAAACTTAAAAATAAAACACAATATCATAATCTATGTGTTACAATTGGCGGTCTTATCGCTAAAAGCGTTCTATTTTTCCTGAATGCGAGCTGGAAAACGGTTTTTTTCTTTTGAATGTGAGTTTGAAATTGGTTCTATTTTACCTGAATGCGAGTTTGCAATATTATTTTCTTTTTGTCTGAATGCAAGTTTAAAATCGCTTCTATTTTTCCTGAATGCGAGTTTGCAATCGGTTCTTCATTCCATTTGTTTCTTACCGGCTCCACAGCGAAGTAGAACGAGTGCAGTTCAGGGTCGGGTCTCATGCCGTCCACCTTCTCCCTGAGCTCAGGGTCAGCGTACAGGAAGTGAGGGAGCGAGAGGAAGGCTGGCGAGCCGAACCGGCACGCGGAGACGTTCATCACTCCGCCCCACAGGCACTCGCCGTTGCAGAAGCACGAGTTGTCTGACGATTGGGCCGCTGGAAGGAATAACAATATTCTTAGACCAGAGAGTAAATAATTCAGTTTGTAGTTTAATGATCCAGGTTATTTGCGGAAGGTAGTCATTTTTCAGACAAGACTCCACAAAATTTCGAAAAAAACGAAAGACTATGGACTATGGACTATGGATGGACGGCAGTTTTGGTTGGATTTTTTATGTAATAGTCGTTAGGTTATGTTGCAGACCTCGTAGTAATGCAACTTTAACTTTGGCAAATTGCAACGAAACTGCAACATACTTATACTAATATTCTTTTATCTGTGCTTATAGGTTGGCCACACAACATAAACATAATATTGTAATATTGATTTATCTCTGAGAGTGTTAGTGCCTAAGGAACCGGTCATAATGGAGTTAAACCTCAGTTGTTATTTTTAGAAAAAATAGAATAAAAATGAAAGACGAAAATATTCAGAAAACTTAAAACAAAATTTCGAATCTGAGGTATAAAAATTGCCGGTCTTATCGCTAAAAAAATCTCTCAGGAGGCGATCAAAAATAGTCAGCTTATTACCAATAAAAAAAGGCGTAATGAGAAATCTTTTTTTTATGAATGAAAGCAAGCGTACCTACGTTAGTTGATGTTAAGAAGATTTAACCAATCTTAAAATGCCTCCAACTCCCTAAACATCAGAAACATTTCATTAACCGAAAACTGCAATCCAAGAGAGGTTTTTTTATACAACGAAGTAAGAAGACGAGCAAGACGCTCACCTCACTGTAAGTGATAACGCTGCCCATAATCAGTAAGTACAGTGCCACGCGTTATTTTACAAAGGTAAAATTCTGGGTGCACTGCGCCAACGCTTCCTACTTGAGAGTCATAAGATGTTAAGATTGTTCAGCCCAGTAATTTCACTAGCTACAGTGCCCTCCTACGGAAGCACAGTAATGTTTGCACATCATTACTCAGGCGGTAGAATAACTGGCACTGTAGGTAATGTCATGGTCCGAAATATTTATTTGTTTATTAAGAAACTGGTACCACTAGAATCAGTATAACAACAGTGTAGAACCTCACAGTAGTCGAAGCTCCTCTCCAGCATGGCGTACTTGTGGTAGCTGAGCCCCTGCAGGTCGCCGCTGTCCACGTACTCCATGTTCACCGTCCGGCACAGGTCCGGCACGAACATGGTGAGTACTGACTCCTGGTTCAGGTTCCGAGGAAGGAACTCGCCCGCGCTGCCCACTATCTGGAATGCAAGTTTACCTGGTTTAAAAATTGATTGAGCCAAAATTTCCCCAAAAAAAAATCGGAAAACTCACAATTTAAGCCGGTACAAAGAATAAGTTTCCCCCTGTGTAAATTTTAGTAGGACATTAGGTAATATTTCCAATTAAAAAATTAAAACCAGTGTTAATATAAAGAAAAAATTTACTCGACTATTATATATTATTTTAGGATATTTTTATTTTTAGAATGTTTTTAATTTCAAGAACGCAACATTTTTAGGGAAATGATAAACTTTGGGGATTTTTATGACTTTCCCGCGAAAAAATGTCTGTCATCCAAGTCATACCTGTGAGCATTTCCCCTCATAAAACGGCAGCGACTCCTGATAATTCCACTTGAGGATCTGTCCTGGGTAGGTTCCTTTCTCTGCCCCAGACGTGATCTCCACGTACCCGTCCGTGTCTATTGAGTTATTTCTCTGGAACAAAGATAAAGTTCTATTAGACTATTAGTTACGCAATAACTTTGTTATGGACACTGCTGTTCTAAGAATATTTTGATCAAAGGAATATTTGGATCGTGATCGTATTCTGCTACCATATATTTTCCTCGTAGTCTTGAAACAGCATCTGCCCTGCAATCTTGGACATGGAGACAGAACATGGCCAGACCCATGGACAGACTTTAGCACCTACTTTTAGTTATATTGGTCATAATATTGGCTTCGGTCGTGGCTGTTACTACTTTACCACCCACTGGACAGAACCGTGTCACCAAGCGGTCATTATGACCGTGTTCCGAAATGTTCTGTGAAGCCAGGGAGGGATTTATCCCCTTTTTTATCCCAGGAAAAATGCGTTACGCATCATCACCCCACGCCGGGGGGCGCTGGGCGGTATGTGGGAATCCTCTGCCGAAGATGGGCCCGGCGGGGATACCTACTTATAAATCTGGGGGTGTTCCTGCGGGACGCCATAGTGCCGGGGCAACGGGTACGCCGAAGCACTCATCCGCGAGGGATTTATCCCCTAGGGTTAGTCTGCTACCATTTACGACTGCACCGTCGCTTAACATCATGCGAGATCAGTCAAAGGCTAAACTATAATCAAATAAAAGGTATTTCTATTCGATGCAGTACTTACTCCATAAAACCATCAGAATCTGTCCACCGGTGGAGCGCCACCATTGGCACTAGGGGGAGACTATTGGCCAGGTATACGGGTCCTTGTAACCTTCGAATAGCATCTCTCCTGCAGTCTTGAACACATGTCCAGACTCATGGGCATACCCTCTAGCTCTATTTGTTATATTGGTCACAATATTGGCTGCGGCCGTAGCTAGTTACCCACTGGACAAAACCGTGTCGTCAAGCACCCACTATGACCATGTTCCGACATGATGTTCAGTAAACCCAGGGAAGGATTTAGTCTGCTTACATCTTCAACCGCCATCTTGTGAGATCAGTCAAAGGCTTACCTATTGAAAGGTATTTCGATTCAGTACTTACTCCATAAAACCATCCGAACCTGTCCACCGGTGGAGCGCCCCCAGTGGCACTGGGCGGAAGACTCTTGGCCAGGTCCAGCACCGGGTCCTCGTAACCCTCGAACAGCATCTGCCCGGCTGTCTTGGACACGGAGACGTGCTGGCCGAACATGGCCAGACCCATGGACAGGCCCTTCTGGTGGAGGAAGCCCCAGTGGCGGGAGCGGAAGATTGCTGACTGGAAAACAATTTTTATTTAAAGAGAGCTAGAGTCTTTCACTCTTTTAGCATGCATCTTTTATATATTTAGATTTCCGTGAGTTAAAAATCATAATAGTCCTGCAAATTTACGAAGGCTGTCTAATATCTCATTTTTAACCCCCGACGCCAAAACGACGGGGTGTATAACACCCCGTCGTTTTGGCGTCGTTTGACGTGTCTGTCTGTCTGTGTGTGTGTGTGTGTGTGTGTGTGTGTGTGTGTGTGTGTGTGTGTGTGTGTGTGTGTGTGTGTGTGTGTCTGTGTATCTGTCTGTGGCATCGTAGCTCGCAAACGGATGAACGGATTTTGATTTAGTTTTTTTTGTTTGAAAGTAGAGTTAGTCGAGAGTGTTCTTAGCCATGTTTGGTGGAAATCGGTCCAAGATGGCCGCCGCTACAAAATGGCGGATAACTTTTTTCTTCCACGACCCTATCAATATGGGTATCAAATGTAAGGGCTTAACTAGTAGAATACAACGCACTATAACAAATTTAAAATCCAAGATGGCTGCCACCACAAAACCGCGAATTATATATTTTGAATGCGTTGCGTTGGGGGTTTTTTAAATTTTTAATTTAATTCACTTGTTATAATTCAAAGCACTCACTGGTTGGCACATTTATCTTTTGGTCAGTAGTTAGGTAAAAGTACCTATGTTTTTTAAACTAAGTACTCACAGCAGCGATAACATTAAGAGTTGTGATGTTATCATCCAAGCTCCCGTTGCTGGAAGGGTCGAAGTGCCAGCTCCGCATGGTGCGGTATGCCACGGAGGAGTTCTGGGGGTGGAAGGTCACATTCACATGCTGGCGGATCTCGCGGAAACGGTATGGACCTGGAATGATAACATATACAACTATTAAGGTACTTAATAATTTTCATAATAGCTACCTAGATTTTTGATAAGGTGCGATTATTTATTTTTAAAAATTTTAGTTATAGTGTTAAATAAAGGGTTGTTACGAGTATTATATTAAGTACAAGTTTTTTTACTTATTTCTTATATTTTATAACTAATAATTCTGAAAAATTAAACATAATATAAATACAAATTATATCATTAGGCATCACGTTTAAATAATGTACCTATTATATTATTATTTAATAAAAATACCTATATAAATTTTCCACAAAATGAAAAAAAGATGTGTTTTTTGTATTATAATATTATGTTAATATAATAAACTTCTTGTTTATAATAAAATTATACTCGTATACAATTAAAACTATAATTTTAATTTATACAAGTTCTAGTTTCACATGGAATTCAACATTATTTGTATGAATATTAATTACAGATTATAATCTGTAATTAATATTCATACAAATAACTACCATAACACATGAATTAAAATGTTTAGTTTGGGGCTTGGGGTTAGTTGGCGTTGTGTGAAATGTCCTGAAATATTATTATTAACAAGTGAATTAAATTAAAAATTTAAAAAAACCCCAACGCAATACGTAATTCAATTTTTTTTTATGGCGGCCATCTTGGATTTTTAATTTTATATAGTGGGCTGTATTCTACTCGTTAAGCCCTTTCATTTGATACCCATATCGATGGGGTCGTGGAAGAAAAAAGTAATTCGCCATTTTGTAGCGGCGGCCATCTTGGATCGATTTCCACCAAGCATGGCTAAGAACACTCTCGACTAACTCTTCTTTCAAACAAAAAAAACTAAATTTTTGCGTCGGGGGTTAAAATAGATCTTACCGAGCTCCTGAAACTTGGGTTTCTCGTCGGGGAAGTTGTCAGCGTTAGTCCAGTTGAACATGTAGATCTCGAGGTAGATGGGCACTGTGGGGGCCAACCATTTGCTGTAGGACAGCGACGTGGGGGACAGGGCCATTTGCTGGAATAACACAAAAAATACATGTTAGTAGGTAGTTGTAAATTGATCTTTCAGTTTTTTTTTTTATATGATGGCAAATATGCCTTTATTGAGAAAAACAAACTAACAATACTACAGCTACTACAGCAGTAAAGAACACTTTTATTAACCACAGATCGGCCACAAGCCGATCTACAGAAAATCCAAGTGCTCCAAACCACTGTCAGTTGGCAGAGTGCCCAGAATGCTGGCAGCATTGCCACGTTGAATGGCAATACTTATACGTTGGGCCAAATATACCCCAGCATTTCGGTCACACGTCGCCTCGACCAAGCGCTCAGATAAATTTTGGAAAATGCGGTGAGCTCCCGGACCCCCAGGACCCAAAGTCTCTACCCCAAACGGCTCAAAAATGTAACCGCTATCGAGGTTAGCATATTTACGCCGCTTGAGCCGCTCAGCAGAAACTGCCGCCGCACCAGCCGCAATTTGAGTCTCTGGAAGATGTGAGGGCGCCAGTGTATCAACGCAAGTCGCGTCCCACACTAACGGCCGACCTAACTTCCAGGGAATCAAAGTCATACCGTCAGGTCTTTTACCATCGTCACGCATCAGACCATTCGGTTCGAGAATGGCTGCTACATTGGCGCTGGTAAAAGCCCGGCGAATGATGTCGTTGAGACTGGAGTGGCGGGAGATTCGGCCAGCACTCCGAGAACATGAGAGACCATGGTGCCCGAGTTCGTCGACTGCATTACCACACTGACAGCGGTGACCTACGTAACATGCTGCACCCAGGCGCAAACTAACAGCTACACGAAAAGCAGATGAATCTAAAAGATTACCAGTATTAATGGAAGGGATGGCTTGCAACCAAAAACCAGATTCCCTAACAGAGACTGCTAGAAGTCGGGCACGGTCTGACGAGTTGGGACACGTTTGTATTAGACTATTCCGTGCCAACTCGCAGAGAGGCCCATCCCACAGTCTCTGTGAAGATGGTACTTTAGGTAAATCGGTATTGGGGCAAGCTGCCACCCAAGCATTTTTTGCCTCAGCTGAATTAGCTATAGCCAAAGATGATAATGCGGGGTCTCGCGAGGGAGCGAGTATTTTTTGAATGAGATTGTCCGAACTATGCACTGAGGACAAAAAAGCCGCGAGAGCGACACTAGAAATTTTACGGACCCCCAGGCCCCCAAACCTGATAGGTAAGGAGGCTTGAGACCAAGCCCTGTCCTGCCCTGCCCTTGGATTGTCATCCAAGCTCAAATTCAGGACCGACATCAGGGTATTTTTTATGACGTTGTCTAAGCTTACGAGAAGCTCATTGTGTTTCCACAATGGACTACATCGTAAAACGTATGTAAATTTTGGTACAAACAAACAATACCTGATAATAGTAAATGCCATGTGGGCATTAATTTTGATCAATCTGTCCGAGGCCATCATAAAATTTTGAATTTTTTCCTCAACAAAAGGTGGGAAGGATTCATCTAGGATCGGCGAACCAAGGAGGCGAAGTGAGCACTTATCTACAATTTTTATGCTGGGTGCCAAACGAAGGAATTGATCAAGTACCAAATCTTTGTCCAAACATGTATCTGAAATAAAAATTTCACATTTTGATAAATTTAGGTCTAGGCCAATGAGACGAAATTCGTCTATAAGAGTTTTTAAATCGTCAAGTACAGTTCCCGCATCACCTCCTAAAGTTCCGTCATCTAAGTACCAAACATTAAGTTTGGACTTTAGACGCTGAATAATCGGATGGATGGCCAGGCTGAAAATGGCCGGTCCGAGTGGATCACCCTGTTGACAACCAACAGAAGACAAAATAAGATTATTTTTGTAAACTAATTTCGAAGGATTCCCATAACATTGCCAAAGAAAATTGTAGATATCCGGGACTTTATCTTTCACTTGCGTCAACAGGGCCCCTCTGTCCACCGAATTAAAGGCGTTCTTTACATCCACCTTTAGCAGAACCTCACCACAATTTTGATCGAGAAAAGTGCGAAGAGAATGAACAGCTGCCTCACAGCTGCTGCTTTTTCTTGCAACAAACCTTGGCCGCCAGGCGACGGTAAGTCGTACCGACCGCAATTGGCCTAATGCCACCATCTTTTTTTGCAAGTGCGCACAAGTTGGCGCCGTATAAAATGTCAGTGATTTCACTGTTAACTCGACCAGCCAACATCAGGTTAACTAAATCAGTTAAATCCTTCAAGAGGGTTGCGCCAACCTCGCCCGAAATAGCGCATAAAAGATCTTTTAAGTGTTGAGGTGTAAGGCCATCAAGGCCACCAGCGGAACCATTTTGAAAGGACATAACGGCTTTAGAAACCTCGCTGACGGTCGCTTGAACAGTGACGTCACCGGGTTGTGGTGGATCGGGCATGATAAGGTCGACCGCTGCCAGTGGATGCTTTTCTATCAGGGACTGTACTGTTTCAGGGCTGTTTGGAGCTACTAAGTCGCTAGAAAATAAAACTCGTGCTGCGCCACTTATGTCTCCGTCACTAATTTTGTTCTCAACCAGTTTTAAAGAAGCCGAATTGTTGGAAATTTGATTGGAATTTTGTTTATTGTTTCGTCTAATGATAGGCGCAACAATATTGTGGTTTTGGATGTGGGTCATATCTCTATACAATACGCAATTTTGTTTCACCCTAGAGGTGAGCGAGTTATATTAATATTAGAAATGTAATAAAATTCCGATGAATATTGTAATCCTTATCCCTTTTTAAGTCCATTTGAAAAGATAAAGAACTGCTTCCACGCGTATGCTCTATTTACAGGAAACACCTATTTTGTCCAGTCATTTTCTTGATCTTCTTGCAAATACAATTTTTTTTTTATACATTGAAGTAAGAAGACGAGCAAGACGCTCTCCTGATGGTAAGAGATAACGCTGCCCATAATTTATTTATATTAGTACGGTGCTACCCAGTGCACTGAGCCAACGCATCTTACTTGAGAGTCATAAGATGTTAAGACTCTTCAGCCCAGTAATTTCACTAGCTACAGTGCCCTCCTACCGAGGCACAGTAATGAAGAACATATTGGGCAAAGCCGAAGTGCCTACACGGATTTGCATGCATCTTTAAAAACCCAAGGCTGTTTCTAGGTAGGTATGTTCCTAGAAATAACTATTAAAATAATATTTTATAAAAACTTAATTTCAGAAGAATAGAACATAAAAAATGTGAGAACATAATAATTTGTTTTGACGGAATAACAACCATGACACAACAGCCGAAGCCTACCACCGCACCAGTAGGTATAGCGAGTGAAAAAAAACACACACACACATTCACTAATAAATATAATATATTATTGTCATGTGATCTAGAATTATATTTACACCACAGCCTGGCTTACAAGGCTACAACCATCTAATCTTTTTTTTATACAACGAAGTAAGATGACGAGCAAGACGCTCTCCTGATGGTAAGAGATAACGCTGCCCATGATTAGTACAGTGCTACCCAGTATTTTACAAAGGTAAAATTCTGGGTGCACTGCGCCAGCGCTTCTTACTTGAGAGTCATAAGATGTTAAAACGCTTCAGCCCAGTCATTTCTACCCCTACACTTTATCTATAATTACCGCTTTATTTTGATTTAGAAGAGCTTTTTAAAAAACCAGAAAGAAGACCCTGGTTATCACTACATATTATATTATTACATAGTATAAAACAAAGAGGCTTCCCGCTTCTGTCTGTCTGTCTGTCCATATGTGTATGTGCCTTTAAAACCACGCAAACGATTTGAAATGCGGATGCGGTCAAATTATCCGGTTTTATCCGAATCTAGATAACAATTTTATTATTTAAGTTTTTAAATTGTGCCTATTTTCATTTTATGCGACTTTAGAGACATTTATTTCCTCAATTTATTTTATGCGATGTGCATTGTGAATATAAGATTTAAGTTTGCAAAACCTGTTCAAAATAAACTAATTTCCGTAGACCGGCTTGTGGCCGATCTGTGGTTAATAAAAGTGTTCTTTTTTGCTGTAGTAGCTGTAGTATTGTTAGTTTGTTTTTCTCAATAAAGGGATTTGCCACTTAAAAAAAAAACTTTATAGCAAAATATAAATATAGGTACAACAACGACCTATATCTAATAACTTACAGACCTAGATTTTCTAATACTTTATGCTAGGTTAACAATCGGTGGTCTTAGTACTTTCAAAGAAAACCTGGTCATACGGTGCCGATTTAGAGCAAGCCTATTTACTCAGTCAAAATTTAAAAATATATATTTTTTCATTAACAATGGATACAGTTTCCGTTCTATTTTTAAGAAACAAGTAATTTTTCAAAATATATAGAATGAGCTAGTTTTTGGCCGGTCTTCTCACAGTGGTCATTCGGAATGCCGAATGAGTAGAGTATTCAAAATTACATTCTAAATATTATAGTAATAATAAATAAATGTTATAATAATAAAAAACAAATAAATAAATAAAATAAAAATAAATAAATATTTCAGGACGTATCACACAGCGCCACCTAACCCCAAACTAAGCAACTTAATGCTTGTTAGAATAAATGTGTGTGTATGTGTGTAATAATATTATGTTTGCACTGTTCCCTATTTGAATAAAATGTTTTATTTTATTTTGTCAATAAATAAGCGAGATTCTAATTTAAAAGGTTTATTTTCTTAATTTTAGAGCTATTTAAATAAAATCTTGTTTTAATTTATTATTCTAAAATTAAATTTATTAAAATTATAAGAACATAAAAGGTACAAAAAGGTCAAAAGGTTTTACTTACCTACTATAATATTATATTGTGCTAGTATTCCTTTTTTTCTTATATTTTATAATTTGTAGTGCACGAAAATAAAATAAAATATTGTACTATTGCATGTTCATCAGGACGAAACTGTTGTAACTCTAGAATTAATATTATGTACACCTTTCGCTGTACAGTTTATGCAATAAATAAAATTGAATTGAATTGAATCTTTTTTTCCTCTATGTATGTAGTGTATTTTCCGCAAATATAGTAAATGTGTTTTCTTTTTGTCTTTCTTTCTTTCAAAAAGTATTTCAAAGGTCTAAAAATGAGACACACTGGCTTAGCCCTAATTTGCACGTCATAGATATTATCTTGTCATTCAAATTCAAAATATTTAAGCCAATGAAAGCTTCGTCTTTACATATTAGCTATTTTGGTTTATAGTATTATGTAGATATATCTAAAAATAAATATGTGAATGGGCTCGACCGATTGACCCAGAACAGCACAATAACTTATTTTGCGCAAGTATAATTTGGTTAACTTGAAATACTTGATTTTGTGACCATTGGAACTCCGTAATTGAACGACGCAATCCTATCGAGTTTGGAGCTCATTTGATTCGTCTTGACGAGTACTTTATGATGCTAGATGGTAATAATAATAATAAAAGCTTGTTTTTAAAAAATATTTTATGGGGCTGCGCAGACGACAGACTATCCATGACGCACTTTTTAGTCTGTGAAAATAGAACCAATGCAATTATATGCAGTAACGCACACGACGCGCAAAAAGTCCGGCGCACAAATAATCCGTGTAATTCGGGCAGACCGCACCGCGCCGCGCCGCGTCGCTCCGCACAAAAAGTGTGTGAAAAAAATTGAACGTTTGCTTCAACGCGCGCTAACGCAGACGGCACACACTTTAGTCTGCAATCTGCATTTGCTAGTGGTGGACGTAACGCTTCTTTCTTCTTCTTTTTCTGTACTTCATGTACAAAATAATACTGCGAGATCTCTGCACGATTTCCATAGCGTCTACGTCCAGCCCTGGATTTACACTAGGGGCATTCGGGGCGAGTGCCCAGGGCGGCAAATTTTCAGGGGGCGGCAAATTTACTGAGGGCGGCAAATTTCGAAACGAGAAAAAAATATTCAATCCATAAACATCCGATGTTGAATTAAAATTTGTATTCTCAATCACGCTGGTTATTATTATAATTTTTTTTTGCGCTCATAATAAGAAGTCTGGAATACTGGCCACACAAACTCAAGATTTTTGCTCCAAACGAGCTATCCGTCCACTTTTCGTAGCAAGACTTTTCTCGGCACTTGCAGCTAGTTGCTCGCCTTCTTTTTTTTTTATTTTTGGCACTCAAAACGACACATTCACTTTTTGCAGTCAGATATACAAAATTTTCTTGGTGCTCACAGCTTCTCGCGCTTTGAATAATATTTTTTTTTATTTTAACACTCGGAGCAAACTATGCATCCATTGTTTATATAGTCAGAAAAACAAAATTTTCTCGGTGCTCACAGCGATTTTGGCAGTCAGGGTGAAGTATGCGCCCACTGTTGTGTAGTCAAATATACAAAATTTTCTCGCTCGCAGCAAGCTGCTCGCAGTCTTTTTAGTCAATATAATATTATAATTTTCTTGCCACTCCAAGCGAGTCTTACGCACACCTGTCGTAGACAGATAGATAGGTAGATAAAACACTTTATTGAAACATTGAAAAATAAACTTAAACATAAAAACCCGGTATTATAATCTATGTGTCACAATTCACAATCAGCGGTCTTATTGTAGTTTAAATTATAAAATTTCTCAATTATAATTTCTCTTTTTCAAAGCAAGCTATACACACAGCTTTCGTAGTTAGATGTATATTTTTTTTTAATAAATATTCATAATTACGTATAATATGAAAGAACTCGACAACAAATTTCTTAGCAAAATGTCTAGCCGATGAGCGTTTATAAATAATATTTCGGCGGAGGGGGGCGGCATTTTCTCACTGCCCAGGGCGGCATTTTGGCTAAATCCGGGCCTGTCTACATCCCTACAGCTCTGCTGACAGAATGATCGAAGATGTGCGTCGTGTGCGTTGAGTCTGTGAAAAATCCGCAACCGACTTTTTGCGCGCCATGCAGATTTTTTGTGCGCCGCAGACTCGATCGTACAAAAAGTGTGCCGTCTGCGCAGTCCCTAAAAATTTCACTTGTATGTGACAGGTTACGTACAAAATCGAACATTACAAAAATTGTCCCGCACCGCGATTACTTTCCCGCCAGCATTTTCCACGCGCGCCGCGATCGTAAGCTAGTCTGAAATGAAAGAAGCTTACTTTCAAGAAGGGGTGAATTCACCCTCTCTAGACAAAGTGAATGGGAAAAAATATATTTTTACCACAAATATTATATTTTTCCGTCTTGTGTTTATTTAGTTTAAAGTCATAAGGAAAGATATAAAATATATTTAATGTTCAAGTTATGTTGTAGCTTTAAAACTTTTGTTTTGATAATTTTAAATAATAAAACAAATGTTTATTACCAGAACTGGTTTGAACAGCCGATCAAGTTAGGTTTTTTTTGATAGGTAATAAAAAGTTCCTATAACAATAATTATTCGTTCAGCACATCTATGTAACACAAAAGTGAATATTTTATGTAGATTTACGCCAACAATTGAATTCATAGTTATTTTAACTGTCCTTGGGTGTAATAACCTACATCTATAAAACAACATGTACCTACTTCCAATCTTACTAATATTATAACGTGAAAGTTTGTAAGAATGGATGTCTGGATGTTTTTAAGTTATTGCATAGCTTCTATCGCGGGCCTTGAGCGTGGGGACCGAATCCAGAAATTCCGTAACGAAAAAAACCTAACACCCCTCACTCCGACCGGCACAGCGGTGATACTATAATTACATAAGTTGATAAAAAATGCTATGCAATAGCTTTACCGCGGCAGTCCCCGAGTTTACTCTTTCACGTCTAAACGGGTGGACCGATTGAGCTGAAATTTGGTATGGAGATAGCTTAGACCCTAGAATAACACATAGGCTAAAAGTACACTAGTACAGCGGGTAAAACCGCTGGGTGCAGCTAGTATTATAAACGTGAAAGAATGTATGTATGTTTTTTACTCTTTCACGCCTAAACGGATGGACCGATTGAATTGAATTTTGGTGTAGAGATAGATTAGACCCCGGAATAACACATAGGGTACAGTACAGCAGATAAAACCGCTGGGCGCAGCTACTAAGTCACTACATAGTATAAAATATTTTAATAATGCTTACCGCGTCTGTCTGTTCATAATGTATGCTAATATCTTTAAAACTACGCAACGGATTTTTATGCAGTTTTCATTAATAGATAGAGTGATTCAAAAGGTTTATTAATGTATAGTACATGCATAATACTGTAAAAGAACACTGATTCTATTAAGCGCGACAAACAGCGCTGCGCTCCACTATTAAATGTTCTCGTATATAGGTAAAGAATGGATGTGTTTTTGTTACCTCTTTACGCGAGATATATTTCGATCTATAGATTAGATAACTCTTTGTTGACCACAATTTATGATCTATTGTTAGGATTCTTTTGATTAATATAGGTGTTTTTAAGTCTAGGGTTAATAGGTATTAGGTAGGTATCTTCAGTAGCGGCGTAAGGGTAGGACGCGGTTGGGCGACCGCTCAGGGCGCCGGATGAAAGGGGCGCCACAGGCACAGGCCCAAAAAAAAAAATTTCTCGGCGCTCGCAGCAAGCTAGAAAAGTGGTTTTTTTCTGGATACGCTCATGATTTTGCCCACCGGATTCGGCCCAGAAAAAAATCCTTGATTATATCCTTTTTCGTTTTTAGTTTTTAGTATAGGTTTGAATTGTTTTTTAGGGGGCGTCGTAGAAATCTCGCCCAGGGCGCTGGTAATGTTAAAACCGGCACTGGGTATCTTCTAGGTGTGTACAATCTTAGACCGCGTCGGCACTCTCCATCAGGTGAGACTGTGGTCAAACGCGGACCTATCATCAATAAAACAACTATTTTATGACCACTGGTAATGTATGGCTTTATGAAAGGAATATAAATGAATTTTAATACTTATAAAGTTGTTTTTTTTTTACAACGAAGTAAGAAGACGAGCAAGTCGCTCTCCTGATGGTAAGAGATAAAGCTGCCCACAATTAGTACTGCGTTTCCCAGTGCACTGCGCCAACGCTTCTTACTTGAGACTTGAGAGTCATAAGATGTTAAGAATCTTCATCCCAGTAATTTCACTAGCTACAGTGCCCTCCTACCGAAGCACAAGCACGAAGTTTTTTTATTTGCCTTTTCTGGCTTAGCATATCGCTGCGGCCAAAACTGACCTATTGTGATCGCCACTTTGTGGGTGAGAAGACCCCGTTTGCGTAGCGTTATGGTTCGCCACTGACCCTTGCAGCTTCGAGGAACTGAAGGATTTTCCTGGGGTTGGTCTCTCTAAGCTCGTCCGGGCTAAATAAAGGTGGTAAGTTGCGGCCGTGGGTAGTCAACACTTACCACTGCATAAGACGAGCGTTAAGATGGCGGGACCAAGTCTTGGATTTCCATGAAACATAATATACCAGTATTTAGTACCTATTTAGTACCTCCGATCAAAAAATTAGTACCTCAACAGAAAAGCTGCGGCACAGCAAAAACCTTGGTCCCGCCATCTAAAACTGTACATACTCGTATATCACACCAATATTATAAAGGCGGAAGTTTGTTATGTTTGTTACGTCTAAACGGGTGAACCGATTGAGCTGAAATTTCGTATAGAGATAGCTTAGACCCTGGAATAACATTATAGGTACAGCGGGTAAAACCGCTGGGCGCAGCTAGTTCATTATATAGCGTAGCCATAAAAATTAAAAATCGATCGGTACATCGATATCGGCACCATGAGGAAAAAACTTTATTTTCTATGCAAAATCACAAAACAGCTGATTAACTTTGCACTTTTATATACAGGTGAAATTTAAACCTACCTAATGTTAAACCGATCAAGGTTGGTTTCAATTATAATTAATAATAAAAAATAATAATAATAAATATTTCAGGACGTTTCACACATTAACGGAGACTCACATTTTAAATTCGTATTTAAATAAATAGGCCAACGCTATTCGGGCTAGGCGCAATCTAGGCTTCCGTACTACAAGCAAATGGGTAACTAAATCGAAAAAGTTTCTAAGAAACCCATCCCTCATTATAAAAAACCTATTCAACGATGATGATCCCCAAAAGATGGGATCAGGCAGAAAAAAATCATTCCTGTCTTACATGTTCGGGAGGTACACTAAATTAATTAATTATTTTTTAACGTTCTCTTACCTTTACTATTGCCCTTATTTGTGTCAAATTACGGCTTTCTAGGACTTATAGTTTCACCGGACGGACAGACGGACAAAGCAAAACTATAAGGCTTCCTTGTTGACTACGGAAGCCTAAAAACCGCTAGACCGATTTCGATGAAACTTCAATCGGACCAAGTACACGAGTACACACAAAAACAGACCAAAAATTTAAAATCAGTTTTATTTAATTTGTTGTTTTTTTTAAAATATTTTTTTTATATAAGTATGTACCTACCTAGAAAAAACCCCTTATCTAAAAAAAATGTAAAAATGCACTTCGACGAATTATTTTGCTTCATAATAATTCCTAAAAAGAAACAATATTTTCCCCTAGATATAATTGACAGAATATTATCATTGTACGTTCAGCCCCTCTAGCACAGACGTTTCGTAGACTTGTCTTGCTGTCAAGTCAAACTGTCATTCCATACATTGTACTTTTGTGAATGTATAGGATGACAGTTCGACTTGACAGTAAGACAAGTCTACGCATTTTTCATGCTAGAGGGGCAGTATATTACCAGGTACACATAAATTAAAAACAGATGTGTGCCAATTGTGTCAATTCGAGTGATCTAACGATGACGCAAATCATTTGACATCAATAAATATTGATTAAAAGCTTAGCCCCTAAAGGATTGACCTGACTTGACCTGATCAAAAGCAAGTGTTTGCTAATTTATTCGTTGATTACTGAAGATTATATATTCATTAAAATCATATAGCTTTATGCCTTGGCTTACTTTTTAGTAAGCCAAGTTTGCCAACATCTGTTTAATTTTATATTTTTTATTAAAGACCGGTAAACGGTTGGCGGATCATCATCATCAGCCTGTGTTTGTCCACTGCTGGACATAGGTCTCCCTCATGCCACGCCACTCAACTCGGTCCTCCGTCTTTCTTCTCCACCCACCCCCAGAGACCCTCCGAATCACATCGCCCCATCTCGCCCATGGTTGGCAGGTAAACGGTTACCGTCGCCTATAGACGTCAGATGACTTCAACAATAAAGCTTACGTCAGACTGAGGCGGTAAAGCGAACGCATTCCGGGACGGAATTTTTGTAATGTTCGAATTTGTATGTAACCTGTCACTCTGTCACATATAAAGCGAACTCCGGCAGGAACAAAATGAAGATCGCGATCGCTTTACCGTTCCGTCCCGTGGTATTCCACGGTATTTATAATTCCGGACACATTTTTGATAAAGCGGCGTAAAACTGGACACTCTACACTTTACTTTTACCGGGGGTAGACTTCCTTTGCAGGAGGTCGACTAGGTGGGTACCCTAACAGTGTCAGTTATTCTACCGCGTGAGCAGTGATGTGCAAACATTACTGTGCACAGGTAGAAGGGCACTGTAGCTAGTGAAATTACTGGGCATCTTATGACTCTCAAATAAGAAGTGTTGGCGCAGTGTACCCAGAATTTTACCTTTGTAAAATCCTGGGTAGCATTGAACTAATATTATGGGCAGCGATTATCTCTTACCATCAGGAGAGCGTCTTGCTCGTCTTCTTACTTCGTTGTACAAAATAAAAAACCTCAATGTTTGTACGCCTTTAAAGGCATAATTTTGATGAAACTATTAGTCTTAAGATCTTATTGTGCCCAAAATTCTGACAAATTATCTTGTCTTATCTTAAAATAATTTTAAAGCCGCTTCAAAAATAAGGATATCTGTGTTTGGTTCAGCTGTATAATATAAATATCTACTCGGATATCATATTAATTATATAACTACCGAGCTACCATACGGTACGGCTCACAAAATAATAATATAAACAAGTGAATATTTAAAAATACTTTTTAAAAACAAGCTTTAATTATTATTATCGTCTTGTATCATAAAGTACTCGTCAAGACGAATCAAATGAGCCCAAACTCGATGGGGTTGCGTTGTTTTATGACGGAGTTCCTTTGGCCACCTTCTAGCTCCGTCATCAGATCAGCTTGATGTCATAAAAATATTGCATTGTCATCCGATTTACACACGCAAATTTTCAGCTCAATTGGAAACCGGGAAGTGGGTCAAATTAAACTTGCAAGATTTGATTACAGACAGACAGACAGACAGGCAGACAGACAGACAACAGACAGGTGAAAGTAATATAAAGCTTGTAAAAATCGACTTTCCCTTGAAATTAATATCGATCGGCTGATCCATTTTGTATGTCAAGTCAAAAAAAAAAATGTCAAGTAAAAATATATAAGTCTTGAGTCTTGATGAAATATATGAATAATAATAATTTTCGAAGTGCCTTTATAATTAAATATTACCAGTTGTATAAGTATTAGGATATAGTCATAGATCGTAATAAATATCATATATCAATAAATAAAGATAATATTGAAATTATAATATTATTTGCGATACATACTTATGATTGCACTGTGCTACGCGCTACAATCGCCTACGACCCGCGTAGCAACTAAGTACCGGCAAAAACTAAGTAGGTAAGCATAAGTTTTAAATCTAACTATTCTGACTTCTAAAATAATTAAAAAATATGTATTTATTGGTTTACAGATAGATAATAAAAATTACTGAGATATATTATAACGCTTTATAACTTTGGAGGTGGGGACTATGTGCTACGGCCATAGAGAAAATATGCGGCTACGACCCACCTGGCTCAGAAATGATATTATAAAACACTGAGACAAAAAAATTGGGTGTTATATCTCAGCCGTTTTTACAAACTTATATTTACTTTCACCTGTCTGTTATGTCTGTCTGTCTGTAATCAAATCATGCAAGTTTAATTTGATCCACTTCCCGGTTTAGAATTCTCGATTGAGCTGAAATTTTGTATGCATGTATGTCGGATGACAATGCAATATTATTATGACATCGAGCTGATCTGATGACGGAGCTGGAAGGTGGCCAAATGCACTCGGTAATTAAACGACGCAACCCCGTCGAGTTTGGGCTCATTTGATTCGTCTTGACGAGTACTTTATGATGCTAGATGGTAATAATAATAAAAACTAGTTTTTAAAAAGTTATTTTTTAATTTCACTTATTTAGTTTCGTAGACCAATAGGCAAATATTGTTTGTGTGTATTGCAGAAAACAATTTCTGCAATCTTCAAAGTTAATAATCATTTCAAACGTAAGATAATGGTAAATAGGACACGTTTATTCAATTAATTTCATAATAATAAAATTATTTTTAGTATATTTTATTTTAATTGTAAATAATTTATTAAGGTTACTTCGTGTCACTCACTGGCTTTGGATTTAAATTTATAAAATTGAAACGACAAAATCTTGCAAATTATTGAAAATAATATAATATTATAAAAAAATAAAGGGGGTCACAGAAGGCAAATTCAAAAATCATCTTAAAGCTATTTTATAACAGATTTTTTATCGAATACAAAGATGCTTGCAAACTTCTGCAAGAAAATCTTCGCAAACAACATTATTATGTAATAATATTATTATTTTTTTAACTTTTTTCGAACTCAAACGCAAATCTAGATTTAACATAGATTAAATTATAAAACATAGTAAAATCTAGCATACATATACATAATATAATTTTTAATTGGTCATTATATCTCTTTACCGTGGTCTAAGGCTCAAAATTATAAGTTTGTGATACTGATTCTGGGCGTTTTGAGTAAGAGAAGAAGAACACAGACGCTCGTAAGTAGTAGGTTTAATGTTTTTTTTAAATTAAGAAATAGTAGAGATTAATAAGAATAGTAGAGTTACATTACAAAATGTGTCTTTAAAAACTCAAAGTGACGGAGCTTTATGATCACAATAAAGATAAAACTATTTTTAAAACTTTGAAAGTTAAAATGCAAATGCGCTTTTTCTTACAAAATTCAAAACCGTTGCAGGTACTTAACCTTTTAAAACTAGATGGAAATGCTAATATTAACATACGTAACGCTAATATACGAGGATGTCGAATAATTCATTACTTTTTTTTGTATTTTTATGGATTTTCAAAGCATTTAAATTAAAAAGTTGGTCCAAATCATAAATAAACAGAAATTTTGAGCCGGAACTCGGTCTTTATTTATTTTTCTATTTAATACTATAAAATATTATGAACACAAAACCATCGCAATCTTCTACTCATTGTATTTATCTGATATATGAAAGGCAGAAACACAATTATTCGACGGTTTATAAGTACTAAGTAACAAACAATAATAATAATAATAATGCACATGAACAACAAAACATAGGTGGGTAGATATGTAGGCACTTCATTTTGAAGTTATGCCAAACCCTTATAAGGGGTTTTAATCACAAAAAAACCTTATTGTGACTAAACGGTTGACAGGTTAAAATATAACATGAGCATAGGTACGTTACGATTTAGACGAAACAGCAGGCGGAAAGACGAAAAGATATATTTAGCGTTTTCCAAAAGCGATTGTCTAAGGCTCCAGGAACTATAGGTATTAGGTATAGGTTAGCTTTCGCATTGTTCTGCATCGGGCGGCCGCGGCGACGGCCGTCACCACCCGCCACCGACCGCGCATCATGCTAGTTCACTTGTCGTCCTCATGATGATGCTTACCCCTGAGAGTACAGCGTCGAACACTTGCGGCCAGGTGAGCGCACAGAGCAGCGCGGTGAGAGCGAGTGCGGCCGCGGCGACGGCCGTCACCACCCGCCACCGACCGCGCATCATGCTAGTTCACTTGTCGTCCTCATGATGATGCTTACCCCTGAGAGTACAGCGTCGAACACTTGCGGCCAGGTGAGCACACAGAGCAGCGCGGTGAGAGCGAGTGCGGCCGCGGCGACGGCCGTCACCACCCGCCACCGAGCGCGCATCATGCTAGTTCACTTGTCGTCCTCATGATGATGCTTACCCCTGAGAGTACAGCGTCGAACACTTGCGGCCAGGTGAGCGCACAGAGCAGCGCGGTGAGAGCGAGTGCGGCCGCGGCGACGGCCGTCACCACCCGCCATCGACCGCGCATCACGCTAGTTCACTTGTCGTCCTCATGATGATGCTTACCCCTGAGAGTACAGCGTCGAACACTTGTGGCCAGGTGAGCGCACAGAGCAGCGCGGTGAGAGCGAGTGCGGCCGCGGCGACAGCCGTCACCACCCGCCACCGACCGCGCATCATGCTAGTTCACTTTTCGTCCTCATGATGATGCTTACCCCTGAGAGTACAGCGTCGAACACTTGCGGCCAGGTGAGCGCACAGAGCAGCGCGGTGAGAGCGAGTGCGGCCGTGGCGACGGCCGTCACCACCCGCCACCGACCGCGCCGGCCGCGCATCATGCACACGCTGCGGCTAGCCACCACTCACCACCTCTGCAACAAACATCAACACTTTGTAGCACCTACAGCCACACATCACAGTGTTGATTCACGAAAGAAAAAGATTTTGCCACTTTTTCCACCAAAATCACATTTTGTTCTTGAGAAAAGTATCTAAAACTTACAAAGAAAATATTGTTTCAAATTGTTGGTTAGCAAAAAAAAAGTGTGATTTTTGGGTAGGGACGCGCTACGTTCCTTACCAGTACAAAATGCACCCCCGAGTTCGGCCAGTGACTTCACAAAACTAAGCAACATCTCACACGATTTTTATCAAAGTCTCAAAGAAGAAAATACACGCGCTATAATATTCTATGGCCACTGATAGTAAGTCAAAAAACAAATTAATAGACTCAGGAAATGACTACAAATATTCACGAAACCTAAAATTTCCGACGTTTTTAAACCAAAAAATTCTCAGTAATGGACACCATCCCACAAAGAAAATATAATATTTTGTTGTTAAATAATAAATTATGCGAAGTAATACTACAATTTATTGCGCTTAATAATAAATTAATCATTGTTTGATTATTCGTCTAGCTAATCATTATCATAAGTAATTAGAGTTTATTATCATGAATGTAACTAACCTACACCCGATTCAATATCAGTTGAGTTCCAAATGCCCCAGGTGTCTGACTCAATAACTTCTTAATCCCTAAATTGTAAAGTAAAAAGTAATAAAGCTAGATATTAATGGATTTTTCAAAAAACACTTAGTAACAATAAAAGTTCGAAACATAGACATCTTTATCAGTAGATTGCGGAGTTCCTTCCTCATACAACATATAAGTTAATTTTTACGCAGATAAAATAAAAGCTTGAAAGAAAGAGGAGGTTCGCAGGTGGATTTAAATTTATTTTATTTTTTAGTGTTTTTAAAAAAAAAAACGACATCAACGCGACAACTTTTATTTTCTGTAAAATAAAGCGAAGTAAAATATTATACAGGAGAAAGTTTGTGAGAATGGATGTCTGGATATATGTTTGTTACTCTTTCACGCCTAAACGGGTAGACGGATTTGGCTGAAATTTTGTATAGAGAGATAGCCTAGACCCTAGAATAACATATAGGCTACTTTACAGCGGGTAAAACCGCTGGGCGCAGATAGTAATACATAAATCTATTATTATTATTTACTAACCAAATAGATAGCCTAGGTATAATAATGTTATTGTAATAATTGAGTGCACTTCCCCACACCAATCAATGACTGTGTATTATCTAGATAAGTGATATATTATCGACTACCTAAACACAATACTTATCTTCTACACTTCACTATCCTACACTTCACATAAACTACAAGTAATATTGCAGCTCAGATAATTAACAAATACGAAGTGATCCTGTCTTTAAATCCATTGGTTTTTTTTAAATTACCTACTAAAAAAGCAATATTTGTCAAAAAAAAATTAAAGGCCCGTGGGTCCCCGAAATTTGTTTCCTTTCCACATTCGACCCCTAAAATTTTTGTGATACCCACTCGTCCCCTGATCTATTCATTTTTTGAACATATAATATTTTTCTAAGAAATTAAATGTTTCCGCGCATTGTGGTTGTGGTACAGTCACGCACTAAGGGTAAAAATTAAATTGTCTATTTCGTAAAACAATACAACATAACACCGTGAAAATAATACATGAATTTCACTATTAAGATTTTCTTCTTTGTGAATGTATGTCGTGTGCGTGTGTGTGTACGATTGTAATCTTTTCACGCCTTAACGACAGAATCTGTTGAGCTGAAATTCGATAGGTAAATATGTATTGGTGTAGCTTAGATAATATTATATAATTATATGTATGTATTGAGCCCTGGAATGGTATATTGGCTTCACTATTATCGTGCTTAACCTTTGGACACTGATTAATAATTATAATAGGTAACTATTCTAGTCTGTTTAATATATGTAATGCTAGTCTATTAAGAAGCTATGGCAAGAATTTACGTTAGTTGTTTACATATAAGTTACATTTCGAGGCAATAATGTTTTTAATGAATTATATAGTATTGTAATAGTAAATAATAGTTGAGTTAATTTAGCAGAGTTAATAGAATAAGCCAATTTTTTATAACTTTATCTAGTTAGTAGCAAGATTTTTTCTAAGTATTACTTTTTAGTAACTTTTTTATTATCGATTTCTCACTGTAATAAACTGAAAATGAGAAAATAATCACTAAAACGAATAGGTAGAGTGCTTTTCACGAAAGGAAACCTTTTTGCGGGACGCCACTATTGCACATTTTAAAAGTTTAAATACCTTTACCTTTTTAACGCCTCATAATTTCTCATATTTAATTTCTTAATCAAAAAGGTATTTCTTTTATGTAACAAATAAAAATGACTTAAAATATGAAGTCCAATAATAATAGAATAAAAAATTAGTTCCGCTAAATTCCGTGGGACCTCTTTCGTGAAAAGGACTCTAAGTAAGCGTACCTACGTAAATTAAAATTGAATACTGGTTATTTTTGAAGATAGTGCACTGGCAACGCTGTGCGCATCCATGGTGAGAATAATTAAAAAAAAAAACTTTTAGCATTGAGTTATTTCCTCGCTGAGGGGGGATGAAAAATTATGTGTCACACTCGAGTGCAAAGATTTTTGACCTTGTGCTCTTTTGATTCCCTCGCTAACGCTCAGGATTCTAATTAATAAATCACTCGCTACGCTCGTGATTTAATTTTAGAATCCTTCGCTCGCTCGGTCATACAAACTGAGCACGCGGTAAAAAAGCAACTTTGCACTCTTGTATAACAAATAACTATTAATAATTTCATACTTACTACCCCACTTCTCATGAACGCGTGCAGGTATTAAACTGAAATTCATATGAAATACTAAGGTCTAAAATATCTTTAAACTGTTTTAAAATTAAATCTCTATGTCAACACATTCAAAAGAAACAGCAATTTTAGCCGCATTTTTAAACTCGCGACTACTCTCAATGAATCAAAACCTACAGGGTACTTTCCGTTAACTGAGAATCTTGAAATTTGGTACTCAGCAGCGTCTTTGGTAATTTGGTAAAAAGCAATTCCCTAGAGCACAGATAAAGGAAAAATTACGAAAACTGTAAATTTTTAGTTACATCATATAAAAAAATATTATTAATAATTTTATATTTACTACCCCATTCCTCAAGAACGCGTACAGGTATTAAATTGAAATTCATATCCAATACTCAACTTTATAATAACTTTAAGCTGTAAAAAAATCAAACCTCTATGTCAACGCAATCAAAAGAAATAGCAATTTTAGCCGCATATTTTCAAACTCGCAAGTACTCGCAAGGGAATCAAACCTACATTACCTATATACGAGTAATATTATACACACTTTTCCTTAGGGTTCCGTACAAACCTACGGGTTTGTACGGAACCCTCGGTGCTCGAGTCCTACTCGTACTTGACCGGTTTTTTTCTGTCTGTATTACTTATATGATAGAGTCAGATGCACATGCCGACAGCCATCCTAATGGTGAGCTGTTACTGTCGCGTCAACTATTTGAAATGAAATATATTTATTTGCACATAACATATTAGAAAAAGTTTACATTGGGCGACAGCGACTCGAGCGTGTAATGAAATTTGTCGTAGAGTCGCTACGACAAAGTTGCGATATCGCGGCTTCCACTCGGCAACAACGCTGAGATATCGCGGCGACTTCGTCGAGAATCGCTGTCACCCAATGTGAACCCGGCTTAAGTTGAACAATGCCATAGATGCGCCTAGCAACAATTTTTCGAATCTAAAAATGAAGTGCGACGTTGAGAGCTACGACAAACCTACGACGGACGTCACCAGCCATTTTTAATTAAACATAACAAATACCCCGTTGCATCAAACCGGGATTATATCAACGCATAGAGAAAATATCCACTATCAACGTCATCATGTCATTAGTGTGTGTACTTTAAACCCTAAATGACGTATCAAATCCATAATCCAGTTCGAATGCACTTGCTGGCAGCGGTCGAGCGACCGCAAGCGATCGATCGCTAACTGGCTGGCGTTGGATTACAGGCGGCTCCGCGGGCGGCAGCGAGGTCACGTGTCTAGTTACTGATCACTGACTATTACTGCTGACCCTTGGGATGTCTTACGCAAGTGTTATGTAAGTTTGATTGGGGATGATATGGATACTTGGTCTTAATATCGAATTGCTTTGACTTAATGAAGTTTTTAACAGAGACAAGGGAAGTTTTTAGCTCTACTTCGTGGAGATACGATTCTCACTTACGCAAGAATATGAAAAAACATCAAAAAAGCGTTTTTTGAGTGAGAATTTGACATTACTCGTGTAATATGCACGAACTAGAGCGGAAGTTATACATATACTAGCTTACCCGGCAAACGTTGTTTTGCCATATAAATAATTTCCTAGTAATTTCTAGTGTAGACAAAAAATAGCTTACTTATTGGAAGTATGTATGTATGTTAGAATGTGGTATATGCGTGAAATAAGCATTATTTTATGGAAAAATTTTTCAAACAAAAGTAAAAAATTAAATTTTATGAAAACATTGTCTCTTATAATTTTTTCATACAACCAATATTTCCATTGACATTTCAAAATAAAGATTCAAAATGATTGATTTTTTGGAAACTATGAAAATCTTAATTGTTCAATTACATTTTTTTAATAAAATTAAATTAAAATTACATTTTTATAAGATCAACAACGTTTTCGATATAAATAAAAAAAAGGCTTACAACACAAAATCCGTTGTTATTGGAAGCTCGTGTCACGTGTTGAGTACTTTTGAGGTTATAAAATCACTTGATTAACTAATCGTGCAAAATACTCTCAAAATTGATAATTTAATTATTATTGATAAAATAGGAATGATTAAAAGTTAATATGAGAGTTACACTGAGATAGCAAAATAATAATTGTCAACGTTACAACTACACTTGATGCATAAACAATAATGATGGCCGACAACTGTGTAGGGAGTGAGAAAGAAAGGAGACCGGCTTCGTTCTCATCCCTACTCCGTGCTGTTTACTGGGTCAGAATTGACACCTGTAGACATCTGGCGGGGATAACTAATTAAATGACGATTGATCAGTTTTCGACCGGAGAGGAAAAATGATTAAATTACTAAAATGGCTATTAAAAAATAAGGGTTGATCGTAGAAGGGTGAAAATTAAGGATTGCATGTATTTTTGTATGTTGTATCATAAAAAAATAGAAATTAAAAATTTTGTCTAAAAAATAAATAAAAAAATTTAGGGGTGGACTACCCCTAACATTTAGGGGGATGAAAAATAGATGTTGGTCGATTCTCATAGATACCGAATAAGCACAAAAAATTTCATCAAAATCGGTCAAGCCGTTTCGGAGGAGTATGGCAACGAAAACTGTGACACGAGAATTTTATATATTAGATTGGTCGATGACATCTATGATGACAAGTATTTTGCTTTTTCCACAAGATCGGGCTAGGGAATCGGGAAAATCGGGTCGCAGCTTGTCGAGTATGAAAAATACGAAATGAAACTTGAAAATATTTTTTTTACCTTAGATCCTGAAAATAACATTTTTATTAATAGTAACATTTTAATTAGTAGTTGCTCTATGCGATAAGACGGCCGATTGTATACCTTTAGCATTATGTGTATTGTTAACAATTTCTTGTAACCAGGTTTGCAATAAAGAGTTATTGTATTGTATTGTAACCGCAGAAGCCAGCTAGGAGTATCATAAAGCAATAAAAGGGACAGAAAATTGGGGTCAAGTCTCCAGGCCCCTCGAAAAAGTTACAAGTAGACTATATCTGTAGAAAACATCTGAAAGTATCCGTCAGACTCGGCGATTGCTAAACTTTGAAGAATCCTTATATTTCGAGTGAACCCTTAGTAGTGAACTTGTATCCAACGTAATTCTTTTTAAGTCAATTCACGAAATCACGTGTTTTATAAAACTGAACAATGTTCCGTGTAACAACCTCTAATGTCACATGTTTTTTACGTTAAATTTAAGACATTTTTTTTGTTTTGTGGAACATAATTAAATTATTAAACAATTTTACCGGGGGTAGACTTCCTTTGCAGGAGGTCGACTAGGTGGGTACCCCAAAAGTGCCAGTTATTCTACCTGAGCAGTAGTGTGCAAACATTACTGATTACTGTGCTTCGGTAGAAGGGCATTGTAGCTAGTGAACTGGGCTGAAGAGTCTTAACATCTTATGATTCTCAAGTAAGAAGCGTCGGCGCAGTGCTCCCAGGATTTTACCTATGTAAAATCCTGGGTAGCACTGCACTAACTATGGGCAGCGTTAACTCTTACCATCAGGAGAGCGTCTTGCTCGTCTTCTTACTTCGTTCTTTTAAAAATATATATAAATTCTCTACAGCATGTAAGTAGATTCTGTACGCAAGCTGCCTTGCCGTCGCTGTCGTTTTTCTCAAAATTTATATGAAATTATTAAAAGCGGTCTGAATGTCGCTTTGAATCGTTCTTATCGCGATGGCATGATATGAGACTGGCCTATTACGAAGCTAGCAAGCACCAAAAGGGACACATTATTATTCTTAAATCGTCATAGAGAACCAACCAGTTTTTAGTACCTACCTAACATTATTTTTTTTAGTATGGTTAGGTAAATGTTACATACCAAATTTTTACAACTAATGTGTTATATTCTTGACCATTGACTTATTCACCTCTCAGTGACATATGTACATAAATTATAACAATGTTATCAAGATGATAAATTTACCTCGTGAGCCCTTTTTATTGCTTTATGTAGGTGAGTAAATTGTATCCTATACTTTTGTCGGTATTCACTGGAACAAATATTTTATTTTCAAAAAAGTTTATTACGTGTTAACAACATTTTAATTATAATAAAAGCTTCTTCAAGTTTTTCGAGAGATAAAGTGGTTCAAGAGTAAGGCTTATAGATACACCTCTAGAATATTTATGACACAATTTAACATAATATTACACAATAAGACTTGCACATTACACCGTAAACAAATACCTAACTTTGACCTCCAACCGCAATTATTATATCTATAGAACATTTTTATGATTTGTCATGTGTTTTTACAATTGGTTTTTACGTAGTCATTTAACCTGAAAGGCTTGTCAGGTGAATAAGATCAGAATGTTTCCTCTATTTTATTTTACAGGACAATATCGCTTAACGAATTAGTCCCAAATATATTTAAAAAACCTAAAAACTTCTTTGACTGATACATACTTTATCACAATTTTTGACTTGACTCGACAATATTTTATCACAATTTTTTTGGGTAACGCCTTTTACTGTGTGTGTGCGTGACTTGTCATAATCCTGTTGTGTACATACATTTATTTACTATGGCTAGAAACTAGAAACACATTGCGTATTACGAATTACGGTGTATATAGTATATGCAATCTAGACACGCGGTAGCGTTTCGAGCTTGAATTTGGCTTGACACGCGGTAGCGTATATTAATAATTCTGCAGGGCCCATGCCACAGTAGTGTGGCTCTAGATTTAGGTACCTTTTATTACACATATTATTCAAAATATTGTTTTAGATGGCAATGTTTCAGGAATGTTAATTTTGTAGCAATAAACTTAATAAATAATAAATTTTCATGGCTATTTGTTTGCGCCACTTTATATAATAAAACTCAGATAAAGCACAATAAAATATACCTAATTAGGTAATATAAGCACTTGATAAAAGTTTATGTGTATAAATTACAGGTCATTTTTTTTTCTTTTAATATATTAAATTCAGTCCGAATTAGGGCACAAAGCAAGTTTCATCATAACCGATTCAGTAGTTTTCAATACATATAAGAACACACAAAACACTCGTCTCTCAAATAAATTATTTATTTTAATTTTTTTTTTCTCTCCCTCGCCTTGGTTACTAAAAAGGAGCATGTAAACTGTTTACTTTTTTCACTTTATTAATGAAATTAGGCGATATTTTGCGGAAATCCATGAAAATAAATTAGAGTTATTATTTTTGTTGTAAACAAGTCAAATTTAAAAATACTTTTTAAAAACAAGCTTTAATTATTATTATCGTTTTGTATCATAAAGTACTCGTCAAGACGAATCAAATGAGCCCAAACTCGATGGGGTTGCGTTGTTTTATGACGGAGTTCCTATGGCCACCTTCCAATTCCATCATCAGATCAGCTCGATGTCATAAAAATATTGCATTGTCATCCGATTTACAACCGCATGCAAATTTTCAGCTCAATTGGAAACCGCGAAGTGGGTCAAATTAAACTTGCAAGATTTGATTACAGACAGACAGACAGACAGACAGACAGACAGACAGACAGACAACAGACAGGTGAAAGTAATATAAAGCTTGTAATTAAGAACTAGTTCTTGTAACTTAGTATGCAGTAAAGTGTTATTTTCTATTCTAAATATTAATATATTTAGTGTTAATTCCGCTCTAATGGAACACTAAATATTGAAACGATTTTAAAAACCAATTGTTTTCGTGAATTAGCTGTTATTTTTACATAGTTAATATACTAAATATTAATATTTAACATACATTTCTATAGGATTAATTTTTTCTCATTATTTCACATAATAATATCCGGCTTTAAAACCAAAACAAATCTTACGCCACATTGAGCAAAACAAACAATGTTACTCACTAATTCCTATTTGTATGTAAGTATATATGACATTGCTAATGTTAGCATAATGGGGATGTGGACAAAAAAATGTCGTGACGTCACTCTGGTATTTTTTGTACCGCTTAGTGACGTCAGGCGTCCTCACCCAAAAAACTTATAAGCGGTATATCTGAGCCATTTTTTTTATTCGCGAACCAAAAAAATTAGTAACAATTTTTTTACTTGAATTACGGACTAATTGTATTAAAAAATATTTTGATTAAGAATGATAATTATTACTAATATATTTTTTTAATATTTATTTTTATTCTGATTTTATATAACTAACAATAATTAATTATTCATATTTTTTTACTTCCGAACTTCAATATCCGGCTGTAAAACTTAAAACTCGTGAATTTCTTACGCCACATTGAGCAGAACAAACAAAGTTACTCACTAATATAATTAATTATACATTGTAATTAGGTACCTATGTCTACACGTGTGCCGCGACGATACAATGTCGGCCTTGATCTTGTGTGATAAACTTATACGCGGCGCAAATAAAGATGATCCGTAAGACATTAGGGCGCGCGTGTTTTTGCTAAGCAGGGATATTCACTTATCTTTCAGGGTACCGAACCGAAGACCGAATTGTCAAAAATGTGTGAAATGACGTATGACGTATTATTAAATCGATACGTTTTTTGAAAATTCCGTCTTCGGTTCGGTTCCCTGACGGATAAGTGAATAGCCCTGTAGTATCCCTTTTCATTATATTGTATAAAATAACCTCGCTTCCCGCTGTCTGGCCCTGTGTATCCTAACATCTTTAAAACTACGCAAATGATTTTGATGCGGTTTTTTAAATAGAGTGACTCAAAAGGAAGCTTTATGTGCATAATACATGCATGTTACGCGATACGAAGTTCGCGCGGGTTTAAGATAAAACCGGTGATCCTGAACAGCACAGATGTAATACAACTAGAAGTACCCATTTTATGTGTGAGTGTGATGGCAATAGGGAAAATTCTGTGTAAAGAAAAAGGAGAACCTATTTTTTTCCGCCCCTTTCAGCGTGGCCGGTTTATGTTGTTTGTCAAACTGCTTCACTGTGACAATAATACCTATGTGTTTCGTTTTTTTTCCAAAATTTTAAAGCAATTTGAGACAATACAATGTTATTCAACTAGTTTATGACCTAAAATATCAATATATCGCGTATTTTCATTAAAAAAATGTAAATCCGTAAACTGTTTTTGGTCTCACAGGTGGCCACGATGATGTGAACCCCTGCTAAACAGTGAGGGAACAACGAAGAAGAAAGCCGCTACTCTCTTATTTTTGCACAAACAATATGTCATTTATATAATATATAGTACCATAACAAAATATGTACATTTTATTATTGACGCCTCAATCAATGGAGCATATTGTCATTTTTAATGCGACACGGTTGTGTTAGCATCCGATATTTATTTATTTTCATGCTATTTAGAACTTTGTCGTGGTGAACTGTAGTGAAAATAGATAATATGTGTATTGCGTGAAGGCAAATTTTATTTGGATAAAGTTGTGTTGACTATAATAACACATTAATTAATTGTTGAATGATTCACGATTTGTTTGGTTTTTTTAAATGGATCATCATCTTCCTGTCCTTATACCACTATATAGAGTCGGCACAACACGTCTTCCTCTTTTCAGCACATTCTTAATACACGCTCGCCGGTTCTTGATCTGGCCTTTCCTTAAAACGACATTTATTTGGTCAAGGAAAGTACGCCTAGGTCAACCGATTGCGGCTTGACCATTATCACTTGCCTTATATTTATAGAGGTATATCTTTTGTCAATCGTCTTTCATCCATCCTCTCCGAACCATTTCAGCATTCCTTTCGCTTTTTGTTACTACATCTTCTAATACACCACAGCGTTCCCTTATCACACTATTCCTCACTTTATCAAACACTCACTCACACCACTCACTCACTCACACTCACGGTCACTCCAGATTCGAGTTATACTTCTCAGACTTCTCATCTCCATAGCATTTTTATCTTGATTTCAAGCTCTTCTACCATACACAACATTCATATGACCATACATTATACTCGTACATTGCTCCTTTATTGACCTGTGAACAGTCAAACGTTTTGGAGACTTTTCAACTGTTCAGATAAGTATGTAGCGCACATTTTTTTTATTGTGATGAAGTAGAAGACAAGCAAGACGCTCTCCTGATGTTAACAGATAACGCTGCCCATAATTATCAGCACAGTGCTACTTAGGATTTAACAATGATGTGAAATTTCAGGAGCACTGCACCAACGCCTCCCACTCAAGATTCATAAGATGTAAAGACTCTTTAGCCCAGTAATTTCAGCTACAGTGCCCTCCTACCGGAGCACAGTAATGTTTGC
The DNA here is from genome assembly GCA_947507615.1 of Hemithea aestivaria. NCBI lineage: Eukaryota > Metazoa > Arthropoda > Insecta > Lepidoptera > Geometridae > Hemithea > Hemithea aestivaria. Next base: position 17,552,462 of record OX382330.1, read on the forward strand.
ACATCACTGCTCAGGCGGTAGAATAACTGGCACTGTTGGGGTACCCACTCCCACCAAGACGACCTCCTGCAAAGGAAGTCTACCCCCGGTAAAACAACATTCTCTTGATTTCCTGCCGAAACTCTTCATTCAATATCAAATTCATACTTTCCATCCATTGTAAACTTAGAACCTAAGGTATACAACTCGGTAGGTAAACTCTCTTTTGAATATCGTTAATTAATTTATTATTAGTTGTGTTCATTTACATAATTTATTCATTTATAATATATTTAAATATGACTTTACAGCTACTATTACCTACATAGAAATAGATACTTATATGTGTTTTTGCAGTAAAATCGAATAATAAGATCTCAATCTCAAATATTATGTGTTTACAATGTTTCACTTGGTAACATGTTTATTTGAAAGGCATAAAGGCACCAGTCGGTTTATTATACTACTATACATACAAGTTATAAGAATGAGCAACAAGTACTTTAGAATGAGCTGTCTTTAATTACGTATTTTTTGACATTATCGCGTCATCAGACACTGCACTATCGCATCGTGATCTCTTCTCATCCTCTCTCTTCCCATCGTAAAAAAAAAATAGAAAACTCTTTATTGAACACACTGAACTATATCTAGGTCTATGATTGAACACCACACCAACGATATAAAAGCTTTAAAAATAAGTAAATACACATTAGAGAAAAAGTTTCACAATTAGTGGTTATCTTAATAGCGATCTCTTCCAGACCACCAAGCAGGGAAAGGAAAGACAGAAAAAGATAGAACAGACAGGAGAAGACAGTTAAATTATAAATAAAGGTATTTTATTAGAGTATATTGTACCCGGCCCCATGACCAGTGGTTCAAAGAAAGCAGTGGTCGAGTGCTCGCGCACCGGACACGCCAATTCAGTGCACCAGCCCGACTTCATTGGAAAATAACACCGATTACATCTTCACACTTCTTATGCTACTCTTTGAGATGTGTGACAAGCGACAATACTGTAATAAGATCACGAAAAACTTATTAATAAAAATAATTGAGGTCACTATCAGAGTCAAATTATGATTATTGCGGTTGTGTGGACAGCCTATGTCTTGCAGTTTCAGTTCACCGATATTACTACAAGGTCTGCAACGTGACCTGACGACTGCGCCCTACATATCTTCTAGGAAACAGCAGGGACCCACAGTTTTACGTATCTTCCGAAACACGGTAGCGTCCAGGCGAAAATCTTTGCCACACTGAGATGTAAACCCGCCCTGGATTCAAATAGGTTGAAAACTGCCCGGCTGCTTTTGAAAAAGCCGCATTTGGGAGGAAAAGTGGGCTTGGACTACTACTTAGTGGAGCCCACCAAACAAAAACGATGGCGTGGCAGGCCCAGAGCCCAGATAGCGTTGAAGAAATGTGCTTGACTCATACATAAAGGATTGGGTCCAATTTGGACTGTCCAAATACCAACAGCCAAGTGAGGCCTTTGTTCTGCAGTGGGACGATACAGGCTAAATAATAATGGAATTACCCTTTGTCTACGACCTATAGGATCTCTCTTGATATTAAGTGTCAATGTGAAAGTGGTTTCCTATGATCGTCGACTATTTTACGGTCTAAGTAGCTTCGCGGCGCCGAAAAAAATAAAATATCTCTATAACCATGTTACTTTTGTCGGTTTACAAGTCATTGCCAACTGTATAAATTAGCCAATACGGCCTCAGCTGTCAGCGTCCATCGTCCTGGTAGTCGAACTGGATTTCTCCACCCTAATCTAGGTCACCATAACTGGTGACCACTATAATAGCTCAAAAGATCTTCACGCCTGACCACGTGTCCTGCCTAATACCGAATACCACTTGAGTTCCATCACCCAGTTTGCAATTTCCTTCACCTTTGTTTGTGTCGAAAACTGACGCAAAACAAAGGATTCGGTAAGGGAAAGTCACTGACAAAGATCACGTTTTGGTTTTCCTACTATTCCACGTAAGCCTAAGCAGTCTGCGCTAACGAATCTCATCAGCAGCAGGTCTAAGAAACGCAACACGATTCGATAATTTTACGTCAACAATATCTTACTCACATATATAAAACTCGACTTTAGGACAGCGACTCAAAAGGATAGATATATTATTATATTATGTACAAATATGTACAAATGTAGTTATTAATTCTAATTTTGCATCAGAGCGTTTTAAGACAAAGCAAATCTTTGTAGAGCTGGTAAATTTCGCCCGAGTACACATGCACGCGCATCTAAGCCCTTCTGGAGTATGAGTGATTATTTCTATGCGTCTTGACTCTTGAACCTCGATCACGCAGTTATCTAGGCATGTTACAAAAATGTCGACGAGACGGTGGAGCGCGGGAGCTATCGTCTTGATGAATTCCGACTTAAAGTAGGTAATGACTGTATCCGCTCCTCACTGAGACTGACGACACTCGGGCTGGACCATGCAGGGACGGAGCTAGGATGGTCCCACATTGGGGGGGTTATGATGACAACGCGGCGACTGAACGCGATTCACCAGCATACAGAGTGGTCGCTGGTAAGTCGTATAAAGATATATTTTTGACCCAGAACGAGATAACGGTCCAAATTGTCTTTGAAATCTTCGGAAACTAAAATAAAGAAATGGATTGCAAAATGTTAATTATTTTGGCATAGCTCTCTCGCTCTATAAGTCTAGGATTAAAAAATACACATATTATGTTTAATTTATAAAGTTTCCAAAACTTTTCTAATTTTTAAATATTTTTTATTTACCTACTTAGTAGACGTCGATAGGCAATCTTTTGCCTATCTACGTCTACTAAGTAGGGTATCAAAATACATAATAAGTTCCTACTTATTAGGTTTTTAAATGTAATTATTTAGTTTAAGGTCAACAGAGTCACTAGTGAAATTTATCAGATTTTTTAAAAATCTGGGCCATCAGGTTGACCTTGCATACAAAAAGATTGTAGCGAAAGGAGACCCAAAAAACTGCGTTTGCACAATAATAGCATAAAAAGAGTATTTTATATGTAATACTGACCAAACTAGTTCCTTCGATTGAACATTATAACACTAAAGTGCTCTAAATTTTGTGACCTCGTCATCTTGCGCAGGTTTGCCGTTGTGGTTGCTTTTTTTGCATTTTATTAGCTTGTAGATTGCCTGGAAACCTCTGCATGATAAACCAGCTGGTGCCATTCAAACGAATAATAAATATGATGAAACCAAGATAAACATTGTAAACACATATTAAAAAAACCAATCCCTTAGAGTTTCTTGCTCGTTCATCTCAAAGAGGTGCTTTTCGAACGAGCGGTAGAGTCTAAAAACTAAATAACGCTACAGTGTTTCAGAAGGCATGTAAAATTGTGGGCCTAAGCTGTTTCTTAAAATATATGTGCGAGGCAGTCATTAGTTCATGTTGCACGCCTTGTTTTGCATGGTTAACTTAGTCCGGCCCTGTACAATATTATCCAAGCTCCTCGGCCCCCTACATTATTAGGCCACTCCAGACCCTTGATAACATTATCGTCTAAGAAACAAATAAACAACCATACATATATACTTATGTATATGATTTCTATGTCAGTATCTATAAGGTTATGTCATAAGTTATCTGAGCCCAGGCGGGCTTAGTCTGGACAAAGTTTTCTGATGTTTCGACACGTGACACGAGTAGTAATTAGATTATCGAGTGAGCACATAGAAATTTAGAATAGATTAAAACAGAAAACTCATATTTGAATATGAAAAACTGAAAATTAAACACATTTAAATATGTAACAAACTCTATAAATAAAAAGGATTGAAAGGTACACCCAATTAACGTTAACGGTGGTAGGGTTGATCGATCGATTTTAAAGATTTGGGAGTGGACTTTTATCAGCAGCGGGACAGCATAGACTGATAAAAGATCTGTATTAAGTACATTATTTGTAGTAAACCATGTTGATACATGATATTATAAGTTATTCAATATGCCCTTATCAGTGAAGTGCCAGTGGAAATGAGATAAGCTCGTAATTATTAGGTTATAGATAAACACTAATAAAAATATACCTAGACCTTTTACCATTTATATTAATTAAACAAAAGCAGTAAAAAAAACGACTTCAAGGTTTTAATAAGCGACTCAACGGCAAGACGCATATAATACTAAACTCAAACTAAACTAGTTTACGCTCGCGGCTTTGCCCGCGTGGGGTAATCCTTTTTTAGCGGACGTCTACGTTGTAAAACCTATCTGTGTTCCAAATTTCAATCCAATCCATTCGGCGGTTTTGGCTGTAAGTTGACAGATCAGTTAGTCAGTCACTCTTTCGTTTTATGTTTAGATTCATAACTTGAAAACCGCTTTAACGATTTTGATATACAATTTTAATAAGACCATTTTGAAAACACTCTTTTGAAGAAAAATAAGAAAATGACTTGGAAGATACCCTTTGAAACAAAAAAAAGGTTGAGATCTGGAAGACATTAACAATAAGAATGCCAATATTAAAAATTTTCCCCAATTTTAAGCGTATTCTATTGTAAGTATTTGTGATGTTTTTTTTATGTAGGTAATAGGTAGGTAACAAGCAGACGGCCCATCTGATGGTAAGTGGCTACCATCGCCTATTATATTGCCAATAAAGATATTATATCTAAAATCTAATCTAATCTAAAAAGTCTAAATCTATTCGTCTAAAAATTTAAATCTGAGCGTCTTTGAGTAATCGGTGCACATACTTAAAAATTGTATCAACGATTTGAGAACCTTTCCTATTTGAAGTCGGTTAAAGATTAGATCGATGGATAACTATCATGTTTCAAATCCCAGCGGAACGAGTCCTTCGCAACGTTTGGTTCAATCAATTATGGCATAGCATATAACGAATCTGCCCTACAGCCTTGAAAGCCTTATGGCTATTGACAAACTTGGCTTTGAATTTATTATTTTTTGGCCAAGGTTCTACCGCATAAAACCTAATATATGTATCTACTTAAATAAAATTAAGTACCTACTAATATATAACCCTCGACGCAAAAACGACGGGGTGTTATAAGTTTGCCGTGTTTGTCTGTCTTTGTGTGTGTGTCTGTCTGTGGCATCGTAGCTCCCGAATGGATAAACGGATTTTGATTAATTTTTTTTTTTGTTTGAATAGATTTAAGTTATCGAGAGTGTTCTTAGCAATGTTTGGTGGAAATCGATCCAAGATAGCTGCCGCTACAAAATGACGGATATTTTTTTCTTCAACAACCTCCTCATTCAAATATTGCTTACAGGTTATTTATTATCTATAAAAATCAGTTACACTATTATCGTGTTTTACCGCTCTCCCGTTCATGAAACAAATAACATTTCTCCCCCTTACCTAAATCCATACAGATGGAAGTATTTATTTTGTCGTAAAAGTATTTATTTTGTCGTAAAAGTTGGAAATATTTTAGGACTTTGAAATGTGACATCACAAAACTTAAGGTTTAAAACCATATCCCTACTCTCTCACCCTCACACTTTTTCCCCCCCTCCCTTAACGTACCTACGCCGTGATTTGATGGATATCCCTTATTAAATGTACCCCATGGACATATAACTTCCTCCTTCTTCTACTTGCTTTGTTTCATTTGTTTGCCTAGATGCCGTCTACTTGCTTAGTTTTCCCCAATTCTCAGAGTCCTGACCTCTAGAGTCTAATTCCTAATTATTCTCAATATAAACTCTTCTGCCAACATCTAAATAAGAACGCGGAGGTGGAAGACTGAATCAGAGACGGATCTAGGATTTTGGTTTAGCTTGATTTTATTTCCTATCGGGGAGGTATACAAGGCGAGGATTTTGAAAAGGTTATAAGAATTTAAAAAAAATACTATTTGAAAGATACGTAAGGGCCTTGGCTCAAAATATAATTCTTACCAAGGATTGCATGTTACACAAAGTCTAAAAGTTCAAATAGCCTAAGTCCCTAGCCCCCTTTTAAATCCGCCACTTGCACTGGACCGAAGAATGGGTCAGTAAAGACCCGCTGAATGGTCCATTTACAAAGCAAAGGAATTGTGCACTAATATGATATTCTGAATGTGCTAGCGAAACTATAACGATTTATACGATTCTAGCTGCGCCCAGTGGTTTTACCCGCTGTACTGTAGCCTATCTTTTATTCCAGGATCTAAGCTGTCTCTGTACCAAATTTCAGCTCAATCGGTCCACCCGTTTAGGCGTGAAGAAGTAACAAGCATACACACACACTCACAAACTTTCGCATTTATAATAAAAGTGTGATAAAACAGGTATAGGTACTTATTTATTTTGAAAAACGCCACTTCTAAGGTAGGTAAGTACAACGTAATTAAAAAAAAAATTAAGTTGGGGATTTCATTAGGGAATGGTTTTAAAGTTTTTATTTTGATAATTTTGTTAAAATTTGGCAATAAACTAGGCTGATAACAGCTCATCATCAGACGGACCATCTGCTTGTTTGCCACCTATGGCATAAAAATAGCATCTATTGAAGTACCCATAAAGTTATAATGCTTCTAATGGTTATCCCTTTGAATTTTGTTTAAAACTTTGTGATTTCCCTACAGTATATATTATTAAACATATAATAGTTAGAATTAGTATACAATTTACTAATATGTGAGGATGGTCTATCATAAATATCTACTTACTCAGAAATTATCAGACCGATTTAAAAAATTCTTTCAACATTATATAATGCAACTTTATCCTTTGGAAACATATTATACGAGTACCTACACCTTTTTTTCCCCCAGGAAAATGCGTTACGCATCATCACCCCACGCCGGGGGGCGCGGGGCGGTATGTGGGACTCCCCCGCCAAAGATGGGAGCGGCGGGGATACCCACCAAAAAACCTGGGGGTGTTCCTGCGGAACGCCATAGTGCCGGAGCAACGGGTACGCCGAAGCACTCATCCGCGGCCCCGACGGCGCGGCGTTTGGTCCTCACTGACAGGAGGACCCCTCCGCGGTGGGGTGAAGAGGAGTTTCACCCCACCAACGAGTACCTACACCTACCTCTACCTACCTTTATGCTTTTTTTTATCATCACTATCTGCACCGAGTGAAGACACGGGCAAACGTAAGCAGGTACATACATACTAGTAGTTCGCCTCGAACTGTGACCTCGCAGCCCAATTTCCGTGGTAAACCTTAGACTTTAGGTCTCGACTAAATATATCCTAATACAAGAACTTTAACATTAATATTAAAACTCAAAATATAAAAATTCTGAGAAATTAAAACTCAATAAACCTACGTACCGAGATTTTTTGAATATAATCCTTTTTAGAATTTCGTTCCTCTGAAGGAAAAAACGAAACCCTAATAAATAGGATCACTTGGTCATCCGTATGTCTGTCAAGACCAATTTATACTCTACATCCCGTAGAATTGTATATTTTTACCATAATACACAGGTCTATAGCCGCTTGGTGCCCGTTAAATTAAACTTCTGAGTTAACGTAGAAAAAAATACACCCGTTTATCCTTCAAAAACGTACCTACATTTTTTTGACCTTCTGAATAAATCAACATTCATAGGGAACTTGCCGTTACCATATATTTATGAAATTTGGCAGACTATAAGTACACAGCCCGCGATGCATCATGGTGTGCTCGTGCACCTTTATTGTTGAATGTGCCGGCACAAACAATTACTTTAGGTTTTAAAAAGTTATGCAGACTACTCAAATAACCTTACTGCCACCGAGAGATCTCTCAACTCTAAGAGTTCGCTTTGCTCGGTCGATGATATTTGTATGTATTCATATAAATTATGTATTTAAATTATATTTTATCATAAAACGATTCAGCGAGTTTTTTTATTCTATCACCACTTCCACAGACATTGTTACCTGCTTATTATTGTTTATGGTCTCCACTTTCGTGTTTTGCCAGTGGCCGTAGCATGCCACACAGAATCCCGACCAAACTTCAAGAGTAGAACTGTCATCACATACATTCACAAAACTACAATGTATGGTATGACAGTTCTACGCATGACATTTCAGCGGGATCTCGTTTGGCATGCTACGACCACTGTAAAATATTATTTTACTTGACAGCGAGTTATAGTCCGGTACATTGTGTTCGGGATAATTTATACAAAATTTTAGGCAATGTGACGTAGTTATGTCGTCATAATTATATTATATAATATTATATTATAATTATGCCTATACTACTAAGTCCAACTTTGGTTGCTTGCCATTAGCGATGGGCGTAAAATAACGCTATTAATAAGGTTTTTTTTTAAATAACTTTTTTACTTTATTTTCATACTACTTAAATTAAATATAACATTATATTTTATCGATCGAGCGAAATGAGGTTTATAAAAAGATTAAAAAAACAGCACATAACGTGTACTTACCTACATGTATGTGACACCTATTTCAATAGCAAACTTTAGGCGGCCGGACTATAATTGACGCAATTATTGGTATTACGCAATGTACTAAAAAATTATATGAAAATAATTATAAATAAGATATATTGAAAATATGATAAATTGCTTGAAATTCTCGAATTATTGGACTTTATCGCTATTAATTCTTTAACTTTATCAACTTGCTTGCTCTTTTTTGCCTATAGGATCTTTCTCAAACTTAATGTACCTAACAAATTGTGCAAAACATTATAATTTAATCATCTTCATAACTCTACAACCCTTGGATCGATTTGGCTCATTTTCGAACATGAGAATTCTTTTAGCTTATACTACTTGATCGCAAAGTTTCATTAAGATTGGAACTTTGGTAACGTTGAAATTAAGCATTTTCTAAAACTCTAGAACCCTACGACCGATTTGGCTCATGTTCGAACTTAAAAATTCTATGGATTTATATTACGCGTTTGCAAAGTTTCATGCAGATTGGACCATTGGTTTTCCAGTTATCGCGTAACAAACATACATACAAACATACACTTTGGCTAATATATTTGTGTCGCTTATAAAAAATGTGTATATGTTAGAAAAAAAATTATCAGCGCTCCAGTTTTGAAATAATCGTCAGACCTATCGTAAAGACTTTAAGTCACCTATATCTCGGCAACCCTGTAACCTATTTAGCTAATTTTTTCACTAAAATTATTCAATTAACCTTCTTAACTTGTGTGTAAAATTTCATTTAATTTGGATTAACCGTTTTCAAGTAAACGTCAACCAAACTTAAGCACCAGAGGTCAAGCGTTAAACTGGTCCAAACGCAGGCATTTCGCGGCTTTCGACTCTAAGACCTCGCTTCGCTCGGTCGATTATGTATATCGTATTGTAATTAGTGTATTTGCTTATTTCATTAATTTTGTAACTAAATGTTTCCGCCGTCGCGCCCTTGGAATTATTTCCTTGGAAATTGTTTAAAAACAACTCCGATCTTATATATTATCTATTTATTGTAGGTACCTAAAGGTCACATCAACCTTATATGTACAGTCAACTACAAAGAGATTTATCCATGTTAGGCTTACAAAATTAAGTAAATTTTCATTTGCCACAATGAACTACCCTTGGTTCGTGACATTTCTAGTAGCAATCAAACTTTATATTATCATCGACTCGTTTAATATGCAACAATGATGTATCCCACTACTTTTCCTTGGGTGATACATAATAATAGCATTTAAAATGAATCGAATATAGTATTAGATTTGGTGGATACTGAAAATGTCACGAAGTAAGGGTAAATAATTTTTGCATACTAAAAGTTCCTTCATTTTGCAAGGCTAACATGGATACATCTCTTTGTAGTTGACTGTACAATATTCTAAAGCTAAAGCCACACTACTAGAGTGTACAATTTCAGACACGTCTTTCCTATTATAAAAATAATTGTCTATTGTTTTATTCAACGTTAACCCTGTACAGCTAACGTTAGTCAAAATGACGCATGAGTTTTTTTTTGGAAAGTTGTTATTTATAGTAACTTCATTCGTAAATAGAAACGAAATTTTTACGGAATGAATACTCGTCATTTTCACGAATTGCTTTGTAGAGTTAACGAAGAATAATATAATGTTTTATTTATTAGTGAATAAATGTTCTCAGCGGTTATAAGTACCCGCTGAAAAGTAGACTATATTTTCTTTCAGTGTCTAAGCTACCTACCAAAAATCAGCACAGTCAGCTGCACACCAAATTTCAGCTCAATCAGTTTATATATGATCAGTTCAGTATTCAGCAGTTATAATAAATACGCACTCATACACATCGATACTTTCGAATTTAAAACATTAGTAGGCAGTAGGAAGTACCTACTTTAGCTGAATAGGATTAAATGCACTTTGTAAAATGTTTTTACGTTAAGACGAAAACGCATGTTTTAATACTGGACAATCCCAACCAAGGTGAATAGGGATAAAAAAAGTCTTAAACGGTTATATTTAAATTAAGCACTTGTCAACTAAATATAAAGTTTCCGGCGTTTTTTATGCCATATGTGGTAAACAAGCAGACGGCCTGCCTGATAATGATCACTACCGCCTATAACACCTGCAATACCAGGAGTATTGCCATTTTTCAACCTTTCAAGACTCTATGGGACTAGTATACGGGTTCTTACGTCATATTTACACTACAACTGTCATCCCAGACATGAAGAATCAATGGGATGACAGTTATTATAGTCTTGACATTATTGCGGGATCCCACACGCCATGCTATAAGGGTAAATATAACTCTACATGATAAATGGAACGTAAAAAGTGATTTATATGTATAGGTCCACCTACATAGTATACCTAGACTGCAACTATTTAGTAAATGTATTCGTTGATATCTGTTATCATCAGGCGAATGAACTCTTATGATCGATTCATGTAAATAAAACATTAAATTAATATTAATTAACAACACTACTTTGATAAAATTTAATAAAAAAACAAAGGCAGATTGACCAGTTCAAAAGTGCATAACATTTATGAAATAAATCGTTTTACCTACCTTTTTTTAATGGTTTTTTTAATCAATTGTGTTTTTTATGTTTGCTACCTTACTGGTAGGTTCTTCTTGCCACAAACTACGTCGCAATGTCAAATTCCCAAAAAAATGTCTATAAAGTTATTTTTAATAAATAAGAATTTGACACTGCTCGAATATTGGCGCAGGCTAGATAAGTAGATCTTTTCTGAACTAGAAAAGACAATAATTAAATGAAGATGATAATGAGATATTATTTTATTACACCACAAACCCATGTGAATAGCAATATTCTCCTCTACTCCTGCACGGGTGTCGGGAAGAGATCGCTTTTAGCGATAAGACCGCCAATTTAAACAGATTGTGTTTTTATTTTTAAATTTATTTTTGTATATTTCTCTGTGTTCAATAAAGTGGTATCTATCTATCTAAAACATTTTTTTTTTTTATTTTAACGAGAGCAATAAATGCATAACGCACACAAACTTTTGTCTTTACGAGTTTAGTATACTGGTGTGGTATAAAAGATCACGACCACATACAAGAATAACATACACAAACATTCGCATTCATTAAAATTATTAATACATTTTAATGTACTGTTAATGAGTTTGGAATTATTTATTTATAGGTAATTAGATATACCTACGTAAGTTCACCTTGTAGGAAGTGGGATCTTTAACACTAACGCTATATTTTTAGGCTTCCGTAGCAAACAAGGAAGCCTTATAGTTTTATAAATTATAAATCCTAGAAAGCTGAAATTTTGCACAGAGGAGGGTAATGTTCAGTGATCAGAGTAAGAGAACGGTACAAAAAAAATAATTCAAAATTAAATAATTTAGGGTAGGTACCTCCCAAACATATTGGTTGGGGATGATTTTTTTTTCTGGCTGATCCTATCTTGTGAAGTATTTTCGAATAGGTATTTTAAAATGAGGGAAAAAATCAAGAATATGGTTTCCAGGAAAACTATAGCGGTTAAGATATCTTTATTAGTTTTACAGATATCGTTGATGAAAGTTAAAGTCGTTGTCGTATATTCTATTTGCCTGTGGTACGGAAGCCTACATTGCGCATAGCCCGACTACCGCTTGGCCTATTTATTGAAATTCGCGTGATATCTGTACTTTTGACAACATAATAAATATTTTATCTAACTTTTTTGCAACGATTAACTGATAAGTAAACGGCCGAAGGAGTGATTTTTACGCCTTTAACATCTGACTCTTTATAATATAATAAGTTATTGAGTACCTCGCCTATAATGGAATTTGGTTAGTAAAATAATAATACTTTTATTAAAATAACTATGTGTGTATTCAGGTATTTGTTAAGTCATCATGATAAATTTTACAATCAGTTTGATTGTGCTAAAATTTGGTACACAGGTAGAACTCTGTACCTAAGACAAAAAAAATGTACAATTAGAATTAAAATGTGTATATTATGTATTATTAGAATTAGAGAATGTACCATTTATTGATGAAATAAAATATTGGTGGCTCAGTGATTCGTATGTCCGAAAACCCTGGCTTCAAATCTTAGTGTTTTCACTTTTTCGCTAGGGCGCGACAGTGTTGATCAGGGTTCCTTCTATGTTTTGACTCTGACAATATAATTAAGGTAACCTGATTTATTGAGATAAGTATAAACCCCAAATATTTATTTTTATTACCCAATGTCAATTCTATGTTATATTGGGTTTCAAGGGTTAATGGTTAAAGAGATGCTTAAAAATTATTACGATCTATACTTAATTAATTAGGTACCTAATTAAAAACAAAATAGATAAAACTCACCTAAATATCGTATCAAATTCTAAACTCTTATCAAACAAAACATTCTTCCAATATACTTATTTAAAATACCTATATATTATTATCAAAATATTAATTGCACTTACTTAACTATATTTGTTAAAAACACATAAAATTCCGAAGGCACAGAAATACTTCACAAAACTTGTGTTCTTTTTGCACAGTGTGTTTTCATTGTTTCGTTATTTGTTTTTGTTAATTCGTCGCAATGACGTGCGGTCGCGCGGACGAATCGACGACCACTGGCGCGCGTTATCACTGAATGGTAGATAAGTAATCAATTTGATCTTAAATTGTCAATATTGTCCGTGAATTTATTATTAGCTGGTATTCATGATCCTATGAAGACCAATCGAACCATAAAAAGCAGCGCCTGCTTATTATTAGTGTTCGATTGTTCTTCCCCACTGGGCACGTATTTATGGCTTTTTTACAAGCTTTTATTTACTTTCACAGGTGAAAAGAACAGGTCTGTCCTTTGTCTGTCTGTCTGTCTGTCGGTCTGTCTCAGTAATCGAATCTTGCTTCCACTTCCATATCCATTCCATCTATAAATTGGATGACAATGCAATATTATTATGACATGGAGCTGATCTGATGATGGAGCTGGAAGGTGGCCATAGGAACTCCGTAATTAAACGACACTACCCCCCTCGAGTTTGGGCTCATTTGATTCGTCTTGACGAGTACTTTGGTGCTAGATGGTAATAATAATTAATAATAAAAGCATGTTTTTTGAAAGTTTTTTTGAAATTTCACTTGTTTTATCTGAAAGTTTTATTTTAAATTTAAATTCAGGTTAGACGTGAGGGATCTCTAATAGCAATCTCGTCTCATAAGATTTTTTTTTCTAATTATTTTATTGTATTTATGGTGTTATAGGAATGGTGTAACAGTTCGCTGGTGCCCATTTTTAAAAACAAGGGTGATGTACAGGTCTGTAGCAATTATAGGGGAATAAAGCTCATGTCATACACAATGAAAGTTTGGGAGAAAGTGATAGCGAGACGATTGAGAGTGGAAAGTGAGGTATCACAGAACCAATTCGGGTTTATGCCGGGACGCAGTACAACGGACGCCATATTTGCATTGAGACAACTCTGCGAAAAGTACAAACGTGCACGAAAGAACTTGCATATGGTGTTCGTTGATCTAGAGAAAGCGTATGATACGATTACCCGGGAGGTTCTGTGGTGGGCTTTGAAAGTGAAAGGAGTGCCTGGGAAGTACCAGCAACTCATTCGGGCAATGTACTGTCGAGCTAGTACATACGTGCGGTCCACAGCTGGCGAAACCGACAAATTCAATGTGGCTGTAGGCTTGCACCAGGGGTCGGCTCTAAGCCCTTATTTGTTCCTCCTGGTAATGGATGCTTTGACGTCAGACATACAGGAGGAGGCACCCTGGTGTATGCTGTTCGCCGACGACATTGTTCTTGTTGGTGAGGAAGCGCCTGAGGTACAGAGGAGACTGGTAAAATGGCAGGAGAAACTGGAGAACGTGGAGCTGAAGATCAGCCGAACCAAAACCGAACACATGTTTTGCGATTTTGGCGGTCTCTCCAGTTTCACCCCGATTGCCTTAGATGGTGTATTCCTGCCAGTCTGCTCTGATTTTAAGTACCTCGGCTCTGTCCTACAAAACGACGGCGACATTGACCGCGATATTGCGAGCCGAATAAACGCTGGCTGGATGAAGTGGCGACAGGTCTCAGGAACAACTTGCGACCCGCGAATGCCCCTTAGGTTAAAGGGGAAAATATACAAGACAATAATAAGACCTGTCGTATTGTATGGATTCCGATCCATACAATACGACCCCAGCCCAGCATTCCGATGCTGGGCTACGAAAGTTGCGGATGAAAGGAGAGTGCATGCAGCGGAGATGAGAATGTTGAGATGGATGTGTGGAGTAACAAGAATGGATAAAATCAGAAATGAGTATGTGAGATGAAAGCCTGAAAGTTGCACCAGTGACAGAGAAATTAAAGAGTGGAAGATTGTCCTGGTATGGACATATTATGCGGAGGGATGAAAATCATGTGACCAAAAAGTCCATGAATATTGTAATAAGTGGTAATCCGGGAAGGGGACGCCCGAAAAGGTTTGGATGAACTGTGTGAAAGAGGATATGCGTGCTAGGGGAGTGGATGCAGATATGACGGATGATAGAGCAGAATGGAGGAGAAAAACGTGTTGTGCCGACCCAACCTAGTGTGGGATAAGGGCAGGAAGAAGAAGAAGAATAATACCAGCTTACGCTCGCGGCTTTGTCTGCATTGTGAAATCTTTTCTTAGCGGAGGTCTGCATTATAAAAGCTATCTGTGTTTTAAATATCAACCCAATCCGATCAGCGGTTTGGGTTGTGGGTTTATAAGATCAGTCAGTCAATCAGTCACTCTATCCTTTTATATATTTAGAAGATAATATAAAGAGTTTTCTATTCTATTAATAATACATTTTCTAGTATTTTGTAAAATGTAGCAGTTATTACATAAAGACGGACGATTTATAGACTGGATTGAACCACATTTATGAAACTTTCTTATCCTACACTTATATCTCAGACAGTAAATCTCAGACCGGCTACGTAATGAGAGTAATGCCTAAGTCAGTATCCTTTATTTTTTTCTAAATCCGGATCAGACTGTAGATAATTCTATATATAACCTTTACTCCTCTATAATCGAAATAAAGTAAAATTCAATGGACATTCGTCAAACGCTCGAGAGACAGTCGCACAATGTATGTGCGATCCGCCTTTGGCCAAAGCCAGCCTTCGCAATAAGTACGAGTACCTGTGTTAGGTACGTACATTTCAGCACCAATGAACTCTTAGAAAAATATCCATTACTATTCGTGTCGTACCTTCAGATAGTTCAGCAGAGAAAACTGAGGTTAATGACCTTCGCAACCAGTATGTTCTGGCTTTATCAGGTTAAATATATACATTATTATTATTAAATATACACCTAGAGGTAGGTAAGTCTTGGGAAAATTCGTTCTGTAATTTTATCCATACATATAATAAGAATGGAAATTTCTCCCCATTCATTGTGATCCTTTACTAAGGTGAACTGTGAAAATACGCATATGAACAAAACGACGCGAAAAAGTCGCTTGCGCGATCTAATTCGTAAAACATTTTTTTTTTTTTTTTTTTTTTTTTATTTATTTATTTATTTATTTCATAAAAATTACAGTATTGCATGTTTGGAGTCCACTAGCCCCCACACTAGGATACCCTGTGTCGTGGGGGCTAGTCTCTTCCCCTTGATATTACATTCATTCATGTTTATAAGTAGGTTCCTAAACATTGTTCTTATTAATATTATATAGCACTAAATGAACATCCAAATGTTGTTCATTAATATTAAGTGGGTAGTTTATAAAATAAACATTCCTAATACTACGTAGGTAGATGAAGATAAAAGTACCAAATATTAATTACGCAGTTATGCTGTAAATAGGCAAAAATACTAAGAATATAAAAAATAGAAAAAATAGAAAAGATAACCTATGAACTTTAAGATGTACCTAATACATATATTATAATCTATATTAACTCGTACCAATATTTATATACTTATTACAAGTAGGTAGACATGCATTAAATTAACCAATGTTTTACATCAAAGTTTGTACAGAAGATTACAAACAATAACTAATAATACAAGCAGGTTGGCAGAAATAACATAAAAGGTAGATAGATACCTACCTACATACTTAATGGTACTAACTTATAACACCGCGTCGTTTTTACGTTCAGGGGTTAAAAATAATAATCAGATACAAAGTTACATGAGTGAAGATATCTCACTTCTTACGACATAATAATATTATTATCAGATATTTGTATGTGTTAAAACTCAACATCGAGTCATTACAAGTTATTGCGTACAGCAGTAATAACACTGTATTAGTACACGGTACAATGATAATATTATTATGATACGCCAAGTTATGGTAGTGTGATCCATCACAGAACAATAAGTTTCGTGCAACAGATTAGTTTACCGAAGTGCGAAGTGCACACACACAATCATATAAACAAGAGCAGAGTGCTGGCCGCACGCGCACTGCATAGTTTCAACTAGTAGTATGTGTATTAACGCACACATGTGTAGTCGACAACAAACAGTAAGCACACTGCACCGAGAGTAATGACTAAATTTTACTCGTTTTCATGTAAATGTTTGTTCTGATCACGTAAAAATTAGTTTAGTGTTAGGTAGGTATTTAGTTAACAATAAGGATTTTTTATATATATACATATAAATATATATTTTAATTTATGTTTTTTTTTTTTTTTTTTTTTTTTTACTTATCTATTATTATTTTTATTTATTTGTAATAAACTATTATAGTTACTATACAATAACCTATTAATTTTATAAAATAATATAAATATTATAATCAACGGTAAGGTACTTAATAAGTACTTACGGCTGCAAAGTTATTTACGCGTGTGAAGCAATACTTCATAGGACAATATTTATTGTGATATTTTGTGTGTGTTAAAAACTGAACTTCGAAACGTTGCCTGTTATAGCGTACAACAAAATAACTGTGTTCGTACAACGATATTATGATGCGTCCAGTTTGGTAGTGTGTTCCATCACATGACAAGTATCTAACGTGCAGTTGTTACCGAGATGCGCACACAACCAAAAACCGGTCAGAGCCGAGTTCTGGCCGCACACGCACTGCGGAACTGCATTGTATTAAACTAATGTGTGCGTATTTGACAGCAAACAGTATACTATTCCGTGAGCAGTGACTAAACTACAAATGTTTTTTTTTTTTTGTCAGTTTTTATTTTGTTTTATTCATTTTAATGTGTAGGAATTTTTTTTTTTTTTTTTTTTTTTTTTTTTATTATCAATTTATAATTTTGAGTATATCTTCCGTAGTCTTATAGTCCAGAGTTAATAGCCAGTTTGTGATTTTTGTTTTGCACTGACGTTTGAGGCAGTACATGATGTTAAGTTTTTTATTTGCTATATTGTATATATAAGGTTGTAAGAAGGCAGGGGCTCTCTGCGCGAATTTAGTTTTCTTGCGTGGCACTGGCCATGTTATTGTACGTTGGGGTCTCGTTGATGTTTTACGAACCGACAGTGATATTTTGTGAAAACGCAGTAATATGGTCTTAATGAAAATCTGTCGCACTCGAAGAGCTTTGCAATCAGCGTATAGGGAATCAGTGCTATATCGCCATGGTTTTTTGTATGCAATTTTTAGGATCGAGCGCTGCGCCCTCTCTAGCTTTATCAAGTGAGTTCCATAGGCAGCACCCCAAACTACAACACAATACACAAGAATTGATAAACATAAAGCTGCATAGACAAGTCGAGTTGTGGCTACATCACCGACCGATCCGAGTTTTTTAAAGATGTATTTGAGTTTACGGATCCTACCGTTGAGCATTTCAATTTGGTTTTTCCATGTAAGGTGGTCATCAACTATGACTCCCAAGTATTTTATCGAATTAACACGTTCGAGTGGATTGCAGTCACAGTTGTCAGCGCTTCTACATTTATGTATCTTGATGTCAATCGGTTCTTTGGGTGCAGTGCGGTTGGAAATGCTAAATGTCAGGAATTTTGTCTTCGATATATTAAGGGTAAGTAGATTTTTTTGTAACCATTCTGATATTTGTGACATCGACTTTTGCGCAATATTACCAACGGCTTCCCAGGTATTACCATGAAAGATGAGTGCAGTGTCGTCAGCAAAAGCAATGGTTTCAGTATTAGTCAGGTTCAGTTCGCATAAATCGTTAATGTAGATCAGAAACAAAGTGGGCCCAAGAACACTACCTTGAGGCACACCAAATCGGATTTCTGCAAGATCACTGGAGTAGTCGCCCACTATCACTCTTTGTTTGCGATTCTCAAAATAAGATGTGAACCACTTTAATGCTACACCACGAATGCCAAGAGCTTCCATCTTTTTAAAAAGTAGGGGTCTAGAAACTGTATCAAAAGCTTTGGCAAGGTCAAGGAAGACACCGATGCACCTATGACCAGAGTCAAGTTTTTCTGAAATGTGATCAATCATATGTGAAACGGCGTCCTCCGTCGATCTGCCACAGCGAAATCCAAACTGGTTGTTGGCCAATAGCTTGTTGGATTCAAGAAAAGAAAACAGTCTCTTATTAACAATTTTTTCAACTATTTTAGATATGGCAGTTAACAATGATATGGGACGATAATTGTTAAACGATCGTGGGTCTCCTGCTTTGTGAATCGGCACAACATTTGCAACTTTAAGACATGTTGGAACAATTCCAGACGTCAGACTTAAGTTACACAAATGAGCAAGGGGAGTCGAAAGATATTTGTCAATTTTTCCTAGGGAAACGTAAAATAAAATAATAAAATAAATAATAATCATTTATATCAGACACATCGCCCCTAATTTACATCAAAAATTCGAAATAAAAGTAATAGAATATAAAGTAAATTCAATTCAAAAAAAAATAGTGCCAAAAACGCTACAGACGCCATCTATCGGTATGGCTGTAAACTTGTGGTTGACCTTTAGTTTAATTTGGGCTAAATTTGTAAATAGTTTGTGTCACTGGTGTGGTTAAACAACACCACCGATTTGAATAAAATTTTCACTAATACGTTGCAGTTTTCTCTACTTGAACCTTAGTCTTGGTTTTAGTCAAATCGGTTCATAAATAAAAGAGTTATATCAATCTAAAGATTCGCATATAAAATGCTAATAAACAAGAAAGGTAGTCATAGGAACCGCGTAATCAAAAGACAAAACCTCATCGAGTTTGGGCTCATTTGATTCGTCTTGACGAGTACTTTGATACTATATAGTAACCAGGGTCCGAAACGGAGCTGGAAGGTGGCCATAGGAACTCCGTGATTAAAAGAAAAAACCCCATCGAGTTTGGGCTCATTTGATTCGTCTTGACGAGTACTTTGATGCTATATAGTAGCCAAACAAATTAGAATTCATTTAAATTAGTAAATGTAACTTATTTCTCAAATGAATCAGCGCCAGCGGAAAATAATCTAATGTGCGCATGATGCGTGTAAATATCAGTAATAAATATCTTTTTGCTGCTTATTTTTAATTTCTAAAACATGTAAAATCATCTGAAGATAAATAGAAAAATTCATTTACAGTTCATTGTAAAAGTAAATTATTTTTCATACAAGCTAGCGCCACGGAAAATAATGGAACTAATGTCCTAAGAAAAAGAAATTATCGTTTATTCTGCAAACAGTTTTAGAAAAGAAGTCCCGCGTAACCTAGCGGAACTAAATAATAAATTTATAATTACCGTGAATACTTCATTTATTATATATTTTTTATTTGTTAGATTAATTAAATATTATGTACCTATTTAATTGAGAAATTAAATATGAGAAATTATGAATTGTTAAAAATCTGTAGATATTTTAACTTAAAATCACGCGATTGTGGCGCTCCATCTAGGGGGATCTTTTGTAAAAATCACTGGTTATCCGGAGACACACAGACATAAAATCTGTTCACACCCATTTAGGCTAAGAACTAATACAACTAGAAGTACCCATATTATGTGTGAGCGTGACGGCAATAGGGAAAATTCTATGTGAAAAAAAAGGAGAACCTATTTTTCTTCCGTCCCTTTCAGCGTGGCTGGTTTATTTGTTTGTCACAAGTTCAAACTATGGTTCAAATGATTTCTTTGTGACAAATATACCATCATTATCTTTTATTTTTTAAGATTTTAAGTGCTTTCAGGGAATAATTAATGGTTTATGTGTACTCATTGTGGTAGTGAAATGGTAGGATGTGCAGTTTTGGGCTGTAAAAGCCGTAGTGAACAACATTAGGAGAAACTATTGCTGTCGCATAGGCGGGCACGCAGTAGTGAACCACCTGCATTTAGGCATACATCCAGACACAAACTGTCACGTTTATAATGTTAGTAAAATTTTGCAATGATTATTATAGAACCTTTTATCTGTGTTATAGATAATCATAGGCGGATTTAGGGAGGGGGGGCAAGGGGCCAAGCCGCCCCCCCCCCCGAGTCATTAAGCAAGCTGCTCGCGCACATATTATAAAGGATGTTTAAGCTTTAGGGGGGGGGGGCAGGGGGCCAAGGTACCCCCTGAAGCATTGTAGAGTTACGAATTTCGCACATATTTCTGAAATAAAATTTTTTTTTTCGGCGCTCGCAGCTAGCTGCTCGCGCACTTATTGTAATGGATGTTTAAACTTCCTAACCGCTCAGAGCGAGCTAAACATACACTTTTCGTAATAAAAATTATAATATTTTTGCCCGTCTGCACCTTGCCTTTTGTTGAAATTTGCCTGAAAAATCTAAAGTGAAATATGTAAAGGCGTACGAATCCTTCAATAATTGGCGCCTCTCAAAAAATGCAAAAACATATTCCGAGACCGTGATACTATCATATTTCATGGAACTATCTAAAACAAGAAAATCCAGTACATTATGGAGCATTTTTTCTATGATAAAAGCTGTCTTGAAAACGAAACGTGACCTTGAAATAGAAAAAATTCTGAATGAAGCACCAGACAGTAAATACCTCGCTTTAAAAGTAAGTAAATTGATACAAAAGCTAATTTATTTCAAAGAAAACCTATCTAACTGTACCTATCTAAAAATAAGTAAACTAAATTATTGTTATTTTTTACAGGTTGTATTAATTATTGGCATAAATGGTGCGTGCCGCTCAAATGAATTGTTGAATCTTAAGGTAAACGACGTTGAAAAGCATTCGGACAAATTAATATTAGTAAAATTATTGAATACAAAGACTAAAATCGACAGATCATTCGTCATTAGTGAAGAATATGTGAATGTGGTGGACAAGTATACGGCATTACGACCCGCTAATACAAAAACTTCAAGATTTTTCTTACATTATGATAATGGAAAAAGTAAAAAACAGCCCATAGGCATCAATAAAATCGGTGATATGCCAAAAACGATTGCTAAATTTCTTCAGCTTCCGGACTCCCATCTTTACACTGGGCATTGCCTGAGGCGGACGTCAGCAACACTCTTAGCTGACTCAGGCGCTGATATTACAGTTCTTAAACGCCATGGTGGCTAGAAGTGTAACAAGATTGCAGAAGGATACATCGAAGATTCTAAAGTTATTTAATATGCTAACTTTTAAAATTTGCGATAGTGGCGCCCCGCAAAAAGAACTCCTTTTGTGAAAAGCACTCTACCTATCAGTCACAGTTCCCGATTGAGCAGAAATTTTGCATACCGGGAATCGGATGACAATGCAATAATTTTATGACATGGAAGTGATCTGAAGTCTGATGATGGAGCTGAAAGGTGAAATTTGATAGATATATTATAATAAATAGTTTGAGTACGTAGGTATATGATAGTTTCATTTCAGAAAATTTCATTTTAGTTTTTTTTATACAACGATGTAAGAAGATGAGCAAGATGCTCTCCTGATGGTAAGAGATAACGCTGGGATTTAACGAAGGTTAAATTCTGGGTGCACTGCTGAGTCATAAAATGTTAAGATTCTTCAGCCCAGTAATTTCACTAGCCACAGTGCCCTCCTACCGAAGCACAGTAATGTCTGCACATCACTGTTCAGGCGGCAGAATAACTGACACTGTTGGGGTACTAGCCGATCTCCTGCAGAGGAAGTCTACCCACGGTAAAGAGATCACCATTAAATGACGCGGAAAAAAGTCAAGAGTAACTGTACGGAATCAAGCTGTTATTATTCCGTATTTTTATTAGTTTTTCTGATTTAAATGATAATTTGATATATTTTTGTTTACTGTATTTAATCTTGATGTACTATATGTGTAAGTGGTAATTTATTGCCGTTCTAATTTGTACTGTGGTATAGGTATAACGATAGTTCTGGGACTTATCCCAGGACGTCTCTGAAATCTAAGTATTATTCACAAAAAATGTTTCATATTATTATTTACTAGCTTATGCTCGCGGCTTTGCCCGCACGGCAAAATCCTTTCTTAGCAGTGGTCTACGTCATGAAACCTTTCTATGTTCCAAATTTCAACCCAATCCATCTAGCGGTTGAGGCTGTACGTTATACAGATACATCAGTCACTAGCTTATTCTCATGGCTTTGCCCGCATGGACGGGTTACGTTTCATAATACCTACGGTCGTTTCAACTACGGTCGATATAACTACGGTCGATTCGCATAAGTTCATTTCACATATTGGACGACTCGCTTACAGTGCAACTCGCCTGCGGTTGATTAAACTATGGGCATGTGAACTAATGGGCGATTCGGCCAATGTTCATTTGATATATTGGTTAATTCAACTATGGACGACTCACCTACGGTTTATAAATTCTTTGCTACGCGTGTTTTTAGTACAGTATTCAGGGCAAACCGAAATCTGTTGGTTAGGTTAGGTTTGAACAGTGACCACAATGCGCGAGCCGAGCGAGCGAAGCGAGCGTGCCGCGGCAGCGGCCGGCGAAGCGCCAGATATTTTTCTTATTACTGAATTATTTATCCTGTGTCATGGCATCTTCAGGCATTTTGGCATCTTCTTTCATCTACCTCATCATGGCAAAGTGGCATAATAAAAACAACACGTTTCTGAATTCTGTACTATAAACAAGTATTTTTTAGCTGTCATACCTGACTAGCAGCCGGAAACGTGGTCTAAAAATACGTGAACGGTCCGTTAGTTCGGTCAAAAATAGGCAAATCGTCCAATAGTTTAATCAACCATAGCTCAATCGACCGTAGCTGAGTTAACCGTAGGCGAATCGTCCAATATTGATTTCAACCAATAGTTATTATGAACGTAGGCGAAACGTCCAATAGACATTTTGAATAGTAGGTGATTCGATCGTAGTTACATATTGGCAAGGTTTGCCAGCCTTTACTAATTCTACGCCCATTAAGTCGCAGAAAACCCGTGAATTGAATCCCTCTTTTCCGTGGAATTGGAAATCGAATTAAATGGTCTGTATCAAATTCATTAATATATGAATAATTTACTGTCACGCGCTACGAAGTGCGCGCGGGTCAGCTAGTGTTCAATAATTTTAGATTTTGCCTACTTGCGTCACAGATTTATAATAGGTTATAGGTACCTATACCTACCTATCTTATATATTATAATATATTATTATGTTATAAAAAGATTATGTTATGTTATTATATACCGTACCTTCTCATTATATAGAGGTTCATACCTACATTATGATCATCATCATCACTGGCCTTTTGCATCTATAAAAGATGATTTAAGCAGCGTCCATATTAAAGGTTCGACGACACTTACGAGCATGGCTGGTAAGGCCGATACGGGACGGGAATGACAACGTCGGCCGCAAAGTGTACAGACGAATTGTGTTCCTGGTGAAGCTGGAGGAATTGCCGCGCTTTGGTGGCTGAAGGAAGACACTATTTGACGTCATTTCTGCGCATGATAATGCCTGGTTCGAAGAACTAGCACAAAAACGTGACATTATGAGTAACTGAAAACACTTTTAAAATGTGTGAATTATGGAGGGCTGATATAGAGAAATTTTCAATAAATTAATTCCATTAATTTATATTTCATCAATTGTGCGAGCGAGAGAGCGTCATTCGATATATACGCTCTTATGATATACACATTATTATGTAATTAGTTGCAAAATAAAATGTATACAGGGTTATTTTTAAAACACCTTCAACCTCGCAGGACCAGGCAGCCAACATCATAAACAACAAACGACATGTGATCATTTGTTACATTTTACTTTCATACAATATTGTAGTTATTTCTAACAGTGTAATTATGGTTTGGATTGGTTTTATTAGCCACCAACAGAAGTGCCAACGCAACCCAACAGACAGTGCTTAAATCGTCTGCAATAGACGCAAAGGCCGATGATGATGATGATGATGAATTATGGTAAAAAAATATAGTTGGTTTCTATCTATCAATAATAATATACCTATTATTTTTCAGTTTAAACACCGGTATAAAATAAATAAATGAAATGAAATAATTTATTAACCTTTTTCAATAACATTCGCTATTCTAGGCACGTCTAGTACATAGTATTCTTATTGGCTATGGTTATTTATTAATAGTGTTGTCTTATTGCTAAAATTAATATTATAGTAGGGATATAGATAGTCAATAATATGTTACGAGCAAGTTTTACGTAAAAAGGAGCTCTCATTAATACGCATTTTCATAAATTCGTCTAGTGTGTACAGAGGATATATAAACTCTTTTGCAAAAAAAACGGACACTTTGATGATTTCTCTGCTTCAATGAAGAAGAACAAGAAAGAGGTTTTATTAATTTGACGATGCATTGGCTTATCATTTATTTTATAAACATCCTGGCATGATTATTAATGTTCCAAATTTAAAATTTGAAATTAAAAAAGAAAAATACTGATTATATAGTGAAATTGCTTTGCTTTTTGGCGCGAATTGATGCGAATTGCTGTAACAATTTTATTATAATTTTAAAACTTTTTGAGTATTTTCTGCAAATTAAACAATTTATTCTTTCTTACCACAATAAATACCACTTTTTGATATGAGCGATAATGCGATAAGGGCCGGTAAAATTATAGCCCTACTTGAAGAAGGTTGTTCGCAAACTTACGTGGCTCAACGGCTAAATGTGAGCCGTTCAACTGTCCAGAGGACATGGCAACGATATCAAGAGACCGGTTCGGTTAAAAGAAGACCCGGCTCGGGAAGAAAACGATGCACAGAACCAAGAGACGACCGCTTTTTGGTGAGTCAGGCGTTGCGGAATCGTAAGGCGTCAAGTGTGGACCTGAAAAAAAACCTTGAAGAAGTAAGAGGAGTAGAAGTAAGCTTGTGGACGGTTAGAAGGAGGCTTTTGGCTGCCAATATCAAAGGTTACCGCCCGGCTCGAGGCCCTAAATTACTCCGTGAGCACCGTGTTGCTCGACATCAGTTTGCTCGAAACTGTGCTTCATGGACTATGGAGGACTGGAATAAGGTATTGTTTTCTGATGAAGCTAGAATCTCTTTGTGTGGAGAGGACCGACGCTGGCGAGTGCTGCGAAGACCACGGGAACGCTATGCGGAAGTGTGTTTCAAACAAATCACTCCTTATGGCGGAGGCTCCGTTATGTTTTGGGCAGCAATTAATTCGACGGAGCGTACGGAGTTAGTTTTCTTAGAAAGAGGAACATTAAATGCACACCGGTACATAATGGAAGTCCTAATTCCACATGCACAACCCGCATTGACTGCACTTGGGGAAGATTCCATTTTTATGGACGACAATGCCCGCCCGCACCGTTCTGGTGACGTGGAAGCTTACATGCAAGAAGTTGGGATCCGTCGTTTAGATTGGCCAGCTCGCAGTCCTGACCTGGTTCCCTAATTATTCCCCTAACATTTTAAGTCCTAATTTAAAAAATCCTAACTTTTTTAGTCCTAATGTGAGTTGTTACTAATAATTATTATCTCTAATATTACAATTCCTACTATTACTTGTCCTAATGTTTAAAGTCATAATATTTAAATGCCATAACATTTCTAGTTCTAACAATTATTGACCATAAAATTTTTATTCATAATCATTTCATGTCCTTACCTACTGTTAATAGTCCTATTATTTTAAGCACTAATATCTAAAACCCTAAAGATTATTGACCCTAAAAATTTTTGTCACAATGTTTTCACGTCCTAAATTATATTAGTCCTAACATTTTAGGCCCTAACGATTATTAACCCTTAAAATTTTAGTCACAATCTTTTCATGTCCTGAATTATATTAGTCCTAATATTTAAAGCCCTAACGATTATTGACCCTTAAAATTTTAGTTACAATCATTTCACGTCCTAAATTATATTAGTCCTAATATTTTGAGCCCTGACGATTATTGAACCTAAGAATTTTAGTCACAATTATTTCACATCCTAATTTATATTGGTCATATTATTTTAAACTTTAACTTTAAATCTGGCGCTTCGCCGGCCGCTGCCGCGGCACGCTCGCTTCGCTCGCTCGGCTCGCGCATTATATAGACACTGTTCAAACCTAACCTAACCAACTGATGTTGGAATGCCTCGCCCTCCACAATAAAAAGCAGTCACTTCAGGCGCTTCGCCGGCCGCTGCCGCGGCACGCTCGCTTCGCTCGCTCGGCTCGCGCATTATATAGACACTGTTCAAACCTAACCTAACCAACTGATGTTGAAATGCCTCGCCCTCCACAATAAAAACCAGTCACTTCTGGCGCTTCGCCGGCCGCTGCCGCGGCACGCTCGCTTCGCTCGCTCGGCTCGCGCATTATATAGACACTGTTCAAACCTAACCTAACCAACTGATGTTGAAATGCCTCGCCCTCCACAATAAAAACCAGTCACTTCTGGCGCTTCGCCGGCCGCTGCCGCGGCACGCATAGATCGAGTTTGACCACAATCTCTCGTGATGTTAAGCGACGATGTGGTCGAAGATAGTAGCAGACTAAACCTACAAGGCGGGATAAATCCCTTCCAGCTTGCAATTATTTTTTGATATTATTTACCATAAATCCATTATTTAAATTCCTCAACTTATAAAATAAATAAATATTAGGACTATATTCATTAGGACAAGAAAAAATATGATATAAAGAAATGTAAATTATAGACTTTAAAAATCAGGACAACAAGCATTATATCTAATAAAAATTATACACTTCAATGATTAGGACAATATTCATTCGGACAAGAAACTTTATGACGAAAATACATTATATACTTTAAATGTTAGGACAAGAAACATTATGACGAAAATACATTATATACTTTAAATATTAGGACAAGAAACATTATGACGAAATAAAATTATACACTTTAATGATTAGGACAATATTCATTATGACAAACAAAATTTTACAATTTAATGTTTAGGATAATAAATAATATGACAAATACTATTTATGCACTTTGAAGATTAGGACAATAAATATTATGACAAGCAACGTTATATTCTTTAAAGGTTATGATGTTTAAAATTAGGATTTCAAACTATTATATCTAACAACATTATTACTTATGATGATAAAGGCCATAAATGATTATGACTACAGAAAAATATGCCTAATAAATATTAGGATAACTGTATGTTAGGACCAATGAGTTATGGGAAATAACTTTAGGACTAAAAACTTTAGGTAAATCAATAGGACACCGTCCTGACCTCAATCCAATCGAGCATGTCTGGGATGTTCTAAAAAGGCGGGTAAGATCAGTACAACCTGCTCCAAAAAACATCAGCGAGCTAAAAAGAGTAATTGCTGAAGAGTGGGAACGTATTCCTCAAAACGTAATTAAAAACATCGTAGAGAGTATGCCCAGAAGGATTCAAGCTGTGATTTTGGCAAGAGGAGGTCACACTCGTTACTAGGTTTTTACAGTTGTAAATTTATTTAAATAAAAAAGTAAAAAAATCTTCTTGTCTTTATTGTCGGCCACTTGTTATTGTGTGGTCGTGTACGTCGGTTTTGAAAAAAATCATCAATTTAAATACAAAATTGCCAAAATTCACGCTTATTTCACATGATTATTACACGATTAGGTACGAGTATAAGTATACAAAGTGTGTCAAACAATTAAATATTTTTAAACTAACACAAATCTACCTTAGAAAGTAAGTTTCCTTAGGTGCCCGTTTTTTTTGCAAAAGAGTTTAGATCTATTATATTTTTTTGATCTTTTTAACAACTGTGGTATGTAAAAAAACTGTTTAAATAATTATGAACGATTATTATTTCGAATAATGAATAATACTTTTTGTAACTAAAAAAATAATCTTATAGACCCTTTAAACAAATTATACAAATTACTGATTTCCATGAAATTTAAATAAAACACTCAAATTATCATAACATGTTTTTTATTAAATTTATAAAAGTATATAATCAACAAGTTGTTTCTTTGTTTATTATACCTACGTATATTTTTCTATTAAATACATACCTACATATTTACAAAAAGGACGATTAAAGGTATATTCCCAGTCGCCCCCACTTCGGTTTCCCCTAGGTGGCAATAAGGATGTTGACACATAATGTTACGAATTCATATAAAGTTATGTTTTTCACATAAAAGACAGTATTTAAAAACCTACAATCACATTTTAAGGATCTATTTACAAGCCAAAATGGAATAAAATCAATTTTAATTTCAATAATTTATTATTTTACTATCTAGAATTTACCTATTATCGCAAATAAAGATCTTTGTATTTGTATTTGTATAATTTTTAACTTATTATTACGCGAATGCCAACGCCAATCAGGGCGCGTGACGTCACACCACTGGCCTGTACTTACGCTTCCTAAGCAATGTTCCTGATTTCGACACATTTTAATTATTCATAACTTAAAAACTACTGAACCGATTTTGATGCAACTTATACTGTGCTCTAAGTTGGTCTAAATTTAAGCAAAAAAAAGTCAATAACCAAAATGGGTCTTATATTTTTAGAGAGACATTTTAGTTATTGACTTTATTTTTGGCTTAAATAACCAAACCATTACCACCACCACCATTACCATTACCATTTTATTTTTGACCAACTAAGGGCACAAAATAAGTTACATAAAAATCGGTTCAGTGGTTTTTAAGTTATGAATAATTAAAATGTGTCGAAATCAGAAACATTGCTTAGGAAGCGTAAGTACAGGCCAGTGGTGTGACGTCAAGCGCTGTCAGATGACTGTTCGGAACGTTTTAGCCAGAATTCAAAAAATCATTTTTATTTACTTTTTTTATATTGAAATATCATATAATTATGCATAAAAATATGATATTCGTGTATGAAATGGGTCTATCTATCATATAAAAGCAATTCCAAAAATTAGTCAAAATTAGAAAAAAAAAAAATTAGTTAAAATTATTGAAATTAAAATTGATTTTATTCCATTTTGGCTTGTAAATAGATCCTTAAAATGTGATTGTAGGTTTTTAAATACTGTCTTTTATGTGAAAAACATAACTTTATATGAATTCGTAACATGTGTCAACATCCCTATTGTCTAAGGGTGGAGATATCCAGGATAAAGCTTCCATCGCAGCACGATTAAAGTCTAAAGAAATGATTTCCTCGTAAAACTAAATTTGTTAATTTCAAATTCAATGTAGCATAGCCTTTGACCACGATCTCGCGGTGGAAGATGGTAGCAAATTAAACATAGAAGGCAGGATAAAAACGTTAAAAAGATATATTTAGGTACTGAATATCTCTTAACCGTGACCCTGTCTTCAATGAACATCGTACCGGTACAGTCATTATAAAATTTATGGTATTAAACATCTTAGATAACCTCAATTAAGTTTAGTTTTCGCTTAATTGATGTATTATGTTCGTTATAACTTAGGTTCTTAGAGTACTTATATAATTTTAAGCATTTTGCTAAATTATGAAGGTTATTCTCATACACTTTGTGGTAATTATTTTTATCTATGACGTGTATACAAATATTCCATAATTATTATTAAAACACGTTTTGAAGATAACAATTAAATTATTATATTTATGGTTATTTTTTGCAGAAATTGCCGAGTGATTTTTTTGTAAAAATAATTGTTGTAAAAACTGAATAATTCGTTTTATGTGGAATTATCTTCATTGCCTATTTTCTTTTTGTTTCCACGTGCGCGTGTATATACGTGTGCGATAAATCCTGCATAATATCGAAATCGTTCGTGGAAACAGAACCTTAGTATAGTGTAATGTAATAAATAATTATATAAGAACTAAAAAATATTATGACGCATTGACCCAAACTGAATTTTTGTATTTGACACGAAAAGACGCCTGACCTGTCCGTACTAGGTAACGGTACTCAGATTAAAATTCAGATTAGATCTCAAGCAGGTTTAAAAAAACTAGTTGCCTAATATTTCACAAAAATGTAAAAAAACTTAATTTTTATATTGGATAAATACAAAATCATAAACTAAATATTTAGTCAAAAATATTAATTTATTAAAAATTGATTTATACTTATTTATAAAATATGTAACATTTGGTATTATTATATCTATATTTTAAAGTTTTTAACACATTAAGAAACAAATAGATACGGCTATTCCTTGTCCATTTAGACCTAAAATTTTAATAAATTTCACAGCAAAGGTGTGTTAAAAACCTCAAAAATCTAAATATTTAAAAAAAAAACAATTCATCGAGTTAAAAAAAATTACAAAACTTCATAATCAATAGGAAGCATTTATTGATGTGATTTTCATGTTTTTTTTTTTTCAAAATAAAATAAATTTTATAAAAAATACTGATAGCTACCCAACGTCAGTATAAAAATTGAGAAAAATCGGAATGGGGATTCGACCTAAAACTTATAACAGATGTACCGAGAATAATATCAGTTTACAACAAAATCTAATATTAAAGATACTAGATGAGAATAAATATTCGCATCGAGTCACCATTGTTATTGATTTGATTTGACTCGATGAGAAGATACCAAAACACAGAGCGCGTGCGCAGGTTTCTTTCTATCAGTGGTTTATTAACACCCAGTGCCTCAAGACGAAAGTCTTTGATCAATGTGTGTTACCGGTGATGACTTACGGCACCGAAACGTGGTCCTTCACCATTGGCCTCATCTCGAAGCTCAAAGTCGCCCAGCGTGCTATGGAAAGGGCTATGCTCGGGGTTTCTCTACGAGATCGAATCAGAAATGAAGAAATCCGTAGACGAACTAAAGTCACCGAAATAGCCCAGCGGATTAGCAAGCTGAAGTGGCAATGGGCAGGCCACATAGCGCGCAGAGCGGATGGCCGATAAAGTGCTCGAGTGGAGACCACGGACTAGCAAACAAAGTGTAGGACGTCCGCCCACAAGGTGGACAGACGACCTTATAAAGGTCGCCGGAAGACGCTGGATGCAGGTCGCTTCCAACCGGTACATATGGAAGTCCAAAGGGGAGGCCTATGTTCAGCAGTGGACGTCCAATGGCTCAGATGATGATGATGATTAACACCCAAGGATTAAATTAAAACACTTTTCAAATTTTGTAATAATACCCTATTTACGAGTCCGCGCCCACGCTCTGTGTGTTTTGCGCTTTAGATTTTATCGGATATCGGAAACTTGCACTACACGAAGAAAATAAAATAATTATAATTTCGTTTAACGAAGTTAACAATATTATTTAATATAATAACATTATTATTATCAGTCTGTCGTTAAGAGATAACGCACACGAAAAGTAGCTGTTTCTTTAAGACTATTTTTCGAGTGGTGACCCTTAGAGTTTGTCTACAAAAGTTCTAAATCTAGGAAGTTTGATAAAATTTTATACATAAAAGTTTATATACAAAGCTTTTCAAAAATGTGTAGTAACATTTAAAAAGATGCAAGTTTTGGTAAAACTGAAGCACTAAAAGGCACTAAAAAGTATTTCGCGAAAAAACTTTTTTTGCTACTTTAATTTGAAGCTAAATTTTTTTTACATTTTGCTAGCTTAGTTTCATGGATAGGCTACTTTATTATTACTTCACATTTTTGTAATGATATCTTGTGTGTATACTAAATATAATATATATCGATGTCGAGAGCCATTGGGTCGGATGTCTCATTTTTTCGGCTATCTACCTCGGACCTTATAGGTCAAAACATAAGATATCAATAATTGTTGAAGGAATCGAATATCCAACCTTATGGCTCTAATGTCGAGTTATCATACTAGATAAATTCCTATGGCTTCGCCCGACCAAAATGAATTTTGGAAATTTCTTAGTATATTATACATATAATATGCTAAAGAACATTAAATCAACTTTAAACTTAAGTTCCAGACTGTGCTTAGTCAGTCAGTCACCTTTATCATTATAACTAATGAACCCGCGCGCACTTCGTAGTGCCTAAGGGAAAAATATCAGTGTTGAGAAACACTGATAATTTTCCTAAGTATTTCATGTATTATACATATAAACTTTTTATATATTTAGATTAGGAAGCATGTCCAGTCAAAACTTTTATACCTTAACTAATAATAATATCACTATATCAATTAAATACCAATATTTAGAGTTCACTCCGCTCTTATTATCATTTTTAACGAATTTAACAATTTCGATTTTTTTTCAATCACTACCAATCGGATAAAAAATAACTTAATGACTATAATAGTAAGTAAATAAAGCTCTTATTAAATTAGAACCGAGGGCCTATTGGCTACTACCAAACATGTAAAACACTAGAATCTAGTAAAAATTGCGTACATCACTTCCTTACACCTCCTCATTAATATGAGTTATATAACAAACGCAGCAATGTAGTCAACTACAAAGAGATGTATCCATGTTAGTCTTACAAAATGAAGGAACTTTTAGTATGCAAAAATTATTTACCCTTCGTGACATTTTCAGTATCCACCAAATCTTATACTATATTCGATTCATTTTAAACGCTATTATTATGTATCACCTAAGGAAAAGTAGTGGGATACATCATTGTTGCATGTTAAACGAGTCGATGATAATATAAAGTTTGATTGCTACTAGAAATGTCACGAACCAAGGGTAGTTCATTGTGGCAAATGAAAATTTACTTCATTTTGTAAGCCTAACATGGATACATCTCTTTGTGTAAATGTATGGGTGGGTGTAAATTAGTCAATAGGCCTTTAGAATGAATACTAAATATTGATATTTAATTAGTTATTAAGCTGTATTTCCGCATATAAACGGTTAATTCCGTTAAGTAACATCACTGTGAGTCGGAAGTGTCTTCTTCGATGATCGGCGACGTTTCCGGCGTCTTGAGCAACATCTTAATTAATATAACCACTCCCCACATGAGCAGGAGGATTCCTATACCCTGGGGGAAGAGAAATAACAATATTAATTTTTTAAAAAATAATTAAATCAAGCTTTAAGGGGTTAATAGTCGCTGAGTTGCTCTGTCTCGCTCGCACGATATAACTTAGTCAAATAACAATTGATAAATCCTTCTTTTTGGAAATGTGTTAAATTGTAAATTTAGCTCATATTTTTATACGATTTTTAAAAGTATAACCATATTAATCCCTTAAGAATAGAATAGAAATAGAATAGAAAAACACTTTATTGCAACCAAGATACGTAGGAAATAATTAGAGTACAATACAACTTAAAATTAATGGTAAACAATTGGCGGTCTTATCGCATAGAGCAATCAGACAACCTGGCTGGAAGGAAATTTAAGAACATGTGCAGCGGTGGTGTGCAAAAATAGCTTTTATTTTTATTACAAGCTTTTATTTACTTTCACCTGTCTGTTGTCTGTCTGTAATCTAATATTGCAAGTTTTATTTGATCCAGTTCCCAGTTTCAGATCGAGCTGAAATTTTGTACTCGTCAAGACGAATCAAATGAGCCCAAACTCGATGGGGTGCGTCGTTTAAATACGGACTTCCTATAGCCACCTTTCAGCTTCATCGTCAGATCAGCTCCATGTCATAATAATATTGCATTGTGATTCGTTTTATACATGCATGCAAAATTTCAGCTCAATCGGAAACCGGAAAGTGGATCAAATTTAAGTTGCAAGGTTTGATTACAGACCGACTGGTAAACGTAAATAAAAGCTTGTAAAATGGCCCTGGGTTCAAATCTCAGTGTGGCAAAAACTTTTCTCCTGGACGCTACCTTGTTTCGAAAGGCACGTAAAACTGTGGGTCCCGGCTGTTTCCTATAAGATATGTAGGAGGCAGTCGTTAGGTCATGTTGCAGGTGTAGTAATCTCGGCGACCTGAAACTGCAACATATAGGTTGGCCACACAGCCTATAATTGTGATTTGACTCTGACAGCGTAAGTAGGGTAACCTGTTCTGTTGGAGTGTAAGCTCCCAATTAATATTATTTACGTCATTGTAAAATTCCGGGTAGCACTGCACCGATTATGGGCAGCGTTATCTCTTCCCATTAAGAGAGCATCGTGCTAGTCTTCTTACTTTTTACTTCTCTGTATATAAAAAAACTAATTACACGAAACTGTTGCATTATTATTATAAAGAATAGGGCGCGTTTGACCACAGTCTCATCTGTCATGAGGAGCGTTATACCTCCACAATATTAGCAACGACAGTTTTACCGGGGGTAGACTTCCTTTGCAGGAGGTCGACTAAGTGGGCACCCCAACAGTGCCAGTTATTCTACCGCCTGAGCGATGTGCAAACATTACTGTGCTTCGGTAGGAGGGCACTGTAGCTAGTGAAATTACTGGGCTGAAGAGTCTTAACATCTTATGACTCTAAAGTAAGAAGCGTTGGCGCAGTGCACCCAGGATTTTACCTTTGTAAAATCATGGGTAGCCATACCAATTATGGGCAGCGTTATCTCTTACCATCAGGAGAGCGTCTTGCTCGTCTTCTTACTTCGTTGTATAAAAAAAAGCGCCGCCAGAGATAGGGAACAGTGGTCCTTGGAGGCTTTTACCCGAAGGGGGTCCATCCAAATTTTAAGTTAACAGCAAATATATTTTTAAACTCTGTATTTTTACAAGCTTTATATTACTTTCACCTGTCTGTTGTCTGTCTGCCTGTCTGTCTGTAATCAAATCTTGCAAGTTTAATTTGACCCACTTCCCGGTTTCCAATTGAGCTGAAAATTTGCATGCGTGTGTAAATCGGATGACAATGCAATATTTTTATGACATCGAGCTGATCTGATGATGGAGCTGGAAGGTGGCTATAGGAACTCCGTCATAAAACAACGCAACCCCATCGAGTTTGGGCTCATTTGATTCGTCTTGACGAGTACTTTATGATACAAGACGATAATAATAATTAAAGCTTGTTTTTAAAAAGTATTTTTAAAATTTAACTTGTTTTTGTTTGGATTAAATAAAGCTCTGTTATTTGAAAGGAACACTACCAATATCCTTAAAAAGAAAACTAATGGACATGTGCATCCTTCCTACTCTCACATATGGAGCACAAACATGGTCCTTGACATGCCAACAGAGGTCCGCACTCGAGGTTTGTCAACGAGCGATGGAGCGTGGTATTCTTAACGTAAAACTAATAGACCGCATTAGAAACACCATACTACGCTCCAAAACCAAGATAGCTAACGTCACCCAAAAAACGGCAATTCTTAAATGGGACTGGGCAGGACATGTCTGTCGCATGCCAGAAGAACGTTGGGCCAAAATGACATCTGGGTGGGCTCCTAGTATCAAACGGCCACGTGGCAGACCAAGAGATGGCGGATGACCTTGACTCACATGCGGAAGGATGGAAATCCATAGCCCTAGATCGTGACAGATGGAGAGAGGGTAGGGAGGCCTTTGCCCTGCAGTGGGATCCAACAGGCTTATAATAATAATAATATTATTATTTGGTACTTACAGTGAGTACATAGAATGCTATAGGCGTCCAGTACCGGACCCTGAGCGCTTGTTTCGCCATCGCGGCGTACTCCGGCGTGATGCGCAGCTCCTGACGGAACCAGAACATTGGGACTAATGTGTCCGGGTCCGGGAGCTGGTTGTTTAACCTGCAATGTTAACATCGGGATAATTAAAAAATATATATTTCAGGACGTTTCACACAGCGCCACCTAACCCCAAATTAAGCAACTTAATAAATAAATATATTTTTTTTAATAAATATTTCGAGACGTTTCACACAGCGCCACCTAACCCCAAACTAAGCAACTTAATGCTTGTATTATGGTGGTTAAGATACCGGATATAATACTTATATACTTTTCTTTTGTAAATACATACTTATAATAGATACAGAAAGCCACCCAGACTAGAAACAAATATCTGTGGATCACACAAACATTTGTCCCATGCGGGAATCGAACCCGCAACCTTCTGCGTTGCAGGCGGGTATTAGTCCACCGCGCCACAGAGGTCACAATGTTAACATTACGTTTATTTTATTCATTAACTAGCTGCGTCCAGCGGTTTTACCCGCTTTTCTATAGCCTGTGTGTTATTCTAGGGTCTGTTATTCTAGCTATCTGTATAGCAAATTTCAGCTCAATCTAGATCTCTCAAATAGAGATAGCTTAGACCCAGGAATAAC
This sequence comes from Hemithea aestivaria, assembly GCA_947507615.1. Classification (NCBI taxonomy): domain Eukaryota; kingdom Metazoa; phylum Arthropoda; class Insecta; order Lepidoptera; family Geometridae; genus Hemithea; species Hemithea aestivaria. The sequence goes on from OX382330.1 coordinate 17,589,227, forward strand.
GCGTAGGCTGCAGTACAGCAGGTTAAACCGCTGGGCACAGCTAGTATGTCTACCTATAAAAAAATTTACACTTTTGAATTTTTATAAATGCAGCATTACCTGATATGGGTAATGGCAAATCATGATGCTATTGGCATTAATCCTTACTTGGTTTGCTAGTCTTGTCACTCATTTTCATCATCATTCATCAATGTAAAAGTAAAGGTTATGTTCAGACCAGAGGGGCTATTGGCTAATTCTCACCCACTACGATTTATGGCAACTTCAATCTACATTGCTGCTTTTGGGATTCATTTTGCCGCGCTTTTGGAAAGCGGCTGAAATTTTTTGCGTTCTTAGATAATAATTTTGCAATAAGTGCTAAACGCGTATTAATAGTGGGTTTAATTAACGTTGAGTGTTTGTGAATGTCATTTACTGTCGAACAATGGAAAAAAGTTCAACAGTCTGCTATCTTCAAGAATCGCCACAAAATGAATCAATGTGATTTGATAAACGCCCACTCTTTATCGAATATTGGAGGGAATATCCTCTCCAATAAATAATGAACTTAAAATTATAATAAAGATTTCGACTGAAGGACTTGTATCCATGGTCAGAATAAAAAAAAAATCTGCTTTTGTTACTTTACTCATATTAATAAGGAGGTTTAAGTACGCAATTTTGTCTATGGATTCTAGTGTTTTACATGTCGTTTTGCGATAGCCAATAGGCTCTCTGAGTACCGCCAGCGTTTCCTTCGCTTCCGCCTTCAAAATTTCCTTGCCCAGTGGGATATTATCAGCTATTCAAAACATTAACAAATATCGGCCATTGAACAGGCCCTACAGACTTTACTTAACACATTGCACACTGCTGAAAACACAACTGCTGTGTTTTAAACACAAACATTGTGTTTTGTCATGGGATTTTTCCATACAAAATTAATTTCAGCCACCCGGGATAATTCTATAAAACACCGCCGCAGCCAATGCGTTAATATTTGTAATATTACATATATTATTATATTATTTTATTTTAGCGGAATTAACACTAAATGTTAATTAATAGCTAATAATTACTGTAATGGATTCCCGCAAAGTAACGCCTTATTCCGTTAATTAGGTACATATTTATACTAACGTGATCCCCCCGACGTGCCTCACAAGTAGGTTGATCTGCAGCTGTGCTCCCACTGACAGAGGCATGCCCGTGAACATCTCCAACGCCAGTCTGAAGTTCATGTCCCTGCAACAACATATATCATTATAATATTATGTACGTTCAGCGAGGCGACGTGGCAGGCACAAGGCCAATATAGAGCCGCCGTGAGGCGCTCGGAAACGGCAGTCGACTCCGGCGGCCGCCAGTTACATAAGGGTAGTTGCCCCCAGCGATACCTAGGCAAGGAGGTTCACCTCGAGACCCACCCCCCAAGGGGAGGCTGGAAGAATAACGAGAGAGTCACAAGACCAAGGGGCAGATGGCCTATGAGGTTTACCGGGGGTAGACTTCAAACAAACATTACAAGTGCAAACATTACTGTCTTATGAGTCTCTAGTAAGAAGCGTTGGCGCAGTAGCACTGGACTAATTATGGGCAGCCTACTAATTCATATTGCTAAATGTATCAAATAGAGCGGGCGAGAGAGCGTCCAACTTAAGCACTCTTAAGAAAAAGACGTAGAGCGAATGTATCGGGGAGCAAAATGGGCGTACTTGGGACTTGGGATGCGCTACCGGCAAGGCCGATGAGGCGTCCAAAGTACCTGAGAGCTCTTCAAACTGAGTCTTGGGAAGCGACAGCGCAGGACAGGCAGAGCTAAGGCCCCAATTTCTTTAATTAACTTAACTTGACAGTTATTTGAAGTTAGAATATAATTTTATGTTTGTATGTGTCTTTCGTCTTCCGTGATAAGTGGAGGCACATCGCGCGGGCTGTTTGGGCCAATAATGAAAATGCAGCATCATCAACCACGACCACTTACCGGGGGTAGACTTTCTTTGCAGGAAGTCGACTAGGTGGGTACCCCAACAGTGCCAGTTATTCTACCGCCTGAGCAGTGATGTGCAAACATTACTGTGCTTCGGTAGGAGGGCACTGTAGCTAGTGAAATTACTGGGCTGAAGAGTCTTAACATCTTATGACTCTCAAGTAAGAAGCGTTGGCGCAGTGCACTGGGTACACTGTACTAACTATGGGCAGCGTTATCTCTTACCATCAGGAGAGCGACTTGCTCATCTTCTTATTTCGTTGCATAAAAAAAAACTCTGTCAAGATTGATTAACTAAGGAGGAGGATGTCAATCTTTGTATTTTTGTCAATGAAGGTCAACTCGTGCCTGAAATAAATCAGTTATTTTGCTGCTCTTAACAACGGGTTAAACCCGGGCCTTTTTACAGACCTACATACAGAAGGAGACAAAACGTCCAACGCGCAGAGGCACTTTTGAGCTTTTAATATAAAAGAAATAGGTGACACTTATAGGAGTCTATCTGTGAGTCCAAATCTATAGAAAATGGGCTCAGAGACAATCTCCACCAAGTGACAGGACTATTGCTAATTAATGGAAACTACTTGAACTAGGCTATGGATGTGCATTCTAAATATTTGGTAAATGTCCCATTAGGAAATATATAGGCAGGTGATGACTCGCCACTAAATGAATGGGCCCCCATAAAAGCCGGCATTATATAGCCGACGAGAAGGGCAACGTTGGTGCAAGTGGCTGGAGGGGGAGAGGTGTCCCTGGACTTTAAACACGTAAAAGGCCAACTCGCCACTTATGCTTCACATCCTCCCTCCGAGCGTGCAGCTCTCGCGACCCCACACTGGCCGGCCAATCAAGGCAAGCACAGAGGTGGGGGACTGTTCCTCGTCAGTGTTCACTCCGGCCGGTGAAGGCAAGCCGATTATGATTATGTTTGACTCACTCGGTAGGATTAATGCCATCAATCTTGCTGGGGTAGTAAGGGTCGGAGTGTAGGAAGTGAGGCAGGCTGACGAAGGCTGGTGCACCGAAACGACACGCGGATACGTTGAGAGCGCCCGACGGAAGGCAGTTGTTATCTCGGACCTCGTCGCAGTAACAAGCCTGTAATGGAATTATTCATGAGTTGTTTTGGGTACAGTCAACTACAAAAAGATGTATCCATGTTAGGCTTACAAAATGAAGTAAATTTTCATTTGCCACAATGAACTACCCTTGGTTCGTGACATTTCTACTAGCAATCAAACTTTATATTATCATCGACTCGTTTAATATGCAACAATGATGTATCCCACTACTTTTCCTTAGGTGATACATAATAATGGCATTTAATATGAATCGAATATAGTATAAGATTTGGTGGATACTGAAAATGTCACGAAGGGTAAATAATTTTTGCATACTAAAAGTTCCTTAATTTTGTAAGACTAACATGGATACATCTCTTTGTAGTTGACTGTACAATACCTAGGTCTTCAGGAGGAGCTTAGGAGCTTATCCGGGAGAACGCTAACTTTTGATGGCGTCAAAACACACGATAATATGTGGTCGCTGGGGGTGGGTGGAGAAGAAAGACGGAGGAGCGAGTTGAGTGGCGTGCCATGGGGGAGGCCTATGTCCAGCAGTGGACGAACATAAGCTGATGATAATGAAGTTTAATTTGACCTACTTCCCAATATTCGAATGAGCTGAATTTTTGCATATATGTATAAAGCGGATGACAATACAATATTAATAAATAAAATAAAAAACGACTATTATGACGTCGAGCTGATCTGATAATGGAGCTGGAAGGTGGCTATAAGAACTCCGAAATTTAAGAACGCAATCCCATCGAGTTTGGGCTCATTTGACTTGTCTTGACGAGTACTTTGGTGCTGTATGGTGTTAATAACAAAAGCTTGTTTTTAAAAAGTTTTTTAAATTTTCACTTGTTACGCTTAAGTGTTTATTTTGTGTATATTTCGTGAATATTATGTTTATTATCAGGGGTAGTTATACCGTTTTAATTATGTAGTGTACCAAATGTGGGTACTATCAGCTAGTCGTAATTCGTAAGTAGTAAATGTAGGTAGACGTAAATAATCGACCATCGGCGAGAGATCTTTTGTATGACGCATTGTGAATTATACGAGCAACCGTAACTAACGTCTATTACATCTCCGGCCCTACGAATATCACAAATTATATTGTGTTGTGGTCATACTCACAGTGCTAGGGTAGGTGTGTCCGTTATCAAACACAGAAGTGTTAGCGGCGTACTGCACGCCCTGTATGCCTTCCACTTCCACTTCCTTGTCTATCCCGAGCACCATGTATCTGGAATAAACATATCAAATTATTATCTTACTTATAAACGTGAAAATTTGTAAGAATGGATGTCTGGATGTGTGTTTGTTACTCTTTCACGCTTAAACGGGTTGACCGATTAAGCTGAAATTTTGTATAGGGATAGCTAATAAGTGCTGCGGGCAAAACCGCTGGGCGCAGCTAGTTAACAATGATTAAGTACCTACTTATATTGTTGCTTATTTTCGCGACTTTGCCCGCATGGCAAAATCCTTTCTTAAAGCCTTATTACACTTGGCTGAATTTAGTCACTAAATTCAGAATCTAAATTAGGATGAACGATACTTTCTTCTAAAATTAGGATGCTAAATGTGATTACACTTGACTTAATTCAGTGGCGACTGAATTTAGGCTTCTAAATTTAGCCAGGTGTCGCCTAAACGGGTGGACTGATCGAGCTGAAACTTGGTATAGAGATAGCATAGACCCTGGAATAACACAAGGCACTACAGCACAGCGGGTAAAACCACTGGGCGCAGCTAGTAAATAAATAAGTATAATAAGTATGCATAAGCTTCAACTGAATGGACTGACTGTTACACCCATATTTTTTGTCAGTGCTGAGGGACACTCTACTCATTTTTTTATTTTCAAGGGAAAATGGTCGAGAAGACGCCATTTTTTTTCGACTTAGCCTTGTTTTTACAAAAGTTTAAGTAAAGCAGATTCGATGACGAGAACACAACTAAAAATACTGTTGTAACTATTTTTTCACTAAACCATTCGTGAGTATTTAGATTCATGTTTGTAAATAAACGGCATAAACTCACTTGTATTTACTTCGGCTTCGTGCCGACCGTTTCGACCGTGCCGACTGTTGTAACTGCCTTAAAATTGAGTTGAGAGATTTGTACCAGCTGTTTCTAGATATATCTGGTATACTACATACATAGTTACATTCATTATGTACAACTAAAACGCTTGCAAATTGGAGGAGAGCTTAAGAGCGTATATATCGAGTGACGCTCTCTCGCTCGCACAATTTTTTTTTTTTTTAACGAATTTGACCAATTTTGAAATTTAAATTCATGGAATTAATTTATTGAAAATTCCTCTATACCTGCCCTCCATAATATTATTGCACTCATTTTAAAAGTGTTTTCAGTTTAATAAATTAAAAAAAAAAATTATCAAAAAATCTCATGCCATTTTTTAATATATCTAACTGAAAACACTTTTAAAATGTGTGCAATAATATTATGGAGGGCTGGTATAGAGGAATTTTCAATAAATTAAATCCGTGAATTTATATTTCAAAATTCGTCAAATTGTGCGAGCGATAGAGCGTCACTCGATATAATATACGCTCTTAACAATTTCTCATATGTTCAATTTTTTTTATTCGAAATAGCCAAATTATTATTAAATCAAATCAAATATCTTTATTTGAGACAAAGATCCATGGGTTAGTAACAGTTAGTAAAATTAATCATATTTAATTTTATATTACACGTAGGAATTTATAATCCGAATTAATACCTTATTACAAGAAGATAATACAATTTCAATAACAAATAACAACACGTACGGATCATGACTATTTAAAAATCATCGTGAATATTTGTTTTGTAATTAATATTATTTTAAAACAAATATGTCTTGGCCAGAGAATCTACATTATAAGAATCTATATTATAATTAATGGAACTAGGCGTTACTTTGCGGAAATCCATCACAACAATTATTAGTTATTATTTAATATTTAGTGTTATGACAGAGCAGAATGGAGGAGAAATACGTGTTGTGCCGACCCTACCTAGTGTGGGATAAGGGCAGGAAGATGAAGATTTAATATTTAGTGTTCATTCCGCGGAATTAACACTAAATATTAAATAATAACTAATAATTAATCTATATTATTAAAATTTGACTCTGACAGTGTAAGTAGGGTAACCTGTTCTGTTGGAGTATAAACCCCCAATATAATATTTTATTTCTTATTGATTTTAATTTTTTATTTCTTTGAGACGGAAGACGATGGAGGTGGAAGACGTGTTGTACCGACCCTACTTATTACGATATGGGCAGGAAAATAATTATTTTCCTGTCTTTATCTCCCGGCGCAGGGTGACGATGCGCACATTTTTTATAACGCATTTATTTTGTTGGTTTAAAAAAATGAAGATGATGATTTTTTTTCTTCTATTTTTAACCCCCGACGCAAAAACGACGGGGTGTTATAAGTTTGACGTGTCTGTCTGTGTGTGTATGTGTCTGTCTGTGGCATCGTAGCTCCCGAACGGATGAACGGATTTTGATTTAGTTTTTTGTTTGATAGTAGAGTTAGTCGAAAGTGTCCTTAGCTATGTTTGGTGGAAATCGGTCCAAGATGGCCGCCGCTACAAAATGGCGGATTATTTTTTTCTTCTACAACCCCCGCAATATGGGTATCAAATGAAAGGGCTTGACTTGTAGAATACAACGGACTATAATACATTTAAAATCCAAAATGGCCGCCACCACAAAATGGCGAATTACACATTTTGCATGCGTTGCGTTAGGGGGGTTTTTTTAATTTTTAATTTAATTCACTTGTTATACTTACGTGCACAAATCCGAAGCGAATATGGTAACGTCAGGTTGTCCAAACTCAGGTGCCCATAGCTCCCCGGTAGACCCCCTCACTTCTCCACACTCGTCCCTGAAGGGGGTTCGGTCGGAGAACCTCCACTTCTTCAACATGCCCAGCTGGCTGAAATCTGACGCCCCCGTGTGCATTAGGAAGGAGCCGTCGAATTCTGCTGAGCCGTTGCGCTGGAAAGAAATGAATTAGGGTGAGATTCTTCGACAACCCGTAAAGAATTCTTCAAAATAAAATAGCATGGTTCAAGAAGGTAACTCGGAAAATCCTTTGGGAATTTCGTAGCCTAGTGGTCGGATGTTTGAAATAAATCTGTAACCCTTTTTATGAACCAGGAAAAATGCCTTACGCCATGTCATCTTACGCCGGGGAGTGCATGGTGGTGTTTGGGACTATACCGAGAATTAACTCACTGCGTGGTCTACCACTAAAAACTCCCACCCTACTAAGAACCTAGTTGCGGGTACGCCGAAGTACCAAAGTAGCCCGACCGCACTTGGTCCTCACTGACAGGACCCCTTCGCAGTAGGATAAAGAGTTTTCGCCCCCCTTGAATATGTGGGACGAAAACTCTTTGCCCTACCTATTCAAAGGGGGCGTGGAAAACATTGCGCGAGCCAACTAGTAATTTGGTTTACACTCTGCAAAAGCAAAAAATGTGTTATGGATTTCACCGGGTTAACCGTAGGTACTTTCATGAAATTGACCTTGATTTGTATTTATTAGTTTCACAACAAAATAAAAGTACAATCTCAAACTATGATAATAAGTAATTATAAACGTTAAGCCGTTTTATCTGATACGTGCATAGCTTAATAATTGTATCATTAATTCTTATACAATTAATCCTACTCTAAATTAGGGTATCTGACTGGCGCAACTTTGTATATGTTGTATGCGTTGTATGTGTATTGTGAAACATAATTTGCGACTTTTTCTCAGACCTATCATGTCAACCAAAAAATTTAAGAAATCCGTCAAACCGTTTCGAGGGTAAAATTTGGAAAAGAAATTAAAAGTACTAAAGAATTTTTGTATCGTCACCATTAACAATACAATATCGTGCACAAATAAAGCTATTTTAACAGATTTTCTACATTATTACAGGGCGATTCAAACCCAAGCAATATAGAAGAATATCTGCAAGATTTTACACTAAAATAAATAAATTATAAAAATATGTACATATGTATATCATCCTCTCTAACACGTCCTATTAAAATTATTAAAATACTATTATTTTATTTCTTAATTTTAATAACAATTATTGTACCTTCTAAATTGCATGTGCCCACCAGGGTCCTTAGAAATACTTATGTGCAAACTACACTAAGACCTTATTATGTACCTAATTCTAAGGGAGCAAATAAAGTATTGAGTATTGCAATATTCGCTACTGTATAGCCTCCGATAGCGAAATAAAACTGCACATATTCCGGTATTCTCTACCAGTAACACTAGATCCTGTCACACTGACAGATTGAGAAAAATATTTGCATCGAGTCACACTGTTAAGAGTGACTCGATGCGAATATTTATTCTCAACTCTCATCTAGTAACACGGAGTGTGAATCAAAATGTGACAGGATCCAGTGTGACTCGTTGCGAATATACCAATATTCCCAGCGCAGTATTTTACGCCACTCATGGCGGCGGTAGTAAATAACTCTCAGGTTTTACAGGCCTTAAAGGTTGATAGCTAAAGTTGATAGTATTTTGAGCCAGAGTCAGTCTTCTACTTACATCGGTTGCATCGGTAGGGCTAGTTTCTAGACCTGTAATTAGCTCTACTAATGACATATACGGTACATAGCGATATGATCATTAAGTATGCGATGACATTTGCTAGTTTCCTTGACATGGTTCGACTGTACAGGACATTCCCCTTATAATATGGCCTAGATAAGTTAATTAAGGTCTTGTTTTGACGGTTTTCTATTAGTGTTTCATCCTCAAATAAGTGATTCTTTACACATAATGAAAAAAAACAAGCTTTAATTTACCATGTAGCACCAAAGTACCGATCAAGACGAATCAAATGAGACCAAACTCGATGGGGTTGAGTCGTTTTATTACGGAGTTCTTATGGCCTCCTTCCAGCTCAGCAATATTATTATGACATTAAGTCATAATAATATTGCATTTTCATCCGATTTATACATGACAGACAAAATAGAAAATAATTACCATATAAAATAGTATAACATAAGATACTTCATGTCCCACCCAAATAGGTTTGCGAAATGTAATAAAATTTAATTTAATAAAATAACAAGTGAAATTTAAAAAATACTTTTTAAAAACAAGCTTTAATTATTGTTATCATCTTGCATCATAAAGTACTCGTCAAGACGAATCAAATGAGCCCAAACTCGATGGGGTTGCGTTGTTTTATGACAGAGTTCCTATAGCCACCTTCCAGCTCCATCATCAGATCAGCTCGATGTCATAAAAATATTGCATTGTCATCCAATTTACACACGCATGCAAATTTTCAGCTCAATTGGAAACCGGGAAGTGGGTCAAATTAAACTTGCAAGATTTGATTACAGACAGACCGACAGACAGACAGACAGACAGACAGACAGACAACAGACAGGTGAAAGTAATATAAAGCTTGTAAAAACTAAGCTTTTCAAGAAAATAATATATACAAAATAATCAATGATATCATTACAAATTTAACGTCAGTCCAAAGTCCATAATTATTAATTACTTATGACTAATGCGATCATATCTTCGATATTTTTTTAAAAATGTCTACGTTATAATTCGTCGAAAATATGCAAAACATTTTAATACTATTTTTGATAAAATATGCAATATCAATGAATAATGAACTCTTTATCGAATTTTATTATATATTATGATAAGTGCAGTATGTACATTTTATATACCACAAGGTCTTAGGCTAATATTATTTTTGATCCGCGGTGTTACATGTATTAGAAAGTTAGAATTAGAGAAGAAAAAACTGGGTTTTTTTTTTTGTCTTTAATGTAGATTATTGAAAAATATAAAAAAAAAAAAAACATTTATATCAGACTATTATTATTATATTGGACACGTATTTTTTATTTGTAAATCTGATAAAAAATACGTGAGATATACAATGTACTAAAGTTGCTTGATCGTGACGTCACAACACTCAATCTAGTATATTTTTGTTTAGTGGTGTGACGTCACGCGTCTCAACACAGAATTTTATGTTTTATTTGCAAGAAAAAAAATACGTGTCGAATATTTTTTTATTATTAGAAATACGGACTAATTGTATTTTAAAAAATTTGACCTTGTCAACATCCCTATTATGCTTTTAAATTATTATTATTAGTAAATAAACTTATATGAAGTAAGTCCCCGTAAGTTCGTCACAAAAAACAACATACAGTTTTCATTTATTGAGAAAAAATCGTGGGTAGAACGTTCGGAGGCGGTTTTGGCTCATTTACACTGGCAACATAAAATGGCATAGTGGAATTATCCTCATCATTTTTTGGCTATTATGTATAATTTTTCCCAGCAAAACATAAAAAATTGGGGATAATGGCCCCACCATTATGTTAAAGATTATACACATAGGTAAAGATAATGACATTTTTCAACTTTTTTTTTTATTGTGCAAATGCCTTTATTGAGAAAAACAAACTAACAATACTACAGCTACTACAGCAGTAAAGAACACTTTTATTAACCACAGATCGGCCACAAGCCGATCTACAGAAAATCCAAGTGCTCCAAACCACTGTCAGATGGCAGAGTGCCCAGAATGCTGGCAGCATTGCCACGTTGAACGGCAATACTTATACGTTGGGCCAAATGTACCCCAGCATTTTGGTCACGTTTTTCAACTATATAATATTTGCTATTTACAATGACTTTTTCATTAAAATTACAAAGAAACTTTAAGATTTGTTGATGTTATTAGTTTTTGAAAACTACTAGAGTAATTATACTCAATAGTTTATTTGCCATTTGCCACCTTAGAATTAGGCACAAGGTAGCTACTAAGACTAGTAGGTAGGTACTAGGTACCTACACAAAGTATTTCTAAGGACCCTGCTGTCGGACACACGCAATATTAGATTAAATAATATACTCGTAAATATGAAATTAAAACCATTTTACAAGGTTTGCTAGACGATAATATATTTCTTAAAATTTATTTATTTTTATGTAATTATCGCTTAATTTTGTATTCACGTCGCTTATTTTTCAAAACATAAACCATTTTTGAGCAGGCAACGCCGCGGAACACAACTAGTTAATATTAAATATATCATAGAAGTAGTATCAGCGAAGAATCATAACCAATGCAATTATACAAGAGAGAAAGTCCGCACATAATGCGTAGCAAGTACGTAATCGAACTATAATTGTGCAACTGGATGTAATCGGTTCGCTACTCCAACTATGTTGCGGTCAGCATGTGGCTTCTGTTTTCACCGTAACAGTGCCAGTTATTCTACCGCCTGATCAGTGATGTCCAAACTTTACTGTGCTTCGGTAGGAGGGCTAAAGATTCTTAGCATCTTATGATTTAAACTAAGAACCGTTGGTGCAGTGCTTCTAGAATTTCACATCATTGTGAAATCCTAAGTAGCACTGTACTGATTATGGGCAGCGTTATCTCTTAACATCAGGAGAGCGTCTTGCTCGTCTTCTACTTCATGACATAAAAAAATGAAGATATCGCGAAAATGGAGCAAGACGACAGCAATTCGTCTGACTTCCTACTCTCCTAGTAATTATAAGTCCATACTTATAATTACTAGGAGCAAACAACAAACTCAATGAACAAACTTGCATACATCCATATGTATGCAAGTTTGTTCATTGAGCCGAAATTTAAAGTGTGTAGATAATTTAGACGTTTTTTTGACCCCAAAAGTGTTACCTACGCATCGACACCCTGCTCCGGAGGACGCTATCTGGAACGTGCTATGTCGGTTATGTGGGAGCTGTGTGGACGTTATGTGAAACTTCCCCGCCGAAGATGGGGCGGGAATACCAGAAAACCTGGGAGTGTTCCTGCGGGACGCCATTAAGTCGGGGCTGCGGGTACACCGCAGGTCCGCGGCAGATAACTTGACTTAGAGAGAGATATGGCCTACTCATCAGCGGGTAAAATTGCTGGGAACAGCTAGTGAGTTATAATAAAATTTATATTTTTATACTTTTGAACTTTGACCAGACAATAAATGGTAGGTACAGTCAACTACAAAGAGATGTATCCATGTTAGGCTTACAAAATGAATTAAATTTTCATTTGCCACAATGAACTACCCTTGGTTCGTGACATTTCTAGTAGCAATCAAACTTTATATTATCATCGACTCGTTTAATATGCAACAATGATGTATCCCACTACTTTTCCTTAGGTAATACATAATAATAGCATTTAAAATGAATCGAATATAGTATAAGATTTGATGGATACTAAAAATGTCACGAAGTAAGAGTAAATAATTTTTGCATACTAAAAGTTCCTTCATTTTGTAAGACTAACATGGATACATCTCTTTGTAGTTGACTGTACATGGTACATACCTATTAGGTATCTACGCATTAATTTACTACACGCGTTTCTTAATCATTTGTTTACGTATTGAGTCACTTGAACTTATAAAAAAATAGTCGTTATACTTATGAATTACATCAAAATATGTCAAGGGTAATTAAAAAGATAAAGAGGTCGCGGGGTCTTCAAAACTTAAAAAAATTGTAAAGTAAATAATTATGATAGCGAATTTTTTAATGTATTAAATTTTGCTATATCACAAATTAACGATTTTATTGTCTGTAAATTTGAAATAAACACACAATTAATGACTTTTTTGCATACTATTTTGACCTTACTTTTAAAATAAGTTTTAAATATTATTAAATGTATTTTAAAATATCATCTAAGCAGCATCATCTTATTATTCTAAATTCTAGTAATAGGTACCAGTGTTAGAAATAGGTACTAATTTTGACAGGTCATCAAAACAGGTCCTATTATCATGAGTACACCTAGTTTTACATGGCACTAAATATTTTGCTTACTTGTTTATTTTTTGTTTTAACTTTTTTGCTTGACATTGAAAATAATATCCTAGACATTAGAGACTACTTAATATTAAACGAACTAGAAAGTTAAGTGTATGCAAGGCAAAGTTGAGCACTGCGTCATTTATACCGTTAAACATTGATAAAGATTAATATACCTAATATATATCTTTACTAACACTTAGCCTCTATCTACCGGCCTCAAAAATAAACTGCACTTAAATCCAATAGCCTCAAACCAACCGGCCTTAATCCAAAACGCCACAAAGTCAAAACTCACGTCATACGCCCGGACTTATCATAACGTATGACAGCTGGTACGTTAGGTATTTGTAAAAATAGTAGATAATTAATATTTTAATAACTATTTATTGTAATGAATCCTAAATCACTTAGCCTGAACGCGCTAGCTTAAAAAAAACGGCACTTGAATCTGCCTCAAACTAGCCTCAAACTAAACGGCCTTAAGCCAATACTCACCTCATAAAACCACCCAAACTTGTCATAAGGTATAACAGCCGGTAAAATAGGTATTTGCGGGGCGACGTTCAGCACCGGATCCTCAATCCCGTCGAACATCCACGAGGATACGTTGGCAGTCAGGAACATGTGCTCGTGGAATGCTCGCATGAAGATGTCCACGGGGATGTTCAAGACAGTACATAATATTGGAGAATAACACACAAAAATATACCAACCTTTAGACTAAAACTGCTTTTAATCGACGAGATCAAAACAAAAGCTATCCTAGATCAATCTTAATAACAAACTGCACTTAAACCCAATAGCCTCAAACCAAACGGCCTTAAACCAACCGGCCTTAAGTCAAAACTCACCTCATAAAACCATCCGAACTTATCATAAGGTATGACAGCTGGTAGGTTCGGTATTTGTGAGGCGACGTTCAGCACCGGATCCTCAATCCCGTCGAACATCCACGAGGTTACATTGGCAGTCAGGAACATGTGCTCGTGGAATGCTCGCATGAAGATGTCCACGGGGATGTTCAGGATTGTTCGGCTGTTCCTGAACATGTAGGCTATTGTCTGTGGAAAAAATAATAAGGTAAATAGTTTTTTTGTAGTTATCATCCCACTGATACAACAGGGAAAGGTTGAGGGTAAAAGAAGTAAATAAAATAAATATTTCAGGACATTTCACAGCGCCACATAACCCCAAGCTAAGCAACTTAATGCTTGTGTTATGGTGGTCAAGATAACGGATAGAATTGCTTATATACTTTTCTTTTGAAGTCCTGAAAGAATATCATCTTGTTTAGGTTATTACCCAACTAGCAAAAACTTGTCACATAAAGGTTTATAAAGCCATAAAAAATAGTCATAATATAAAAGTCATATTAACGTTAATAAGAGCGGGTTTGGGCAAACTTTATATGGCTTTAAACCTAAAAGTTATGTTGTTGATGGAAACATGGCTAATACCCTTACTGTTGTCATATGCAAAGCCTCTACAAGGGCATTACCCTTATAAAAGTTATATAGACGTTTTAAAAAACCGTAATTGCCCTCGTAAAGGCAATGAGATAATATATTAACAGGAGTAATTATATTCTTTTAGTTAGTGTATAAAGGTGTGTGACTTAAATCTGTTGCATCACCGTGTTTACAATTATTTCCTGTCAACCATCTTTCGTAAAATTTATATTAGGTACCTGCTAAGTTATTTGTGTTTTGTGCTTCCTATAATAGAAATATGAGTGGGAATTAAAATTTATGAAAGTGTTAAGTATTATTTGCGTAGTATTTCCAACGCGCTGTTGAATTTTAGCTGTTTTGTGCAGAATAAGTATTAAATTATTTCGGATTGTTTGTAATATTGATACTACAAGAGCAGAGGCAAATTTTACAGCGTTTATACGTGGACTACAAGAATTATACCCTTATAATTAGGAGGCAGTCGTTAGGTCATGTTGCAGGCCCTGTAGTACTCTCGGCGACCTGAAACTGCGACATATAGGTTGGCCACACAACCTTTAAATTGTGACTTGACTCTGACAGTGTAAGTAGGGTAACCTGTTCTGTTGGAGTTAAAACGCCAATTATTATTTTCACTAAAGCAATGAAATACTCACAACTACAATAGGGTTGATGCTGGTTATTTCGTCGCTTAAGCTGCCGTTGGACATCTCCGGCTCGAAGTACCAGTACCTTCGATTGTAGAACTCAACGGTACTGTTATCGAACCATGTTAGATTCACCTAGGGAAAGAATAAACTAGAGTCAGAATACTGCGAGGCCAGGCAAGCTTAGATTAGGCATCCATCTGAGACCGCCAGACGTTCCCCGCTGCCAAAAAAGAGTCCGCTATGCAGAGAACTAGTTGTAACAATACAGGTTATCCCTGTGTGTGTATGTGTCGCAGTAAGATAGCCGTGATATAGTTATATCACTAGGGATATAGATTATATGCCAGAATATAGTTATAAAGAAGCAATTTATTACTATCTTACTAGAGATATAATAATTATATTACGGTTCATGTTTAGGGATATAGCTATATCACTAAATTGAGATTAGTGAAATAGTTTTAGTATCTACTTTTCCTTACTTTTCCTCTCGTTTATTTCCACATCCACACACCCGTTTTGCACTTCCATAACTATTTTACTAAACTCAATCTAGACTTAATATGAGCCGTATTATAATTATATCCCGGCATATAACTATATCCCTAGGGATATAATTATATTACGGCTATTACTACTTTACTGCGACATATGTATTACACAAAGAAAAATGTTCACTCATTTAATGAGCGGTTAACCTGGCGATATTTCTATTATTTGGCTAATGACGTAGACACTCGTACACACATCGTTATATCAATATTTACACTGTCTATGATAAACGGTTTAACTGGTCACATAATATTTGCGAATCAATGTAATAAGTACCTTACTAAGCACATAATATAGAGATTAATAATATCAAAAAAAATAACTCGTACCTATATATTCGAACTTACCTATGTACTGAACTGACACATTATATTACTTTTTTCAAGTTACCTACTTACTAGCTGCGCCCAGTGGTTTTACCCGCTGTACTATAGCCTATATGTGTTATTTCAGGGCCCAGGGTCTAAGCTATCTCTATACCAAATTTCAGCTCAATCGGTCCACCAATTTAGGCGTGAAAGAGTAACAAACATACCTACATCCAGATATCCATACATTCTTACAAACTTTCACGTTTATAATATCAGTAAGATTTTACAGGAGAAACATTTCCTGTAAAATACGTTGGAAAGGAGTTATTATCAAAAAACTGCTTTTAACCCGTCAGTCCCCGAGCGGCTCTATCGGGCCGCATCCGCGCATGTGACTTTGAACCTTATTTTAAAAAAGAAACTAGAAATAATAGATGCGAATTTTGATTTGAACAGGAAGTGTTTCCAAGATCAAGGGGTTAAGCGCCATTTTTCCAATAAAGATACGAGGTGGCAAAGTTGAAATTCGGAAAGAGCACGTCAAAATCTACAAAATTGTCAATTTTCAAAACTCGCGGAAAACTTTCCAGGTTATCTCGATTTTTTCGACCAAATGAGTGGACTACTACTAGATATAGTGTATTTTTATAGAGATAGAGATAGAAGGTGACCTCACCTTCATTCCAAGTTATTACCTATAATATTTTCATACATGCTTGAACAATGAAATTGCGACGATTTGCTAAAATGGTAATAACGTACGTACAGACTCTGTACTCTGTACCATCTAAACATAATATACATAAAATTATATTGGCGCTAGTATATGTACACTTTGTCCCAGCAACATTTATAGTACCATGTTTTGCCGCAGTTTTTATTATGTTAGTGTAAATCTATGAGTAAGGTGACATTGAGTCATGAATAAAAATAGATATTTTATTGTCCTTTTTCTAAATGACGAGCAATGAGTACAAAACCGATAAGAATTACAAGCGAGATTTTTGAAACGCTGGCCTTACTTGGCACAAATGTTATTTTTCAGCGAGTAAAACCAGAATAGCTAAAACTATTTAAATAAAAAATAATATTACTGTTTTACCATCATCTTCCTGCCCTTATCACATTATGTAGGGTCGGCACAACACGTCTTCCTCCTCCATTCTACTCTATCATCCGTCATATCTTCATTCACTCCCATAGCTCGCATATCCCCTTTCACACAGTTCATCCAAACCTTTTTCGGGCGCCCCCTTCCCGGATTACCACCTATCACCATATTCATTGTATTTTGGTAACATGATTTTCGTCCCTCCGCATAACATGTCCATACCAGGACAATCTTCCACTCTTTAATTTCTCTGTCACTGGTGCAACTTTCAGGCTTCCCCTCACATATTCATTTCTGAGTTTGTCCATTCTTGTCACTCCACACATCCACCTCAACATTCTAATCTCCGCTGCATGCCCCCTTCGCGAATATTACTGTTTTTATCAACTACACAAAAATGAGAGTTCCACTCACCTTAGTATGTGCTTCTTTGAATACATAAGGTCCCAACTGCTCCACCCTCAAAGAGACATTACGCCCACCCAAAATCTCGTCCACATTGGTGATATTGAACATGAACACTTCCAGGTACATGGGTATGGGGGTCTCGCGCCATATTTGGAACGACATCGATGTGGGCGACAGGGTCATCATCTGGAAAATATGCTTTTTAAAGGACTTCACAAAAGGAGATATGTATCTAGTGAAATTCTGGGTTGAAGAGTTTTAACTTCTGATGGCTTAAGTAAGAATGATATTATAAAAAAGTGAAATTTTAAAAATACTTTTTAACAAAACAAGCTCTTACTACATTAAGTACTCGTCAAGACAAATCAAATGAGCCCAAACTCGATGGGGTTACGTCGTTTATTACGGAGTTCCTATGGCCACCTTCCAGCTCTATGATCAGCACAATGTCATAATAATAATATTATTAGTGGCCATAGGAACTCCGTAATAAAGATATATTGCATTGTCATTTGATTTTATACATGTATGCTAAATTTCAGCTCAATCAGAAACCGGGAAGTGGGTTAAATTAAACTTGCAAGATTTGCTAACGGACAGACAGACAACAGACAGGGGAAAGTAAATAACAACTTGTAGGTAATAAGAAAGATTTAAAATTCGCTGGATTTTTTACACCTTTTTTTAGTATGTTTGTTCAGTAATTGCTTGATGTTATTCGCAAGCGAGCGATTTTCGGAGTTTGATGGATTAAACTTTAATTTAAATGAAATCGGTCGAGCGGCAAAAAAATATTTAAAACGAAGCAAGCAGATAATAATAAAAATATTTCCTCTTCAAACGAGATCAAATTACCTACCTACCTAAATAATGTCAAAAGCCATATATTAATGATTTTGCTGCAATTTACCGCAAGCCGCAAGACTCATCGTGACTTATCATTTAGGTCAAAGGCTGAGCAGCTGAGCATACACATCAAAATATAATTGTAGCTCTATATAATTAGTCAGAGTTCAAAGTTACTTAATGATTCAGACAATAATTGTGGTGTAAAAAAAAAAAACAAATAAATTACTATCACACTTAGGATGTATGCATGTAGAGATAAATAAGTATATAAAAAAGACGTGTGGCACTCGGAGACTGCCGCGGTAAAGCTATTGCATAGCATTTTTTATCAACTTATGTAATTATAGTATCACCGCTGTGCCGGTCGGAGTGAGGGGTGTTAGGTTTTTTTCGTTACGGAATTTCTGGATTCGGTCCCCACGCTCAAGGCCCGCGATAGAAGCTATGCAATAGCTTAAAAAAATAAGGTTTTTATTAGCCCAGAAGTGGGATAGTATAATCTAACTATGAAATTACTAGTTTATGTTGGCGGCTTTGGCCGCGTTCGGATATGTTTTGCTAAGGCAGTTGTTCCACCAGCAACGATGAGCGAGTTTAGCGAGTTGAGCTATAATAATATTCATTTCTATATTATAAAAAAACAAGTTGGCGAGCGTCGAGGAGCACAGAGTGTGCGAGTGACACGAGCGGTTACTGTAGAGAAATGACCGCTGGTGGGACGAGGAAAAATAAATTATTCATAATTAAGAAGTGAGCTTAGGGAACAAGGAACTTAACAACCATCTTCAGGCCACTTACTCTTTGCAGCTGTGACAGGAAGAGGGCGGGCCAGAAGACCGCCATGACTGCTCCCATGACGACCAGCACCGACCCACACCCCATGAAGATGCCCGTCTTTGTCTGTGTCGTCACCATGGTGAATTATATTATGGCACCTGAAATAATATCTTGATTAGAACATCATCTGTCTACAGTGTCCTGCAAAGCATGCAAGTCAATGGTTTCCAAGAGGATTCGAGAGTTTCGAATAAAAACTATTTAAATGTGCTTGTTTACCTATATCCTAAATGTTTGTCTGTATGTAAAAATCGACACACAATCAAACGGCCCTTTTTTACCCAGGAAAATGCGTTACGCATCATACCCCACGCCGGGGGACGCGGGGCGGTAAGTGGGACTCCGCCGCCGAAGATGGGCGTGGCGGGGATACCCACTAATAACGTGGAGGTGTTCCTGCGGGCCGCCATAAGTATAATGCCGGGGCAGCGGGTACGCCGAAGCAATCGTCCGCTGATGTAAAGTGGTTATCATTTACCATCACATATGTTGTAGATATACAGACATTCGAACCTTATATCCATTTGAACTATGTCTACTATTCATAGGATTCAATTATAAGGTGCTTTTTATCACCATGGTTTGGCCTTGGACTGCTATCTTACCTGATTTAAGAAATGACGTTTGAGGAAAATTACCTGCATTCTGGCCATTAGGTATTGTAGAATAGAAAAAACTTAGATGATCCATCCACGAAACATAATAATAATATACTATAATAGCGAAGAGCCTCGACCAATATCTCGGTCAGCTCGCGCTAGACGGTTGGATCAAGGGCCTGATACAGCGCGGCGGTAATCCTCGACACGGCACGCATTGTCCGGAGGTTCCTCACCCTGCGGCCCTGACCACCGGCAGCTTGGGTTCTGGCCCCGCTGACGGCGTATTTTCTTCTAGATTAAGTTTTTTACAATGTTTTTAGTTTTTGTATATCGTCGGCTTAATAATCAAAGTTCGTAACTCCACAAAAATGTGAAAATAGACTGTTGATGCCATCTAGTGGGAAATGTTGTAAGCTATCGAATGGAATAAGTCTTATTTCCCAACAAAAAACAAAAATTGTTCTATGGACTAATAATAAAACTACCTATGTCCACGCTGCCATTTTTCGCCGCGCAAAGTGCGTATCTCCTTAGACAGTGCGGCTTTGGCAACGGTAGGAGGAGGACGCGCGAACTTTTTGCCAAAACAGTAAGTGAATCCTTAATTATTGTATTATTACTAATGTAGTTAATTGTATTGATGATTAAAAACGTTATTTACGTTTGCTTAAACTAGAAATATCCACGAAAATTTGATTAATAAGACTAAAAAGATTTTAGTGGAGTTAGGACGTTTTATTTTGTCTTCATTAGCTATGTTACGCTCAACGTCTATGGAGTTACGGGGTTTTATTTTGCATTATGTGTGTAACCAGGCATTTAATTTTTAATGGTGTTTTTGATTTTTATTTCAGACTACTTCCTTTAAGTGTTCGACATGTTTAAAAATCCTCGTGCATTAAGAATTCTTCAAAATGTTGATTATAGCGAAACAGGAGAGTTTACGCAGAATCATCTAGAAATCAAGCCTGGCTCTTACATAATACAGGAAAATTCTTCACTAGTACTTGAGAACGATGAAAATACAAGTAATAGTATTAGTGGTACTCCGGCGAATATTATTATATCCAACGATGGATCTCTCCGAAAATTGTCTACAAGTAGCGTTTCGATTTTGGCGGACTCTGTACAAATAACTCCAACAAGCGAAATAGCCGACTTTAGCTTGCGACCAGATATTATTTACGATCCACAAGAGGCATTAATAAACGAGTCAATTTTCCACACAACTGAGGACGAAATTAAAATCATCATTGAACAGCCAGATAACATCAGACCATCATCTGCTGTATCTAGCAAACATATTATTGTAGGACAGGACAATGAAACTAATCATAAAGACAATATAGTTAATTTACCCTCAAAGAAAAGGCACAAAAAGAGTCAACCAGAAGATTGGAGCGTGAATAAAAACAAGAAACAAAGAGAAAAGGGCGAAGTATATCTAGGGAAGAAAAAGATAGACAATAAATGGATATTTATTGAGCCTAAGACAAAAAGAAATATGAAGGAAAGGTGCAACTGTAAACTGAGTCTAAAAGGTAACACAAAGCTACAATGTGACAAAATATCAGAGGAAGAACGACGAAGAGGATTCGAAAAATTCTGGAATATGAGTTGGAAAGAAAAGAAAGTTTATATCAAAATGTTGTCTATATGTAAACCCAAACAAAGAGAAAGATGTGCTGGGACGTCATCAAGACGAGAAAATTCGGTAGAATTATACCTCTCAGATAGTAAAGGAAATAGATATCGTGTGTGCAGAAAAATGTTCTTAAACAGTCTGTGTCTTGGAGAATGGGCAATCAAGAAATGGATAATTCGCGGCGCTACGCCTGCAAATACACCAATACCAAAGAATAGTCTGAAATCTAAACCAAAGGAACAATTAAGAAAGTTTTTTGAGTCCCTACCAAAACTAGAATCTCACTATTGCCGAAAAGACTCGTCTAAATTGTATTTGGAGCCTCTTTGGACATCAAAATCGCAGCTGTATAAAGCATACAAAGACGACTTCTGTAAACTCGAAAAATCCAAGCCTTTGAGCATTGCAAGTTTCCATAAGGTATTTGATGAGCTAAACTTGTCATTGTTCCGACCAAAAAAGGACTTGTGTGAGACCTGCGAATCATTCAAAACTGGCAATGTTACGGAATCAGATTTTAGGATACACGATGAAAAGAAGAAGGAAGCACGAAAAGAACTGGAGAAAGACACTGCTTCAAACAATGAAGTGCTCACTATGGATTTGCAATCGGTACTTTTATGCCCACGGTCAAATGTGTCCGCTCTTTACTATAGAACAAAACTGATAGTACACAATTTCACCATGTATGACGTTAAAAGGAACAAAGGCTATTGCTACATTTGGAATGAGAGTGAAGGAAAACTTACAAGCAATGAATTTTCTACTACAATTGTTACAGCACTTCAAAAGTTTATGAGCGAACACCCCTTACGTGATGGCCAAGAATTGATTCTTTATAGTGACGGATGTACATACCAAAACAGAAATTCTGTTTTGGCTAATGCCTTATTGAATTTCAGCATGCAGAACAAGATAACTGTGATTCAGAAGTATCTTGAAAATAAGACACAGAAAGATAAACGTCCCCGCAGATTATGCCTATCTAGCGAAAATTGCCTGCAAGAAACAACCCTATGTAGTCCAATATCTTTATCATGACTTCTTTAAGGACATTGAACATGCATTATCTTT
Source organism: Hemithea aestivaria (assembly GCA_947507615.1). NCBI lineage: Eukaryota > Metazoa > Arthropoda > Insecta > Lepidoptera > Geometridae > Hemithea > Hemithea aestivaria. The sequence goes on from OX382330.1 coordinate 17,611,652, forward strand.
CTACAAGTCAATTAGACCTGGTAAAAAGGCAGGTGATCCTACAGTGACTAATCTGAGGGCTCTGAAGTATGTACCCGAAGGAAAGATTGTGTACAAACTGAGACATTCAAACACAGTCTGGGAAGAGTTTCCCGTTAGAATGAAGAAAATATCCTTTATTCCATGGGATGACATACCTCAGCTCTACTCATCAAGGCTGAAAATTAAAAAGGATAAATACATGGATCTGCAGGCTCTGAAGAGTAGTATGGAGAAAGATTATCATAAATATTATGATGAATTACCTCACTTTTAAAATGTCAGCACACCCCTATTTTTTAGAAGATTTTTTTTTTGTAGATTTTGGCTAAATTTTTAATACTTTATATTATGTACATGCAACGAGTTACCTTCTTATAAAGTTTATTTAGTCTAAGTTACCAGTTCTAATATTTATAAGTACATTTCAGAAGTTAAGAGTGATCTCAATTTTTATGCTAAGAATTATGAAAAGTAATGTTTCAGACTGACTCTAGTGCCTTAAATAAATAATTGCCTAATTGCTAGTACAATGAGTTTTGATAAGTGTTGTATAATGACTATTGATTTGAATGTTCCTAGTAGAAGTTAAGTAGTAAAACAAATTATATAACATTTTGTTTTAATTTTTTGTGAATGGGTTACATGTTTCTAAGAATTTTATTTGATTTTTTTTTATTTTATAATGGTTCTATTGTTTTAAGTACATTCCTACTTACCTAACAACTTTAAGTTTTAAAAAAAAACTAAGTTTGAGTAATGTAAGTAGATTCCTATTAAATAATGTTTCTATTTTTGTAATATCTTATGTTTTATTTGCCCAAATCAAGTAATAGGTAGGTAGAAAAGATATTTCTACAATAAACTGCAATTTTATTCAACATAAAAAAACTTAACTCCTTTTTTATCACGTAGCGCTCAAAATAGTTACATAGAAAAGTTCGTAAATCCATTTTTACCTTAGAAAATTAATTTTATTTAAAAACTAAACGTAAAAATAGATTTCTTAGACAATTTTAGATAAACTTACATTATTACATTAATAACTTTTTTAACAAAAAAAAAAAATAATCAGTTTTTACCTGCTACTGTAAAATTTACCCTGATGGAGTTACGAACTTTGATTATTAAGCCGACGATATATATTATTTTTTTTTTAGAAATATTGTAAAAAATTTAATTTAAGATTGAATATAAATAAAGAGTATATAATATAATATGTACCTATAGGAGGGGTAGTTCCCACTTGGCCCACTATCCGCCCCACTGGGCAGACGAAACTGTAAAAATTTTTTACCGTCTCACATGCCCCACTGATCGCGATTTGGTGGAGCGGGTGATACTATTAAAAAAGTACGGTTACTCGTGCCCCACCAGGGCTGTTACTCATTTAACAATGTAATTTTTTGGACACAACTAATTGATAACAGGGTAACTAAGTACCTTATAAGTACAGGCTCAGTACTCAGTACTCCATTCTCATATATGTATATATATTTACTATAAAAAATATGTAGGCACTTAATAATTAGACTATTATTATGTATAACTAGCTGTGCCCAGCGGTTTTACCCACAGTACTTATGTAGCCTATGTGTTATTCCAGGCTCTAAGCTATCTCTATACAAAATTTCAGCTCAATTGGTGCACCTTTTTAGGTGTGAAAGAGTAACAAACATCCTGACATCCAGACATCCATTCTTACAAACTTTCACGTTTATAATATTGGTAAGATACGAAACTGCTGAATAATATACCTAATCTTTGATTAAAATAATTTTGATGCAGCATACATAATCTTTTTATCTTAAGGTATTTTAAAGATAGCTGTAGGTACCTACTTAAGTAGGATTTTGTAGGTACCTGCCTAATTTTTTTATAAAAGCTTAATTATAAAAAAAAACTATACTACCTAAATCAGATTTTCACCCGCTTAAATTTTGTGTTTGTAAATGACTTAAAATTTAGGACATAATAGTTCACAATACCTTAGAATCAATTTTTTTTTAATGTTCACTGATTAATAGTGGACCTAAGGGCCTATTGGCCATCGCCAAACAACATGTAAAATACTAGAATCTATTCAAATGGGGTAGTTGCGGCCCGATCAAGCAGCTCAGGAGTTTAAGGGTTAATAGTGCCAGATTAGTGAAATTATACTGTATCTCTTATAGCTGTTGGTCTAAAAATCTAAATAAACACAATAGGTACTTAATATTGTGAATCTTTCTAATCTTACTTATATTAAACGTGAAAGTTGTCTGGATGTCAGGATGTCTGGATGTTTGTTACTCTTTCACGCCTAAACGGGTGGACCGATTGAGCTGAAATTTGGTACAAAGATAGCTCAGAACCTGGAATAACACATAGGCTATAGTACAGGGGGTAAAACCGGTGGGCGCAGCTAGTATAACATAGATTCAACATACAAGCTCAAATCCCTAATAAAAGATTTTATCTACTGTTCCACTGTATTACAAAATAGTTTGATAAGAAAACTGGGTTATTTGATAAGGCATACAACTTATAATTTATACTAAAATTAATTTATTCAGAACAGAATATCTGTATTTTGGAAAATGGTTTTAAACATTTACCTAATACCGGTTAGTTATCTCATTTCAATAGCCTTGGACACTAATTAAATTTATTTTTATGACCAATTGTTTTCAAAATTATTCTATACGTAAGTAGCTATATTATTATAATATATTTGTATATTGTATAAGATAACGGTTCATAATGATATTTTTATTCACACAGAGAACAATATTGATAATATTCAATGTACTTACCGATAAGTTTTCAAAATCACCAAGTTACGACCAAAAATCGGCTAATTCACTTTGTCACCTCACTTTATAAGTACTTTCGGCCTCGTAACACATTTACATAATTAAATAATGATAAAACAAGGGCCGCACATACGCGATTTATATTTACAGCGTTAAAAACACCCTACAACAAAACATTACGAAAATGACTGATTTTGTAATAAATGACACTGACATAAAAGGATACGGATATGAAATGAGTCATAAATGTTGCTAGATATTCAAATAAAATTCCAATAACTTTGCAAAATTTTTATCTCGCGTCATGATATCGTTACGTTACTTTTGTATTAGATTAATAAAATTATTACGACTGACTAAATTAAAGCTTTTGAATTATAATAGGTACACTAAAAACTGTAATCTTACTAATATTATAAAAGAGAAAGTTTGTAAGAATGGATGTCAGGATGTTTGTTACTTTTTCACGCCTAAACAGGTGGACTGATTGAGCTGAAATTTTGGAGACCGCTTTTACCCTGGATTAACACATAGGCTACATAAGTATTGCGGGTAAAACCGCTGGGCGCAGCTAGTATTAAATATTTTTGTAATAATAATATTATCGTAGAAGGAAAAACTAGTTCGCGAAAGTCCAAACTCTTATCGTATATTCAAAATTTCATGGATACTGTTTTTGTGATTTAAAATTACAATAATATTTATAACAATATTATTAAGTTTGCGTGTATGAACAAAACGATGGTTTTACTTGTTCTCAAATAGGGAAAAATTCTATCCTGGTAACATAAAATTATCGTCAAAAATGACAGCTGTCAAAATCAGCTGATGACGCCACAGACGTTTTAGATTCGAGTTGCCATTTAACATGTAAATAAACTACCACTTTTTACTAAAGAGCGCCAAGACGCGCGGGCCGGGGCGAGCCCCAAGTCTCCAAGGCGCACGCTTTTGTACGTGATAAATTGTGTTTCTCTGCCACACTAATAATCCTAAAACCACATTACTAAAGCCGCGTATCCAGCTATGTTTTTGGTTCAAACATTCAACATGAGCACATTAAAAAAAAAACTCGGCGATTTTGACTTGTTTGCTGTTATGTATGCGCATACATAGATATAGTTATCTACCGCTGGCTGCGACCAACGGTCATTAAACAGTGCGAAACTAGCCACGGTGTGTTTCAATTGTCCTACCCTACTCTCGTATTTAACATTGGCGACGATCGGATTTCTACCCGCGGCCCGCGAATCGAAAAAATGTCTCGGTCGATTTTCGGTATTTTGTGCAGTTTTGATCACAATTTGCAAACATGGGAGGTTTACAAGGGTCGCATTACGCAATATTTTATTGCTAATGACTTGGACGAAGACACAGATCCTGGTGGCAGGAAGAGGAGGGCCATTCTCCTCAGCGCACTCGCCGAGGGTACCTATAAGTTGGCGCAGGATTTAGTTCTGCCGAAGGACATAACAGAGGTGCCCTACCACGAAATCATCACGTTCCTGGATTTACACTTCACTCCAACGACGGTCGGCTTCGGAGAAAGGCATAAGTTTTATGCAGCGGCACAGGAAGCGGCGGAGTCTCACTCGCAGTGGGCAGCGAGACTACGGGGCCTTACTTCGCGCTGCGGCTTCCTTAATGTGGAGGAAGCACTGCGCGACAGATTCATTATGGGGTTGCGTTCCGGTTATGTAAAGGAGAAACTATATTCGCAAGACATAAAGAGTCTAACTTTGGTCAAAGTCGTCGAAACCGCCGAAAACATCAGTAGCGCGCGCGCAGCCGCTGAGTCCAGTGGGAAGGAGCCCGTCACCGTTTCAGACGCTAAGGATGAGGTGTTAAAAAAGGCTAAAAGCAGTGATGATAACCAACATAATACGTGTAGTGTATGCGGTTATTCGAACCATAAAATGGCTGAGTGTAGATTCGCTAGCAATAAGTGCAGGAAGTGTAATAAAATCGGTCATTTGGTCAAGATGTGTCCCCGTGTGAATCAAACAATGGATTACAGTGTTAAGGATAACAACGGTGAAGGCGGTAAGGGTAAGCTACTTCATATTCGTTCCATATCTGGTGAGCCCATGGTAGAAAATGTTACTATAAATAACTTGCCGTTTCGATTCGAGATTGATAGTGGTTCGTCAGTAACGGTGGTCTCTGAGGCATATTATAATACCAAATTCAAAGAGGTACCGTTATCACGTACTAAAAAGCAGCTGATGTCCTATAATGGTAGGCATATATGTTGTATAGGTATGGTACGACTGCCAGTTAGTTATGTTGGACAGACGCACCTGATAGATTTTTATGTGGTGCGAGACGGTGGCCCGCCATTATTGGGAAGGGATTTCATAGCAAAGTTCAATTTACAATTATTACCCGTGAACTATAATTGTCAAGTGCCAGGCATATATAACAATGACACTGAAATAATGGTCAACCAAATGATGAAAGAATATTCACAATTGTTTTCCGAAAACTTGGGTAAATTTAATAAGTATAAGGTTCAATTGCAGGTCAAAGAAAACTCAAAACCAGTTTTTTTTTAAGGCTCGTTCGGTGGCGTTCGCTTTGAAAGCAAAGGTAGATGAGGAAATCGACAGATTAGTTGATTTAGATATCATAAAACCGGTTCAATACTCAGACTACGCTTCCCCTATAGTCCCAGTGCTTAAACGAGATGGGGCGGTTCGATTGTGCGCCGACTACTCTGTGACTATTAACAAACAGTTGCTAGTAGAACAGTATCCACTGCCCACTATTAACGAACTGTTTTCTAAAATTCACGGTGGGAAAATATTTTCCAAAATAGACTTATCGATGGCTTACAATCAATTGGAACTGAGTGAAGAGTCGAAAAAATTCACATGTATAAATACCCACCGAGGTCTATATACATTCAATAGATTGGTATTCGGCCTGTCCAGTGCCCCGTCAATATTCCAAAGAGCAATTGAAAGCGTGCTGGCCGGTATAGAGGGTGTAGTGTGCCTGTTAGACGACATCTTAATTTTTGCGGGAAATAACGAGCATGAGCATCGTTTAAAGGTAAATGCCGTATTAAAAAAGCTACAAGAGGCCGGGTTGACGTTAAGGAAAGATAAGTGCAGTTTCTTTCAAAACGAAATAACTTATTTGGGGTATATTGTATCGGGGGATGGACTTAAGAAAGCACCGGAGAAGGTAAAAGCTATGACTGAGGCTCCAGTACCTAAAAACGTTCAACAGCTGCAGTCTTTCCTAGGGCTAATTAATTACTATAGGAATTTTGTGCCGAATGCTTCGTCTATTCTATGCCCATTATATGATCTGCTGAAAAAGGGTACCAAGTGGAACTGGACAGCTGAACACCAGTCAGCATTCGAAACTATTAAATCAGTTATGACGTCAGAGCAGGTTCTGGCACATTTTAATCCAAAAGCAAAGTTAATTTTAACAGTGGACGCGTCGCCGGTGGGTTTAGGGGCAATATTGTCACAGATCGACGTAGACGGCGTCGAGCGACCCATCTCGTTCGCATCCCGCACCTTGAACGCGGCCGAAACACGGTATGCACAGATACAAAAAGAAGCCACAGCCATCATATTCGGAATACGTAGGTATCATCAGTATCTGTACGGTAAAGCGGAGCCATTTATTTTAAGAACGGATCATAAACCTCTGTTGTCTATATTTGGGCCCTACAAGGGCATTCCGGAAATGTCCGCAAACAGGCTACAACGCTATGCGTTATTCCTCAGTAGCTACAACTATACTATTGAGTATATACGTAGCGGCGATAATTCTGCAGATTACCTATCCCGCGCAAGTTTACCTGTCCAGCAAGCGAGCGAGCGCCGCCCGCGCGCCCCCCGCGTCTCACCGAGCGCGTGCACCTGCACCGAACAAAACTGCGCTGAGACAGAGATAGGCTGTGATCGTGCGACATACATTTGTTTCGTCACTGATGGTAGCATGCCCGTGACTATTGAGAAAATACGTGACGAAACAAATAAGGACGCCGTACTTAGTACGATTAAAACACTAATTACCGATGGTTGGCCGCGAAAATGTAAAGATTTAAAATATAAACCATATTTTAATTGTAAAAACGAGTTATCGGTAGAATCCGGGTGTATAATGAGGGGCCACAAGATAGTCCTTCCGGGGAGTCTGCAGGAAACCATGTTAAGGGAATTGCACTCCTCTCATCTAGGAATAGTGAAAACAAAAGCTGAAGCTCGAGGTCGATTTTGGTTCCCCGGTATCGACAAATCTTTAGAAATCATGATTGCGTCATGCGACGTATGCAATCAGCTGCGTCCCGCGCCGCCCCGCGCCCCGCTCGCTGCCTGGGAATGCCCGGACAGCTCATTCGCGCGCATACACATAGATTTCTTGGGTCCAATCAGAAACTGTACATACCTAGTCATAGTAGATGCGTACTCCAAATGGGTAGAAGTTTATAACATGAATACAACCACGACATCAGCTGCAGTTAAAAATAAAATGTGCGATTTTATTTCAAGGTTTGGCTTGCCGAAAACGGTGGTGAGTGATAATGGTACAGCTTTCTGCTCCGAGGAATTCGAGACGTTTTGCAAATCAAATGGAATTTCGCACGTTACCTCTCCAGTGTACCACCCGGCGAGTAACGGTCAGGCGGAGAGTTTTGTAAAAATAGTAAAAAAGGGGATAAAATCATCGTTGATCTCGAGTCAAAACGGTAATACAGCATCCATTAAATTGTTGAAATATTTAATGGACTATCGTAATTCCGTTCATACTGCTACGGGTTTTTCACCGTCTCAACTTGTGTTTGGCCGAAAGTTGAGATCTCGGCTTGATTTAATTAAGCCCAAGCCATTGTTATCCTCAAAACTGACGATACCGGACTTACATGATAAGGCTAGGTCTCGTAGCATAGATCAAGAGGAAAAGAAAACTGTGTTTTACAATATAAACGATCATGTATTGTATAAAAAGTATACATCAAAAACAATTTATACATGGTGCAAAGGTACCATAATTAAAAGGTTAGGCAAAGTCTTGTATTTAGTTAAGGACAATAACAGCTCAATAGTTGTCAAAAGACACAAAAACCAATTAGTTTTATATAAAGGGACAAGTAACGATAAAAATTGCATACATGTGTCAAAATTGCATACGAGTCCCACGTCACCTCCGCCGACACCGGCGCCGCCACTCATGCCGCCGTCACCCAGTGCTCCGCGGCCATCAACGCCGCAGGTGCTGGCGCCAGCGCTCACACCTGCATCGCCCCGACTGACACCCACACAAGTGAGCGACGATGTCGACCGGTCACCGAGCACAGTAAGCACGGTGTCAGGACACTCGTCAGAGTTCGCGACTCCCGTCAACGTACGTGTCACACGCCCGGAGAGGAGAAGGCAGTTAGTATACGAACCTGGCTCCGATGAATCCCAGGAAGAGGATAACTGCGTGACGTTTACTTGACCTTTACTAAAAGCCTAATTATGTAGCACCTAATTATGTAGTTATATAGTATTAACTAGAGGGAGGGATGTTATGTATGCGCATACATAGATATAGTTATCTACCGCTGGCTGCGACCAACGGTCATTAAACAGTGCGAAACTAGCCACGGTGTGTTTCAATTGTCCTACCCTACTCTCGTATTTAACATTTGCTACAATATTTTTTGCTTTCCATATCCGATAGAAAGCACGTACAACATAATATCAATATTCATCAAAAACGCCGAGATTTTTTTAAATCACAACATGTTTGTGTTGAATGTTTGAACCAAAAACGTAGCTGGAGACGCGGCTTTAAATCAACACGAACTCCTATAAAATATTTCTATTATATTATAGGTGGTAAAAGGGATTTAAATATAAAATAAAAAAATATATAATTCGGCCTACATAACTTTATTGAATAAATTACAAAAAATTGCTATGTAAATTCCATCATTCTGGCAGTAAATCTGCATAAAACGTTTACATCCAACACTAAAATAATCCTAAAACTGAATATCTGTAAACCGTGCTATTTATTGTTCTGTTTTGTAGAGAAGCGTACTTTGGAATGGTCCACGAAGCCTACAATCGGAATTGATAAAAGCTTATTTGAATAAAGCCGGCGCTCTACTTTGCGGAAGTATTCACGTGAAGTGTCAAATTCTGACCCAAAAAGTGTTTTTGATGAAAACTTGATAATGGCAAATGCAACAGACGTGCCGTAATTGCCTCCTATGAAGTTAAGGAAAAAATGCATTCGATTGTTTGAATTTGACTCTTCATGCGAATATTTTCGGCAAGTGTAGCTGGCCTATAAGATCCAAGATCACAATACATAAGCTGAGATAACCTTAGAACTAATGTTGAGCACATTCATTGACTGTAAATTGTAAATATCAGGCACTGTTTCCACGATCGTGTATAGGTAATAGGTATAACAGAGTTGTTAACGTCGATACCACCTAATAATACCAAAATGACAGTATTTTTCGTATTTGAAAAGATATATTCACTAGTAGAGACGGTGCCTTATGTGCTTAATATAATTAGACTATAGCATAATTTTAAAGCTAGGTCGTTCATCTTAAATTAATTTAATCTAGTGCTCAACATAACCAAGGTATTCGTAACATCCCTACGGCGAACATCATTGAAATTACGAACATTCGTAAACACACCGTGACTGAGATGGCTGGTCGGAAATCGCGCTGAATTTGTTCGAAAACTTTGATAAAATTACTAAACTGGATATTGGCGGGTGATAATAAAAAATAAGTTATTACGAAATAAATCATAACTTTCGCATGAATAATCTCCGCATATAAGTGCGATATTTTATAACTTTTTTTTTAATGACTATGGATACAAGTCCTTCGAAGTCGAAATCTTTATTATAATTTTAAGTTCATTGTTTATTGGAGAGGATATTCCCTCCAATATTCGATAAAGAGTGGGCGTTTATCGAATCACATCGGTTCATTTTGTGACGATTCTTGAAAATAGCAGACTGTTGAACTTTTTTCCCTTCTTCGACAGTAAATCACATTCACAAACACTCAACGTTTATTAAACCCACTATTAATACGCGTTTAGCACTTATTGCAAAATTATTATCCAAGAACGCAAAACATTTCATCCGCTTTCCAAAAGCGCGGCAAAATGAATCCTATAACTTTTTTGTGACACAAGTGTTGCCAGTCGTGAAAAAAATCTACCAAAATGGTAGTAAAATTCCCGAACAAGTCCAGCGTTTAATCAAGGGTAATCCTACTCTATTAAGGCATCAGAAAGCTAGTGGATGGCGATAAGGCCGGACTCGAGCAGCTTCTGTATCTTGGCGGCGATGTCTGGGTTCTTGAGGTGGTCCTGGAGGGCGTGCGGGTCTTGTTGCATCTGCTCGAGGATGCATCGCATGGCCGGGTCGCGGAGGATCTGTTGCACTTCGGGGTCGGACATTGCACGTTTGCGGACCTACAAATAAATAAAATAAATAAATATTTCAGGACATTTCACACAGCGCCATCTAACCCCATACTAAGCAGCTTAATGCTTGTATTATGGTGGTTAGGGTAACGGATATAATACTTATATACTTTTGTAAATACATACTTATAATAGATATTGAAACCACCCAGACCGTGATGTTAAGCTTACGTCACACTGAGGCGGGACGGAACGGTAAAGCGGTCGCGATCTTCATTTTATTCCTACCCGCGTTCGCTTTATATGTGACAGGTTACATACAAATTCAAACATTACAAAAATTCCGTCCCGGATCCGCCAGTGTGTGTCGTAAACTTTAGTCTTAATAATATCGTCTTTATAACCATCGCCGCTCTATTTTATGTATTTCCTTTCCCTGCTCGGTTGTCTGGAAGAGATCGCTATTAGCGATAAGACCGCCATTTGTAACACTTCTTTCTGTGTAATCTTAGTTCTAAGCTTATATTGTAGTTGTGTGCAATAAAGAGTTTTCTATTCTCTATAAAAACGTGAAAGTTTGTAAAAATGTATGGATGTATGTTTGTTACTCTTTCACGCCTAAACGGGTGGACCGATTGAGCTGAAATTTGGTATAGAGATAGCTTAGACCCTGGAATAACACATAGGCTACAGTACAGCGGGTAAAACCGCTGGGCGCAGCTAGTAATATATAAAGCATCAATGATACATTACCTCCTCTGGGTTAGAGTTGAGTTGCGTGGAGCAAGCGCGGTACCCCTCTAATGCCTCACCGTTGGTTGGGTCCAGCTCTAAAGCCTTCTGGTAAGCCGTCAGAGCCTTCGAATGCTGCTGCATGCCCTGGAATAAAGCATTACACTGTCAATATAACATAATAGGGATGTTGACTAATTTTTGGAATTGCTTTTATATGATAGATAGACCCATTTCATAAACGTATATCATAATTTTATGCAAAATTATATGATATTTCAATATAAAAATACGTAAATAAAAATGATTTTTTGAATTCTGGCTAAAACGTTCCGAACACTCATCTGACAGCGCGTGACGTCACACCACTGGCCTGTACTTACGCTTTCTAAGCAACGTTCCTGATTTCGACACATTTTAGTCATTCATAACTTAAAAACCACTGAACCGATTTTGATGTAACTTATACTGTGCCCTTAGTTGGTCAATATTTAAGCCAAAAATAAAGTCAATAACTAAAATGTCTCTCTGAAAATATAAGATCCATTTTGGCTATTGACTTTTTTTTATTAAATTTAGACCAACTTAGAGCACAGTATTAAGTTGCATCAAAATCGGTTCAGTAGTTTGTAGTAAGTTATGAATAATTAAAATGTGTCGAAATCAAGAACATTGCTTAGGAAGCGTAAGTATAGGTCAGACGTGTGACGTCACGCGCCCTGATTGGCGTTCGCATTCGCGTAATAATAAGTAAAAATTATTGAAATTAAAATTGATTTTATTCCATTTTGGCTTGAAAATAGATCCTTAAAATGTGAATTTAGGTTTTTAAATACTGTCTTTTAAGTGAAAAACATAACTTTATATGAATTCGTAACATGTGTCAACATCCCTATTATGGACTTTACATAACTTAAGGTTGCTTAGTCCGCGGGAAGCTCTCTTGCTTGCACGATTTGAGGTGGAAAAAGAAATACCCACCCCCATCAAATCAAATACCCCCCCGCAGAGAAACTGCCACCGGGTAGTGACCTATCCTGGCCGGTCTGGAGGTCTTTAAACAGACTTCGAGCTGGTGTTGGTAGATGCCAAGAAAATCGGGTTAGGTGGGGGTTTTCTGGGGATGACAAGTGCGATTGCGGTGCTGTCCAAACAATGGAGCACCTCCTGATCTGTCCTAATTGCCCCATAACTTGCACAGTTGAGGAACTTTTTGTAGCCAACGAAAGGGCTGTAGAACTGGCTTAAGCAGCTTTAACTCTCTCAAAAAAATAACTATGTATAATTATAATATTATGTAGCCATACGACTCGATAAGAAGAAGAAGACTATTTGACACATTTTGAAATATAAATTCAGAGAATAAACTTTTTAAAATTCCTCAATAGGGTTGCTGCACAATATTATTACACACATTTTAAAAGTGTTTTCAGTTCTGTTATGAGAAGCAATTTTGAAAAAAAAATTTTTTTTTCAAAATTGCTTTTCATGCCCTGTTTCAATATATTATAACACTGAAAACACTTTTAAAATGTGTGCAATAATATTGTGCTTGAAAATTTTTCAAAAAGTTAGGTCTATGAATTTATATTTCAAAATGTGTCAAATAGTGAGAGAGTATCTCGCAGACTAAGCGCTCTTAACCTAACAAAAACCGGGGGTAGACTTCCTTTGCAGGAGGTCGTCTAGGTGGGTGCCCTAACAGTGCCAGTTATTCTCCTGCCTGAGCAGTGATGTGCAAACATTACTGTGCTTCAGTAGAAGGGCACTGTAGCTAGTGAAATTACTGGGCTGAAGAGTCAAATAACATCTTATGACTCTCAAGTATGAAGCGTTGATGCAGTGCACCCAGAATTTTAACTTTGTAAAATCCTGGGTAGCACCGTACTAAATATAGGGAGCGTTATCTCTTACCATCAGGAGAGCGTCTTGCGCGTTTTCTTACTTCGTTGTATAAAAAAAAACTTCTGTAAGGAGCTACGAAGTGAAGTAAAAAAGTGTAATAAATAATAATACCTGAAGAATCTTTCCCTTCCTCATCCATCCTATAATAAACTCTAGTGAAGAACATTATAAAGTACAATAATACCTGTAGAATCTTCCCCTTCCTGATCCACCCCTTAATAAACTTGGGGTCGAGCCTGCAACACTGGTCGCAGTCCTTCAGGCCCAGGTCGAAGGCAGCCAGCTTGGTGTAGCAAGCTGCTCTGTTGGAGTACAGCTTGGGATCGTCCGGGTTGCGCTTGATTGCCTCCGTGTAATGTTTCACTGCATTACTGTAGTCACCTGGAATATGGATTGATCAGGGTCAGAAACATCCAAATAACAAATGAAATTTAATTATTTTTTTAAACAAGCATTGATTATTATTACCATCTAGCACCATAAAGTACTCGTCAAGACGAATAAGACAAGACAACAGACAAGTGAAAGTAAATAAAAGCTTGTAAAAAATTATATTTGACTGCTGAAAGCACAACAGCTATGTTTTTGAGGTCGAAACGCGAGTGCTGATACACACAAACATGTTTTGTCAAAGGTTTCCATACAAAATTAATTTCAGGCACCTGAGATACAAAAAGCTTTCTACAAAAAGCCGCCACAGCAATGTGTTAAATAAAAAAATAAATAATTAGATTTTTTTTGGCCTGTAAATAAAATAAAAAACTCAACTTAATAACCCTATGTGTCCTTAAGTAAATGGGTATTGACAGATGGATGGCCAAGTGATCCTACAAAGGTTTCGTTTTTCCTTTAGTGGTACGAAACCCTAAACAATAGCAGATACATAATGCTTTTGAGTTTTAGGTGGAGACGCGCTACGTAAACTAAAATTCATTGTGAGTTCCCTACAGAGAAAAATGATATAATATAAAAATAACACAATTTAAAATGTAAAATGTATGTATTCTATATTATCAAGTTGAATAATATCAGGAACGCATTTCTTAAACCTATCATAATGAATCTGCCTACAAAATACATTTTCCATAGCTGTGTGTAACTAGGGGCTTTGGCTAGAGAATTAGCGAACTTTTATGGTTTCCATGAAGCCTTTTCTTGCTTATAAAAGTTTCGAAACTTGCAAGTTTCCTTATTTGTAGCAAGTAGGTAAGTTACAGTTATCGTATTTTACATTGGTCACCCACTTCAAATAATATGGTTATCAAAAGAGCTTTTGTTCATCAAAACAGAATATGTTGATGACTAATAAATATTGTTTTCTAGATTGAAAATTTTAAAAATCTAACCTAAAATTAAAAAAATTAGGACAGAAGATTTAGACAGAAAATGAAGTAGACGGCCGACTAATCGCGAGTCGTAGACCGTCGCCTATAGACGTCTTTAATAGCAGTAGTATCGCTGACGTAATGTACCGACATTGCTGATACGGTATCAGTCATTACTGACCCGGTATCTACAAATATATTTATTTTCCATAAAAACACAATACATAAGCATTTCCAATGGACCCCACACTAGGTCAAGCCTGTCTCGTGGGGTCCCTATGACCCAGTTTACAAGATATAGAATTAAGAACTGTTTTAAGATCAACAATAGGTGCCTAAAATTATAACAATAACATAGATATAAAATGTACAAACCGTGAGCATACTAAGAAGCATCAAAATACGTATTGAGATACGTACAAGTATGAGTACCTATATAACATAGAAAGGAAGGAAATTTTCAATATTTTTTCAGTTTCAGAATAAGACAATGTAACTATTTATTAACCTTATGCTTGGCTTGGTTGACAGCACAGGTTAATAATCTATCATTGCTGACCCGGTATCTATCATAGCTGACATTGCTGAGTCATTGCCGGGACGGTATGAGTCATTGCCGACAATCGATGAATCAATCGATGATGAAAGATGTGACAATCCCTCCTATAGGACAAACTTCATCATCATCATCATATCAGCCGTAGGACGTCCACTGCTGAACATAGGGACCTTTGGACTTCCATATGTACCGGTTGAAAGCGACCTGCATCCAGCGTCTTCCAGCGACCTTTATAAGGAGGACAAACTTACCTTTCTTAAAGTAATCATTCCCTAATTCCTTCTCTTGCTCAGCCTTGACGGGGTCGACGTAGGCCTTCCTCTCTTCTTCCACAATCCTCTTCTCCACCTCGCTGAGAACGGTCTTGATCTCAGGCGTGCGGTGCTCAGACATTGACTTCTCGAAGTACGTCTTTGCCAGTTTCCATTGCTCCATTTTTTTGTATGCGTTACCTGGAAATTTTGTCTCATTTTGGAAAAGGGTAGAATGGAATGGAGATGCTCTTTTTTGTGACCAATATAACGAAAAACACTTAAAATACTATAGCATATAATAACATATCGACCTCCAATGGGCGGCCTTATCGCTGAAGTGAAGTGAATTCAATTGTATTATTTAGACGTAAAGTGAAAAAAAATTTACATCTTAAGCATTTTATACTATTGACGACTTTCTTAAGGATAAATTAATCAATTTGATAATTTGAACATATTATAATATAACTTAATCATATTTTACTACTACTGTAGTGCACGAAAATAAAATAAAATATTGTACTATTGCATGTTCATCAGGACGCAACTGTTGTAACTCTAGAATTTAATATTATGTAACACCTTTCTCTGTACAGTTTATGCAATAAATAAAATTGAATTGAAAAAAAAAACAAGTGTTCTCGTCCAGTGTCCAGGCAACCAACTTTTGGACGAATACATTTCCTAAGTCAATATAATAATGACGTCATCTCCTCCTTCTATTTTTAACTTGAATACCATTATCCTTGAAAAAGGTGAGAAAATTAACATAATTTATTTTAGCCACAATTGTCAGTCACATTCACTGTCATAAAAAAGGTCAAGTATGTTTGAAAATGAATAAAGTTAACTTACCGATCCTAGTAAAAGCCTTTGCTATCAGCTTGAAGTCGGCCCTGTTTTCTCTACCAATCTCTATAGCCTTCTCACACTCTTTGATACACTTTTCATACTCTTTCTGTTCAAAATAAACTGCGGCCATATTTGTATAGAAGGTGATATCTGTGGAATCATGTTCTATTGCCTTTTGGTAATGTTGGATAGCTTTATCAAACTCTTTGTTTTTGTAAAAGTTGTTCCCCAAATCTTTCTCTTGTAAAGCCAGTCTGCGGTTTTCAGGTAAGTCCTCGTATTTAGGTTTAGGTGGTTCTTCTTTCTTTGGTGGTTCTGGAGCTGGTTTCTTGTCTGCCGGTGGGTCTACTTCCATGGATGCGAATCCATCGGGAAGACCAAGCATAACGCTGATTGTTGCTAGGACTCGCTTGTCGTCTATTTTGCCTTCTATGCTTTGCACGTCGAAGGGGTTTTGGGCTAGTTTCTGTGGAAAAACCGAAATGATATTAACACTGCGGCGACGTTTTATAGAACTATCCCAGGTGCCTGAAATTAATTTTGTACCGAAAAATCCTTTGACAAAACACAATGTTTGTGTTTTTCAGCACTTGCGTTCTGAATCACAGCTGTTGAGTTTTCAGCAGTCAACATGTTAACTAGGTAAGCCCTGGTAAAAATATTTTTATTGAGTGGAAAAAAATAGTGATTAAAAACTACCTCAGAGACCCTATCTCAGAGACTCAAACTAATAAAAAAAAAAAAAGTGTGTGCGTGTAACCTTTACGCGCGATTGAAGTAAAACTTCTTTGGCGTTGACGACATATATCACTGAAATGATTAAATATTAACTTAAATAAATAAATATTATATTATAATTTAATTATATTTATTATTCATGTGCTTTACAAAGATTATTTAAATGTTATATTAATATTATTCATTCGAAACAGGTAATTGAATGTCATCATAATTTCTTACGTACGAAATTATAGGTTTGTGGTAACTATAATGTGAAACATAAATTTTACTCTCTAAATTTGCTACTTTTCTTGAAAATACAGCATCTATCGTTGTACCGAAACGCGTTGTTGAATGAAGTCGAGAAGTATTCATAGATAAATCAAATTTTTCTTCTAAAAAATCAATTAATGGCATTTGCCACTAGCTGGCGTATAAGTCAAGAAGCGTGTAGTATATTACATATACTTACAACCAATCAGAATTATTATTTTTAAGGCGCTATGGTAAGTGAAATGTATGTTTTTCAAAGCCTAATATAGCAAACTTTTAAGAAGATCTACTACTTTATATTTTAGTATGTGTAACTTCAATCTTTGAACAAGAGATCTTTATTAACAGAAACATGATAATTGTTTTTTTTCTCGATAGTTATATTTTTTTTAAATATGCCTAATTTTCTTCCTTCCATTTAAATATTTGTAAAACTAGGACAAAAATAAACATTTAGAGTACTTTATTTGATACATAACATTCAAACGGATGGCTATGGCGGGTATTTTATCGATAAGTTTATTTAATGATTTTTAATTGAATTTTAATTCCCACGGAGCATTACCGCACGCACTCAGAACGCCGGTGACCACTGTCAGCGTCGGACCTGTGCACTTCGATCTCACCTCCACTACGGTTACACACGCGCGTTTGAATTATTTAGGAGTACTTACATATATTGTGAATTTCCAAATCTCAGAAGCGTGTAGGGGGTTTAATTTATTTGTAATTAGATAATAAATATTATAATCTTTATTTTGTCCTTCTAGTCGATTATTAAAAAATATAACACACACGTACTATATAAAATAAATTAGATTAAATTAATTTAAATTAAATATTATTATAAGTTAATAATTTAATTACATTAAATTAATTTAAATTAAATATTAATTATTAAATACGATTAAATTAATTCACATTAAATATTAATATAAACTAATTATTAAATTAGATTGAACTAATTTAAAATAAAATCAGATAAATTCGAAAAAAAATCAGATAAATTCTGAAAAATTCTGATAAATTCGAAATAATCAGATAAATTCGAAAAAAAATTAGAAAAATTCTGATAAATTCAGATAAATTCGAAAAAATCAGATAAATTCGAAAATTCATCAGATAAATTCTGATAAATTCAGATAA
The DNA here is from genome assembly GCA_947507615.1 of Hemithea aestivaria. Classification (NCBI taxonomy): domain Eukaryota; kingdom Metazoa; phylum Arthropoda; class Insecta; order Lepidoptera; family Geometridae; genus Hemithea; species Hemithea aestivaria. The sequence goes on from OX382330.1 coordinate 17,629,643, forward strand.
ATTCGAAAAAATCAAATAAATAAAAAAAAATCAGATAAATTCTGATAAAATCAGATAAATTAGAAAAAAAATCTGATAAATTCTGATAAATTCAGATAAAATCAGATAAATTCGAAAAAATCAGATAAATTCGAAAAAATCAGATAAATGCGAAAAAAAAATAGAAAAATTCTGATAAATTCAGATAAATTCGAAAAAATCAGATAAATTCGAAAATTCATCAGATAAATTCTGAAAAAATCTGATAAATTCAGATAAAATCAGATAAATTCGAAAAAATCAAATAAATTCGAAAAAAAATTCAGATAAATTCTGAAAAATTCTGATTAAATCAGATAAATTCGAAAAAATCAGATAAATTCGAAAATTCATCAGATAAATTCTGAAAAATTCTGATAAATACGAAAAAATCAAATAAATTAAAAAAATCAGATAAATTCGAAAAAAAATCAGATAAATTCTGAAAAATCTGATAAATTCAGATTAATTCGTAAAAATCAAATAAATTCGAAAAAAATTCAGATAAATTCTGAAAAATTCTGATAAAATCAGATAAATTCGAAAAAATCAGATAAATTCGAAATTAAAACAATAATTCAGATAAATTCAGAAAAATTGAGAAAAATCTGATAAATTCAAATAAATTCAAAAAAAAGTCTGATAAATTCTGAAAAAATCAGGTAAATTCAGATAAATTTAAAAAAATCAGATTAATTCGAAAAAAAAATCAGATAAATTTTGAAAAAATCTGGTTAATTCTGATAAAATCAGATAAATTCGAAAAAAATTAGAAAAATTTATATATAATAGTTTTTTTTTTCGAATTTATCCGATTTTATCTGAATTTATCAGAATTTACCAGATTTTTCAGAATTTATCTGATTTTTTTTCCAATTTATCTGATGTTTTCGAATTAATCTGATTTTATTTGAATTTATCAGAATTAACCAGATTTTTTCAGAATTTATTTGATTTATTTTCGAATTTATCTGATTTTTTTTCGAATTTATCTGATTTTTTTTAATTTATCTGAATTTACCAGATTTTTTCAGAATTAATCAGATTTTTTTCGAATTTATCTGATTTTTTCGAATTTATCTGAATTTATCAGAATTTTTCTAATTTTTTTTCGAATTTATCTGATTTTATCAGAATTAACCAGATTTTTTCAAAATTTATCTGATTTTTTTTCGAATTTATGTGATTTTTTTAAATTTATCTGAATTTACCAGATTTTTTCAGAATTTATCAGACTTGTTTTAGAATTTATTTGAATTTATCAGATTTTTCTCAATTTATCTGAACTTATCAGATTTTTTCTGAATTTATCTGAATTATTGTTTTAATTTAATTTAATTAATTGGTCCAATTTAATTAATCTAATCTAATCAATTAAATGTAATCTAATTTTGTTTTTTTTTTTCAACAAAAAATACGTGTATCTATAATATTTATCTCGTGTCTCATTTTTTCGATCTTGTCCAAAAATTTTAGCACATTGTAACCCCCGACGCAAAATCGACGGGGTTTTATAAGTTTGACGTGTTTTTGAATGTGTGTGTGCTAACTACATGCAAAGAATCAATCACCAAGGGTCAATGACCGCGCACGTTTTACGATAAGCGTACGCCACACGTTTCCAACGGGCGTTCTGAGCAACTTTTGCCCGCACTAAATACCTAATCTGCTCGTAAAGCCCCGCCTTAAATGGCGGAAACTACACAGACTATAGTAAGCGTTACTTCCGTCAGAAAAAAAAATCTGAGTTACTCCCTAGTCGCGCCTAAAGAAGTTTTCAACCAATCAGAATTATTATTTTTAAATGGCGGAAACTACACAGACTATAGTAAGCGTTACTTCCGTCAGAAAAAAAAAATCTGAGTTACTCCCTAGTCGCGCCTAAAGAAGTTTTACTTCAAAAACTATCCCATGTTCTTTCCAAGGTTTGAAAATATATCTTTACATAAATTTGCTGATGGTACCTATCAAGAGAACTATAAATGTAACCAACACACACAACAATGTAAACACAGATTTTAAATAATCCCTATAGTCCAGTAAAAGAAGAAATGTGGATCGAAAAGTCGAAAGCAGAAAAACTAACTTAGTAACTTTGTTTGGACTAGTTAGGAGATAAACATACTAAAAGTCCCCACCCCTCCGAGGTGAGCCCGAGGGGGGGGAGGCCGAAGAAGGTCCCATTTTTAGGTTTTTTGCTTATCCACTCAAGCGTCCAAGCCGGGCGGGCGACACATGCTCCAACTGTCCACACATAAAAAAAATCACTTTTTTTCCGCCGGCGCGAGACCCGCTCATCAAAAACGATTACTACTGAAAAACTGCTAAACCTACATTAGAATAAAAAATACTAACGTAAAGCTCAAAGAATCCAGAATTTAATTACAAGTAAATGACACTTATTAATTATAAATGATGAAAATAAAGTTTCATTACAATCATCCACCAATAATCGCGTACTGATCATGTAACTTTTGCAGCTAAAATAATATGTGTAAACATTTTGAAATTATTGTACTATTGCATATTTCGTAAAGGATATATCTTCACGATTAATTTGATGTACAATAACAATAGAAATAATGGATAGAAAACATGATCCACCACAAACCATCCACACACACTGTTAAAGTTTGCCATTTTGTGCGTTGTGTCGTCATTTTCTTTTTTTTTCTAATTAAAAACAAACACGTTTTACAAATAAAATCATCTTCCACAGATAAAAAATTAATTAAAGCACCATATAATTCATTCAAATGAACGAATATCACCAGATTTAGGCGCTGTACACATTTAAACTGAACTATGTCGTCTGGGGACTGTAGTCACCGTGGACGCTTGAGTGGCTAAATGTCAAAAACTGTGCGTTGTACCATATTTTGTAGTACTACATTATTAAACCTCATAAAATTTTCTACAACTTCGGCCTTGACACTTTTTATCTATCTCCAATCGTTGTCCAGCTATGAGCTTCCAAACATGGTCTATTTTGAAAACGCTTAAATTAGTTTTCCATACAAAGTCAGTAAAAAAATCTAACAAATAAAATTTGACCAACTTCTGGTTGTCGTATCATAATGAAACTTTGCAAATGTCTAGAAATCTGATGACAACTTAATAATCTGGTACTACTGAGCTGATGTGATGATGGAGCCAGGAGGTGTCTCATCAATGGCTATTAGTAAAACCAGCGAGTTTAGGCTCATTACGTTCGGATTGATGAGACGTAGGCACCTCCTGGTCCATTATTAGACCCTCGACAGCAAGTGTAATGAAAAAGTCTCATCGATTCGAATGTAATGTGCCCAAACTCGACGGGTTTACTAATAGTCATTGATGAGTTTCAGTAGACACCTCCTGGCTCCATCATCAGATCAGCTCAGTGGTACCAGATTATTAAACTGTCATCAGATTTCTAGACATTTGCAAAGTTTCATTATGATACGACAACCAGAAGTTGGTCAAATTTTATTTGTAATATTTTTTTACTGACTTTGTATGGAAAACTAATTTAAGCGTTTTCAAAATAGACCATGTTTGGAAGCTCATAGCTGGACAACGATTGGAGATAGATAAAAAGTGTCAAGGCCGAAGTTGTAGAAAATTTTATGAGGTTTAATAATGTAGTACTACAAAATATGGTATAACGCACAGTTTTTGACATATAAGCAAAAAACCTAAAAATGGGACCTTCTTCGGCCTCCCCCCCCCCCCTCGGGCTCACCTCGGAGGGGTGGGGACTTTTAGTATGTTTATCTCCTAACTAGTCCAAACAAAGTTACTAAGTTAGTTTTTCTGCTTTCGACTTTTCGATCCATATACCCTTTTTGGGCACTCATTGACTGGGCTACTATGAGTTTCCTGCACATTCTTCTCATAGGGGCAGTTTGTATAGTCTTTGTTAAAGGCAGTAGGTAGTCTTAATATTAAACATTTTGTTGTTTTTTGTGGGTTTTCATTTGCATCCTATGATCTTAATACATATAGATAAGACAAAGGCAGAGTTTAATATGATAAGACTTTTCATTTTCACTAATAATTTAAGTACTTGATATGTAGGTAATTATTTTTTTTGTGAACATTGAGTGATTGTACAAACTTGATTGTCTACATTCTTATCATGTCATTGACCTGCTTCATTATTCAGTTCAATCAATACTGAATTGCAAATAGGTTATCCAAATGTCAACTGATTTGTGTATTTAAGTTTTGAGGCATAAATAAAATTGTTGTTTTCCTGTTTTGTTCAGTAATCTAGGAAAGAACTTAACCTCATCTATCTAACTTTATAGATTTTTATCATTGCTATATTCACTTATTATGCACATGATACCAAAAAAGAACACAACCACATGTATAATTTACATTATAGAGTTCTATAAGAATTTTGAGCTTCGAGTCCATGATTAACACATTGACTGGGGGAAATACCACAGCTATATTTTTGAGGTGGGAATGCGAATGCTCAAAAACACAAACATTGTGTTTTGTCAAAGGATTTTTCCATACACAAGTGAATTAAATTAAAAATAAAAAAAAACCTCCAATGCAATACGTAATTCACCATTTTGTGGTGGCGGCCATCTTGGATTTTGAATTTTATATAGTGGGTTGTATTCTACTAGTTAAGCCCTTTCATTTGATACCCATATTGAGGGGGTCGTGGAAGAAAAAAGTAATCCGCCATTTTGTAGCGGCGGCCATCTTGGACCGATTTCCACCAAACATAGCTAAGAACACTTTTGAGTACTCTACTTTCAAACAAAAAAAACTAAATCTAAATCCGTTCATCTGTTCGGGAGCTACGATGCCACAGACAGACAGACACACACACACACACACAGACAGACAGACACGTCAAACTTATAACACCCCGTCGTTTTTCCGTCGGGGGTTAAAAATTAATTTCAGGGCCCTGGGATAGTTCTATAAAACGCCACTACAGCCTATGTGTTAACCTGGTCCTGACTTAATATTGCCTTATTAGTTTTTTTGCATAAGATTAGAGACAGGCATATGTACAGACGGCCTGCCTGATTGTAAGTGGTAATGTGCAATAGTGGTGCCTATAGTCAACACTGTGTTAGTCATTAACACGTTGATTGGGGAAAACACAAAACCACTGTGTTTTTGAGGTTGGAACATGTGTGATGATGCAACATTGTGTTTGTCAACTAATTTTTCCATACAAAATTAATTTTCAGTCAGTGGATAGTAATAAAAAACGCCACCGCAGCCAAAATGTTGTCAGTCAAATAGGTGGGATAAATATCTCCCGGTCTGCCAGTTGATTTATTTATGAATGGTAAGATATGGAGGCCTTCACCTTCAAAGGGGCACTCCAGCATATTTTAGTATAATAAGTATTTTAAAATGTTCTGTACCAATTTCTAGAAATAAAGGCTATTATTTTATTTTGTTAGTTTCACTCACATTTCTTGTGTCTGAGTTCTCGTATGATTTTATCCAACTAAAATTATAAATGCAATAGTATTTATGTATTTTGTTACTTATTCACAGCTCAATCACTAATGAGTTGAAATTAGGTATTATAGGTACTTTTTTAACCCTATAATAATGCATAGGCTACTTTTATATAGCTAACAAAACTAATAAGTATTATGTGAAAAGCAAATTACTGAATAAAAACTAATACATTACTCACTTCAACAGTCTTGACATATTCCGGATCGTTCAGCCACTCTCTAGTCTGTGGGTTTGCCCTCAACTTAGAGTAAAGCTCTTCTCGCCTCTGTGAGAACCCTTGCACCTGTTTCCTCACTTCAGCCAAGCCTGACGCCAGCTGCTGATTGCCAGGCTCTAGTTCTAAACCTTTCTCGTAAGCCGCTATTGCCTCATCGTACCTCCCAAGGTAAGCTAACGCGCTTCCCTTCCGAGAGTAACCTTTACTCCAACTAGGGTTAAGAGCCACAGTTTTATCGGCGTCTTCCAGCGCCGCAGCATAGTTCCAAGCTTTCGCGTGAGCCGCTGATCGGTTGCTGTACAAAACGTGGTTTTTCGGATCGAGAGCCAAAGCCTCCGTGTAATACTTCACTGCCTCCTCAAACTGCTCTGACGCCAGCGCCGCATTCCCTTTTTCTTTCAGCTGGTTGACCTAAAATTACATTACAGTCAAACAATGATCATGGTAACGAAGTGTTGGTGAGTGATTCAGCGTCGGTTTTATAACCTCACCTGTTCCATAATTAATTGAAAATAAATACTCTAGTTCAATAATAATCACTAATTTGTCAACACACTGCAATGTAAGTATTCACACCGTTATGTTTCTTCACTTTTTAAGTAAAATACATTCGTGATCCAGAATACTAGAAATGACACTTCAAATTCGAGAAAATTCTCGCTAAAACTGATGTTGCCAGTTTTACACATCTAATTTCCCTGCCAGGACAAAACGTGACAAACAGTTGTTAACATTTTCCGAATTTAATTTATTTATTTGGAGTTAAGAACAAGTGCAATTGAGAATTCTATAAGTGAGTGCTAATCTAACCCAAGATGTTATGAGAGTTGAGAGCTTATCAAATTATGTAATTTTATGGAATCTTACACAACTTTGCAGATTTAATTTTATTTTTGCAATGTTCAATCTACTAAATTAAGAGGGTGTTTTTCTAGACTTGCAACACGTGATATACAACTAGTGTTGGGACATATTATACAGAAATTTCTTGATATCATTTCAACTTCGCTGCGGACAATACATATGCATAGTTATACTCTGTGATGAAATTGACATTTGACGTTCGTTTTATAATTATTTATCATCTGTGATTTGCAAAATGTCGCTTGCGATCTACGAAGATGCTTGACGAGTGTTATTTTTCTTAGATTTCGCAGTTTTCTTTGCTTTATCCTATCTTCAAACTCTCGTAATATTCTAGCAAAGTTTAAGTTCCTGTTGTGGTCAAGGAATTTGGTGTAAATCTCGCGTTTTCATTGTGTCATAAATCATATTTCGTACAGACGCTTGTCACGCTATACGCTGTTTTGTGATCGTAATTGATTGTTGGTCGTGGGGAATACCTAGTGCTGGACGAGATCGATGGCCGTTTGACTATTTATGTGTAACTAGTAATTAGTAATTACTAGGCGCAGTTTCCGGGAGGTAGTGAGTCACACGCTTAGGCTGGATTCCCCAGGAACCATGGACACGGACGACGGAGAATCCTCGAGCAGCGGGCCTATGTCAAGCCTGAACAGCCTCTTTTCATTCACAAGTCCCGCGGTGAAGAAACTTCTTGGCTGGAAACAGGTATTTAATAAAAGCTAGGTGATCTACTTATGTTTATGCATGAAGGTAGCTGCCGAGCGGTATTTTGCACTAATTAGCAGTTTAATATGCAGGATGATTAGCTAATGAACCCTGAACATATTAATGTCACGTCTTTACACACTTGATAAAATAGAAATTACCTACATGAGTTAAAGAATGAAAAATATATTATGTTGTCTTCAAGCCCATTGTCAATTACCAAGAGTTGTGACACATGTTTTAATTAATACTAGAAGATAGCTTGACTCACTTAGATAAATTTACAATTGTTCTCTTACCTGGAGCTTGGAAGTAGGTGCCTATACTCTTTGAAACAAAAAAGTATTACCAAATTGGCATTTTTGAATAATGGTTAAACACACAATAAAAAATCTAGAAGTACCTAATTGCAAAATACTCTCAACCCCCAAGACAATATGCTCTATCCACAAGGCATCAGGATTATTTCGGACTGTTTTGTCCATCTAGGTATATAATCCGTCTATTTGTCTGACAACATTGACTGATACTGTGTGTCGGCAATACCACTGCTGTAGAGACACAGATCTGCAGGGTTATTTACATATCTGCAAGGGAACCAAACTGAAGATCAAATTGTCAAAAATGTATGAAATGTATCAAGTTGTATCGACTTAATATCTAAATATATAAAACAAAAGAGTGACTGATTGACTGACTGATCTATCAACGCACAGCCGAAACCGCTTAACGGATCGAGTTGTAATTTGGAACACAGATAGGTTTTATGACGTACACCTCCGTTAAGAAAGGATTTGGGGATGCGGGCAAAGCCGCGAGCATAAGCTAGTAAAATATAATTCACATTTATTCATATTCAAAATATATATAGGTCCAAACACATCTACTCATTATTTTATTATTTTTAAAGTTTTTCTTGTAATAAATAAAATAGTTATACATATTAAAAGTTCTGGGGTCTGGAACAAATGTAACTGATAAAAATAAATAATCATAAATTGTTTATTCAGTTAAGGCATTACAAATCACATGAATTACTAGTGAGAACCTATACCCCAAACTAGGCTCAAAGGCCCGTAATATGGGGTATAGGACAATTTTTTTTATTTTTCATGTAAAGATGAGTTTATGCAGTTATCTGTTTATTCACTGTAATGGTGAAATGTCCTGTCATTTTGTGTGTCTGTTAGTAACACACAAAACATAAAATTGTTTATTTGGAGTTGATTAAAAATTATACCATTTGACCAAGTAAAGTCTTACACATTTTAATGATATTAGAGTAACAGGTTTTTGTCATCTATTTGCCTTGAGAATTATGCATAATTTTCCTAAACTGACAAAATTTTGTAGGTATTACGGAGAACATCTGTTCTATATTTCAATTCTAATAATAATATACCTAATCAATGCCAAAGTTGAGCAGTGATTGTACCTATTGTTAACTTCCATTCCCCAGACTTTAAAAGAAGATTTTATTAGATTTTGTAGAATATTTTACTGGAGCTATTATAAAGGTTTTTACATACCTAACTCATTTTTCTTCAGTTCAAAAAGTATCGGAGGATTACCTAACTACCCGGGGGGATTTTTATTTATTTAACCGTACCAACCAGTGATAGTGTAAAGGTTTTAAAGGGGTGGTTTAGACCTTTTCCCAGAGGTGTTTATTAAAAAAAAAATAGAATAGAATAGAAAACTCTTTATTGTTCACACAAATACAATAATATAGCTTAGAATTAAGATTACACAGAATTAGTGTTACAATTGGCGGTCTTATCGCTAATAGTGATCTCTTCCAGACAACCAAACAGGGAAAGGAAATACATAAAATAGAGTGACTGGGTTATAAAGATATACACACATTATAAGGAGACTTAAATCCTATTACAAATACAATTATACATGTGTATGTGTGTAGATACACAAATCTTGTGTCCGTAAACATAAGATTTCTCACCAATAATACCTACTAAAATGAAAAAAAAAACTATTAGTCACTAGTCACAAACATCAACACAGTCACAACATCAACTCTCCTACTGCCCTGCTGGTAAATGGGTTGATCGAGAAAAACGTCGACCCTACTACCACCAGATGGATAGAGAATATGCTCTCTCATAGAGGTGCAATATTAGCCCTTCATGAAACAACTATAGAAATATCCACGGCTAGGGGCTGTCCTCAAGGAGGTGTTTTGTCGCCTATCTTGTGGACACTAGCCGTGGATCAGCTGCTCTGCAGATTGGCAAACCTCAGCATCGATGCGCAAGGCTACGCAGATGACCTTGTGATCGTCGTAAGGGGGTTTTGCCAATCAACTATCTCCTACTTGATGCAGAGTGCTCTAAGCACAGTCAGTAAATGGTGCTCGGAGAGCGGTCTAGCGGTGAACGCTGCTAAAACTACGATTGTACCCTTTACAAATAAGCGCAGGCTCGACAATCTTGTGCAGGCCAAACTTAGCGGTACAGTTGTTCCTTTTTCCACGGAAGTCAAGTACTTGGGCGTTACTATCGACCAAAAACTAACGTGGAATACTCACCTAGCCAACGTCCTGCAGAAAGCTAAGATGGCGCTAGGTGCGAGTGGCAGATTGGTAGGGAACAACTGGGGCGTAAATCCCCGAGTAGCCCTGTGGCTGTACACGGCCATTGTGAGGCCAATTATAACTTATGCCTCCATGGTCTGGTACTATAAAGTCACACAATCTACTGCTATCAGCAAACTTAACAGTCTGCAAAGGACTGCTGGCCTTATGGCCACGGGAGCAATGTCCACTACTCCTGGTGAGGCACTAGATGCAATGCTGGGACTGCCACCCTTGCATATATTTGTATGCAAGGAGGCAAGGACCAGCATGTACCGGGCCATAATACAGGGAGGAAGGAACTGGCTTTCCCAAAAATTGAGGTCTCTCGAAGACTCAACTCTGGAGTTTCCAACTCTGAGCATGACATCCGATGTCATGCTCCCGCGCTATGTATTTGAAAAAAGATACAGCGTGGAAATTCCTACTAGAGAAGACTGGCTAAACAGCCAACTTTTCCACAAAACCGGGAGCCTTAATTGGTTCACGGACGGATCAAAGATGGGGGCTGATGTGGGCTACGGAGTATTTGGCGAGCGTCCCAGGTTTGGCAAGAGTGCTAGCTTGGGTACCCTCGCCTCTATCTTCCAGGCGGAGGTATATGCCATTCTCGAATGTGCATATATCAACCTGCAAAGGCACTACACCAACCACACCATCTATATAAATTCTGACAGCCAGGCTGCCCTCCTAGCGCTGGACTCGACAGTTCTCACGTCCAGGTTGGTTGAGGATTGTATGTCGCATTTGAACGCTCTGGGCACTAGAAACAGCGTTGTCCTCCGATGGGTCCCGGGACACGAGGGCGTCTACGGTAATGAGTGTGCCGATGAGCTCGCGCGCTCTGGGGCAGGGGGCTCGCAGTTTGGCCCTGAGCCCTTTTGTGGCATTCCCAAAAGCCTAGCTCTCAGAACCCTAATGAATTCATGCATTGGAGAGTCAACCAAGCTCTGGAAAGGCTGTTCTGGCATGAGTCATTCCAAGTCTCTAGTGAAAGCCTATGACAAACGGTTTAATAACCAAGTCACAGCGCTAAGTAGAAACAACCTACGCATCTTAACCAGAGCCCTGTCTGGACACTGTCGCCTTAACAAGCACATGTTCAAATTAGGGCTATGCAGCACACAAATCTGTAGATATTGTGAGGAGGCGGATGAAACGCCTCTTCACCTACTAGGGGAGTGTGAAGCTCTGATGCGAATACGTAGCATCGTTCTGGGACAGCACCAGCTTAGCCCGGACGAGCTTAGAGAGATCAACCCCAAGAAAATCCTTCAGTTCCTCGAAGCTGCAAGGGTCAGTGGCGAACTATAACGCCGCGCAAACGGGGTTTTGCTCACCCTCAAAGTGGCGATCACAATAGGACATATCTGGCCGCAGTGATACGTAAAGCCACTAAAAGCAAATAAAAAAAAATAAAAAAAATAGTCACAAACATTAAATCAATTTTATGTTATCCATGAGTCGTCATTCAGTCACCATTTCTCAGAAATCACAAAATTATTTGTATCAAATGTGTTTCTATTTATACTTCCTGTTATTTTATCAATAACAATCTAGTTCCGTGAAGCTTTTATGTTCAATTTTGGTTTGACTTCTAAAGAAATTTATGCTATATTTATCTTGTCCTTGAGCGTTGAGGTTTCCCCTTTAAAACTATGTTTTTGTGTTATTCTAGGGTCTAAAATATCATAATGCCTTTAACACATTGACTGCGAAAACACAAATGCTGTGTTTTTGAGGTCGCACACAAACTTTGTGTTTTGTCAACTGATTTTCCCATACAAAATTAATCTCCTGTCCTGTAGATAGTACTAAAAACGCAGCCGCAGCCAAATTGCACACAAACAACACACAAAAAACAACACACGAAACACACAAGCATACACACAATCGGGACTCGTTATTTTGTCTCAAAGCTTCATTTAGATGTGTAAAAGATAAGATTGCTCAAGAAAATAGAACGAACTTGTTGTAAATCGAACATGACGATGCGCGTGCTGATCAAAAAATGATACCGCGTATCTCCAAATTCGCGTAAAATGGGGCCTTATTATTCATAATCTTTTAAACTAACACATTGACTGCGTAAAACACAACTGCTGTGTTTTTGAGATCGGAACGCGTGTGTAGACTGCTGACATACTAGTTGTGTCAATTGATTTTTCCTTACTAAACTAATATCCAGGATAGTAGGTACTAAAAAACGCCGCTGCAGCCAAAGTGTCAAAAAGTTGGCTAGTTGTATCACTCATCACTCAAGATAAAGATTTTATGTGCCAGAATTTTGGGTACAACAACATATTAAAAACTAACAGGTTCCATCAAAATTCTGCCTCAAGTCATCCTAACCACCAATTCTCAGGCATATCATTTAAGTCTTAAACATCTCCTTCCAGGGTGACGAAGAGGAGAAATGGGCAGAGAAAGCAGTGGACAGCCTGGTAAAGAAGCTGAAGAAACGCAAGGGTGCCATCGAGGAGTTGGAGCGGGCGCTGTCCTGCCCCGGCACGCCGTCCAAATGTGTCACCATACCTCGCTCCCTTGATGGCAGGTTACAGGTAAAAACAGAAAAAAATAAGTTGGCCACACAATGGGCTGGGCTGGTGAATTGGGTTGATGTCGTCGGTTGCGCACTCCTTTTGTGGGGCCAGCTTTAAGACTTCTGCATATAAATTGATTGTGCTCAGTTGAGACGTGAAGATACCTACACATAATGATAATGTGGGTTACTATTTTTATGCTAATCATAAAAGTTCCATTTTATTCAAAATCGGGCTGCGCGATCTTTGGTGGATAATAGATACGTAATGTGCTATTGACTGAGTATAATATTATAACAGTCATTGTATGAAAACGCAACACAACTATTAATACTTCTAAATTGGGATATTGAATGTCTAGCAATATAGTGGTGATTGTTTTATTTATGGAAATTTTCCTATTTCCAGGTGTCCCACCGCAAAGGCCTACCTCACGTGATCTACTGCAGAGTATGGCGTTGGCCAGACTTACAAAGCCACCACGAGCTCAAACCGTTGGAACTGTGCCAGTATCCTTTCAGCGCCAAACAGAAAGAAGTCTGCATCAACCCTTACCACTACAAAAGAGTGGAAAGTCCTGTTTTACCACCCGTCTTAGTCCCAAGACATTCAGAATTCGCCCCTGGACATTCCCTACTCCAGTTCCAAAGAACACCAGAACCGTCTATGCCTCATAATGTCTCCTACTCAGGGTCTGGTTTCCCACCGTCGGCTAGCTCCGAGCTGCCTGATACTCCACCCCCCGCTTATTCCCCTCCGTCTGATGACTCTGAACCTCCCGGGGAAGTCGCGCCAGTTTCCTACCAAGAACCTTTGTACTGGGCTTCTGTAGCTTACTACGAGTTGAATTGCCGGGTTGGTGAGGTTTTCCATTGTAATTCTCATTCTGTGGTCGTGGACGGTTTCACCGATCCTTCGAACAACAGCGATCGATTCTGCCTCGGCCAGCTGAGCAATGTCAATAGAAACTCTACTATAGAAAATACTAGACGCCATATAGGGAAGGGAGTGCATTTATATTATGTAGGAGGCGAGGTGTACGCGGAATGCTTGTCCGATGCAGCAATATTTGTACAAAGTCGTAACTGTAATCACCACCACGGCTTTCATCCTTCCACTGTCTGCAAGATACCCCCCGGTTGCTCCTTAAAGATTTTCAATAATAGGGAATTCGCTCAGCTTTTGTCTCAGAGTGTGAATCATGGCTTTGAAGCGGTGTACGAGTTAACTAAAATGTGTACGATAAGAATGTCTTTTGTGAAAGGATGGGGGGCTGAATACCATAGGCAGGATGTGACTTCCACCCCGTGTTGGATAGAAATACACCTTCACGGGCCTTTACAATGGTTAGACAAAGTCCTGACCCAGATGGGATCACCGCATAACGCCATTTCCTCAGTTTCATAACCCTATAACAAGTTCTGAACGCCCCACCGTTTTCGAAATCTTTTACTCTTTAATTCAAAATTTCTGTGCATTTTTTTTTTGTATTTTTAGGCAATAACTATCCCATTGCCATATCTCAGTTATTTAGATTTTAGTACAGCGTTTTATTTGTGTTGCCACATATTTTTTTGTATTTGTAATGTAGCTCAAATAAAGTGTCCAAGTAACAAATTAGATGAAATCATGTTTTAGAATTTAGATATATAATTATTATGATAAAGACATAATTATTATATGATATACTCGTTAATATTATGACAAGGTAAAGGATATTAATCAATGTATGTATATAGCTTTTGGTCCAATTTTTTTTTTTTGTATCAAGCACAATATTTTTTCAAAAAAATTGAATGCCACAATTGTGTTTTTTGATTTTTTTTATTAGACTAGCTAAGACGCATATTATATTCAAGATATTATTTAGATTAGATTAGATTTTAAGAGAATGCAATTTTATTAAATATTTAGACTTTGTTTGACTTGATTGAATTTTGTGGCATATTTTATTGAAATGACTACTGGAAAAAAAACTAAATAATAATTATGATAGTTTGTCCCTTACATCTAAGGAAATGTATAAAATACTGGTATATTTATATATTATCCATCTATTTATACGTAAATATACCACAAAATTCAAATTTTAAAAAGATATTGTGTTCTATAAGTTAAGATTTAGGCATAAAATCTTATGCCATTGTTAGTCTTATACTTTGCGAAAGTATATCCATATTTCGGCTCATTTACCAAACTACACTCTGCACTGTTTTAAGCTTGAAATATTTGTCTTAATTTTTATAAATTTTTAAAGCTACTTTTACTAGGTAAAGCTTTAAATTTCGAGCAAAAAATTAAATAAAACAAATTTGGCACCGACAGTGTAACTTAACCCTTTAACCCCTTTTAAGTCTGAGACTATTTACTTTTTGACTATCCATTTTCTTAAATTAACACTGACTGCGGAAATCAGACGCTTTGGGTTTTACGGTCGTATTACAGGCTGACACACACGCATGAACTGAACGCCAAAATGTGTTTAGACACACCGTGTGTTATTTCCTTCATTGGGGATAGTACCAAAAATACCACCACAACCGCTGTTAAAATATTATCGTTTCAATTAACAAGTACAAATATACTTATAAAAGTATGTAAAAGAAGAAAATGGCGCCATCTAGTGGAGTACTAATTCCCTAAAGCTCTTTTAAAGATCGCCAAAGACGTTTAACTATCTTATAAAGTGAAGTTTCGATAAAAATAAGAGCCATGACATAGTTTTTAAAATATGCTAGTTGATTGTGCCATTCGGGTGATTTTAGGGGATAATTAATTGATATGGAAAAACTGATAAATTTTGAAAATTTTTGACTTTTATTACGAAATTGTAAATAAACTGCCTTATATAAAAATAAATTTATTTTGTCTTAAATAATTATTAGAATCGACTTCAATATAAGTGGAATGGTTCCAAATAATTTGAATATGCTGAAAATAGTTCAGCCAACTTTTCAACATATTTCCTAACACTTTAAATGCGGGTAAAACACGAACGCTGTGTTTTTGAGATCGAAACACTGTTGCTGACGCACACATACGTCGTGTTTTATGAACTGATGCTACAATACTGTGCGTGATTACCGTCACTCCTAATTGTACTAAAAACACCGCTGCAGCTAGTGTTAAAACGGACTTTTATTATGAAGTCGGTAGAACATACTAAAAAATATGACTCAACCGCCAAAGGGTTAATAAAAAACTGAAACCAAATTGGGACGTTTTAAAATATTGATCTCAAAGTATGTTCCTTAGAAAGAGTAGCATGTCCCTTAATTTTTTTATAAATGATTTCTTTTTTGGTAATTACATATAATATGACGGCGTCACATAGGTGCCGAGACGCGCGGGAAAACGGTCTCGAGCTGGATCGGGTTTATTGCAATGATCAAACTTGTACGCTTAATAAGATCGCGATCCTTTTGACGGTTGTCCCGGCCTTGTGTGATGTCAGCTTATCGATGAATCCAATAAAAAAAATGTGTATTTTCTTGAACAAAACTATTTGGAACGTTAGTATTCTCAAATATTCCCTAACTTTAATTCAGATAAAAAAATATGGCATTTTTACACTATGTGATTTTGCTAAGCCACATCTTAGAATCTTAGTATCCAAACCACTAAAATACTTGAGTATAATTTACTCAGTGTACTAAATATTACCACAAAAAATGTTTATTGCAATAAATCACCTCGTTTAAATTTACCATTAAAATGTTATTAAAATCAAATATGATTATTGGAAAAAACACTGATTCCTAAAATTCCGATATTAAGTCCGAAATCTTATGAAAATATGACGAATAAGGTAATCTAGTAATACAAATATTATGAAAGTTAATTTATTAATATACAAAATGCTGTAGAACGTTAAGTTATATTAATATAATTCAATTCCGGCTCGTAAGTTGAATTATAATGGCTGCTGTTTGCTCTGCATGTCTATTTTCGTTTTGAGGTAGAATTTTGATGAAGACTATTAGTTGGTATGATCCGATTGTACCCAAAATTCCGACAAATATTCCTTTCCTTTATTTCTGTAGCGTCCATGGCCCAGTAGGCGTCGGTCCGGCTTGTAAGCCGGATGTCCTGTGTTCAAATCTCAGTGTGGCAAAGATTTTCGCCTAGACGCTAAAACTGTGGGTCCCGGCTGTTTCCTATAAGATATGTAGGAGGCAGTCGTTAGGTCATGTTGCAGGTGTAGTAATCTCGGCGATCTGAAACTGCAACATATAGGTTAGCCACACAACCTATAAATTGTGATTTGACTCTGACAGTGTAAGTAGGGTAACCTGTT
The DNA here is from genome assembly GCA_947507615.1 of Hemithea aestivaria. Classification (NCBI taxonomy): domain Eukaryota; kingdom Metazoa; phylum Arthropoda; class Insecta; order Lepidoptera; family Geometridae; genus Hemithea; species Hemithea aestivaria. Next base: position 17,646,367 of record OX382330.1, read on the forward strand.
CTGTTGGAATATAAACCCCAATTATTATTATGAAAGATTTTATTTAATTTTATTTACGCCATAGTTCAACTTTCGTGTCGCTGACTATAACTAATATAACATTTGTGCCTGTATGTATTTTCCGACCGTCCTTACAATAATATACGTATATGTACTACCTACCTACTATGAACTATTTTACATAGAAAAACTGATTTACATAATAGATACCGATTTTACAAGATTGCTACAATTTACTTTTGAAATGAAAGTATTTGGTCCACCACATGTTTAAGATTTACCACAGTTTTGTTAAGGTTGTTTTTTTACAAAAAATATCGGTAGATGCCTAGAAATGTATAATATTCACTAGTACCTTGAATATTCTCAAGTTGTAGCGCTTGAGAATAGGGAAATTGACTATTTTTTTTCTCCATAATGTATATTATTGAAAAATATTGGGCACGTATTTTTTTATTTGTAAATCTGATAAAAAACGTGAGAGATACAACGCACTAAAGTTGCTTGATCGTGACGTCACACCACTAAATCTATTAAATTTTTGTTTAGTGGTGTGACGTCACGCGTCCCAACACAGAATCTTATAAGCGTTATATCTCAGGCATTTTTTATTTTATTTGCAATAAAATAAATACGTAGGTATCGAATATTTTTTATTAAATATTAAGATAAAGTTAGTTATTAAGATTACGGACTAATTGTTTTAAAAAAAATTTGAACTTGTCAACATCCCTATTACGGATGACGGCGATGTGTTCCAATACGATTAGTTCGTACTCTCTCTCTTCAGTCGGTCCCTCAAAGTTGAGGATCGTGACTCCCTTCATGCTGCTTTCTCCAAACTATTTTCTTCCACTGGGCCCGATCTTCGGCAGTGTGGAGTGCTTCGCTGACGGAAATTTCCAGCTGTTGCGTGACCTGGTCTGACCATCGTTTAGGATTTCTTCCTCTAGGCCTCTTGCCCTCTACCTTGCCCGTTACAATAAGCCTCTCCAGATTGTCACCATCTCATCTAGTTAGTACTAAACAAGTGAAATTTAAAAAAAAATAATTAAAAACAAGCTTTTTATTATTATAACCATCTAGCACCAAAGTACTCGTCAAGACGAATCAAATGAGCCCAAACTCGATGGAGTTGCATCGTTTAATTACGGAGTTCCTATAGCCACCTTGCAGCTCCATCATCAGATCAGCTCGATGTCATAATTTTATTGCATTTTCTTCCAATTTATACTTACCGGGAAGTCGGTCAAATTAAACTTGCAATATTTGATTACAGACAGACAACAAACAGTTCAAAGTAAATAAAAGGTTGTAAAAAGTAGAAGCAAAATGCCACTAAGTATAGATTCAATTCAAGATGCCGCATTGCTGTCTGCCGTAATTTATTATATTAGCTCGCAATGTAACTTAAGTGTGTGGTGGGCCTATTATGTCAGATTATAATAATTAATTAGTGGCTACGATGTCGCTACGATGCAATCGTCCGTGTAGAGGGTCCCTTATATTTTAATGATAAATGCAAGATTTTAAAATAAATATTACAATACTATATTGTGCATACAATTACAAAATATATAGCTATATTATATAAGTTTGTCAAAACGCAGTTGTTGTAATGTGCCTTTAAATAATAATTAACGAATAATGCCTTATTTATTTTGACATTTAAATAAAATTATATGATATAGGTACATTTACTTATACCGCATGTTGAAATAGTAGCTGTAGAACAAAACAGCCTAAGTCAGATTTGGACTTTTTTAATGAAGAGAAAATGTGCAATGTAAATTACAATTTGAACTCGGCAAAACTTTGAGTTCTTGGGTAGTAAATTTAGACCCAAAAACATAATTAAAATACAACATTGAATAGACTTAAAATAGTGGACAATTCATAGTGCCTCAACAATTATTATGACCTTAATTCTTAATGCATGCCTTATTTATTTTATAATAAACAATTTGGTAATTTCTAAGGCTGTAACGGTTGAATATATGAAAATATTTAGACATTAGATTTAAATAGTTTACACATTATACAAATAATAAATATTTAGCAGTCATCCGTAATTCAAAAGACGTCTGTTGAATGTACACTAATACTATATTCAGTATATATACGTATTCTTATATTACAATTTGTACTTTGATTTTATTCATAGTAAGAAACTCTACATAATGTATTGTTAAATAATATTAGTACGGATTTAAATGACATTGCTATTACAATTACAGAAATAAATATAAAATTATATTATTCATATAAACGTATATTTACTGTTTACACTGCAGTGTATGGAATGCGAATATAATATAAAAAATATTTTTGGAAAGATTGAAAATTGTATATAAAGTAATTCGTGTTTTGAGAGTGCAAAGATTGTTGTTATGTTTTAAGCGATTGTTCGATTATTTTGGACATGTGATGTTAATTTGTTTTTTTGAACTTAGCCTGTTTTGGCTGGAAGATGTTTACATTTATTAACCAAAGTTGTTTCAACCATGTAACATCCAGCTCTGGCAACGTTTTGGTAACTATCTGTTTTATATAACATTTAATGCAAAAGGCTTTAAATTCGCAAGTTCCACCGCCGTAGTCATAGATTCATGAAACAATTATGTAGTTTTGCGAGAAAGTTGCCAGTCCCAGATGCTTTAATAGTTGTTAATTCCTCTTTAAACTTTAAATAGGCGTTTGAAAATGTCATTGTTCAAATCGTCGAAAATATCAAAATCAAGCAGTGTCCCCGCCTGATGGTAAGCGGTTCAAACTGCCGCCTAAAGATATGCCTTGCAACACCTAATTTTATTACAAAATGCGGACTTGGAAAATATTCAAAAAATAAATAAGTCATATTTTTGAAACTATATATCCTGGCAATATACTATAAAGGACAATATTGTAGAGAATTTTACGGAGAATAAACTTTTCCTTGATATTTTTATTCTAGTTCTCATAGTTTTCAAGAAAAACTCAAAATCTAAAAATAGAGACAAAAGTGCGGGGAGAGGTGGAAACATTGCCGCCCCCCCCCCATGTTTCTACTAAAATTTCTTATGAACGGTAAAGCTATACGCATGCCAAGTTTCATGCTTTTAGGGTCATACCTCCATACAAAATCGAGCTTAGAAGCCGCACTAATAGGTACTAGGATCAATAACTGTTCGCTTAGGACATTGCCTAGACCTGGTACAATCGTATGTCCGTGTTAAAAATAAAACAGCAAAGGTTTTTCAAGATTATGACTTCACAAGTCCAAAATAGTCCATGTTTGTGAGAATTGGCTGTTGTAGTGTCGTTTGGAATATAAAGATATAAAATAATTGTAATGTTTGTCATTATGTTCGCGTATTGTATCGTAAGCTAGATGTAAACGTGTAGATGCCATTGTTTATGTATTTTAGTATATTTTACGTTTAGCTATTATTAAAGTTCTTTTTATTGAGATGTGTTTTTTTCTTTTTTTTTTATTCACTATGGGTTAGGTCGATACGACCGAAGATAGATTTAGACTAAACCTATTAGTGGGATACATATTACCCAATCTTTTTCACTTAAAAATCTAATACTGAAGTAAAAAAAAATATTTAACAAAATTCAAGTTCGATATTTAAATTTATTTTTAAGGGTGAAAACTGCTTGACCAAAATCAAATAACGACCACCTGAAAAAAAAAATCAAATCGGTTTAGGCTACTTCAAACAATTGGTGAGGAGTTTTTGGCGGCAAGCCTTAATCATATCATTAGCTCCACGTCTTTTGCTTAATAATCGTGTAGAGTTTGATTGTTAGCGTGTAATAATGGTGGAATATTGCGTGTTAAGTGTTTTTGAATGTGCACAGATGTAGGCAAGTGATATGGTGCTGAAATATGAATTTTGGTGCCCCCTCCAAAACTCCTCCGAACTTTCAGTAAAATTCCACCCATTTTACTGAAAGACTCACGTGACTAGACGAGCTATTAAGCTCACTCTGACTCTGACCTGACTAACTTATTACTTAAAAAATAACATTTAACTTGACACTGGCAAAATGCACATGTTGCCATATTATTAAAAAAAAAAAAAAAAACAATTGGTGAATATGCATACCATTTAGTAATAGGGTTCCATTTTACCCTTTGGTTACGGAACCCTAGAAAGCTGACAAATTGTGAGCCTTTACTCTTTTATTAGTCTCTTTAAAAGAACTAAGTGGCAATTCGGCATACATCCCAGACTAGAGTCGTAAAGTCTAAATCATTAGGCGCTATCTACTAGAGTAGGCCTACGAATCATTTCTTATTCGTAGATGTAGTGCGGTGACCATGGCAGGTGACATTAGTATGCGCACGCGCACACATATGTATTTGCACATAAACGACATTGTTACACTTACCATACCATCGCGGGGTTGTTACATCAGGCGTCTTGATTTGGGTGGCTACCTACTAGGTAAGAGGTATACGGTATAGGGGGGCTGACAATCATAAGAAAAATTAAGATTATGTAGATCGTCGTCCACCAGAACCTATGCACACTCTCGTTTCGAAGCTTTGGGCGTTCGCGTCCCTAGTGTAAAACGGGTTTTACAAAATTTATTAAAAAAGAACGATCTCGTTAAATTACATTTTATTTATTGGGAATTAACAAGGCTTATGAATAATCGGAAGACAAAATTCCAAAAGAGCTTTTTGAATAAGAAGTGAAGGTTTAAATACCTACCAAGATGAAAGCTCTTGGTTCTTATAAATTCGTGAAACTGATTATCTCATTGCAGAAGCTGCCAAGCGAGTTTCCATAACAATCAATGGAAACAATAATCTTGTCAATGGGTAATTTCACATTGTCTTGTGTTCTTACATGACCCCCAAGACAGGGGGAATTGTTTCCGCATTCATCATTCGCCACTCGCCACTTGAGATTAAACTCTCGGTGAGTCATTATATTGACGGAATTTTAAGACCAGAGACCAGACAGAGAATAAATGTAGGTATAGTAGTAGGTAGACATACAAACTAGCAGGTGTGCCCAGCGGTTTTGCCCATTTTTAGGGTTCCGTAGTCAACAAGGAACCCTTATAGTTTCGCTTTGTCCGTCCGTCCGTCCGTCCGTCCGTCTGTCTGTCCGCGGCATTGCGGAGAAACTATAAGTCCTAGAAAAGTGTAATTTTGTATACAGGTAAGTAATAATAAGGGTAAGAGAACGGTGACAAAAAATAATTTTTAATTAATTAATTTAGGCTACCTCCCGTACACGTAAGATGGGGATGATTTTTTTTTTCTGGCTGATACCATCGTGTGGGGTATCGTTGAATAGGTATTTTAAAATGAAGGACGGTTTGCTAAGAAACTTTTTCGATTTCATGTTCTGTTTGAAAGATATTCAAGTTTTAAAAAAAAAAATTGAGCGTCCCCCCCCCCCCCCTCTAAAATCTGAACTACTTGCTTTAAAATTCTGAAAAAAATCAGAGGTATGCTTTCAACCATGAACTTTCCAGGAAAACTATAGCGGTTAAGATAAAATTATTAGTTTCGGTAAAATCAGCAAAATAAGAATACCTAAAGCTAACCTAGCCTATAGTTTATTAATGCATAACTAGATGGCGCTAGTAGTAAAATTAGATCGCGCAAGCGAATTGTTGCATGGTTGTATTGTTTACGAGTTATAGCTATCACAAATAAATCACCATATTACAGTGTTACTTAGCTCATAATTTCTAACTAAAGTTTTTTTATTATAATTTGATATAGCATGGTCAAGGCTACTTGTGTGAATGATCCGGATATATATTTTTTAATTTGCGGAGAATATTATGCTCAAAGAATTCCGTTTGAATGTGACAACGTTCATAATTTAGGCTTACAAAAATTACTTTGGATACTCCCTGGAAATTAACGACAAGCCTTGGATTCCCCAAAAGTTATGCAAAACGTGTGTTGAGTAGACGTGTGCGCCGCGCCGCCGCGCCGCCGCCGCCGGTCATTTTGGCCACGCCGCCGCCGCCGATCATTTTATCGGCGTGAAATCGGCGTGAATTTATTTTTATTTTATTAACGTATTTTACTTATTTTAATCATCATTTTTAACCAAATAAAATAACTGAAGACACAAGAAATGTCTTACATAAATGGAAGGGGTAGAAAGAATAGAAAAGAATGAAACTAGTCGGCGGGTCGGCATGCAACTGCCACTACAAGTTGATATTGCTACCCGTGTGGTATGGGGGTGTGATTTCCACTTTCCACCATTTTGTTCTACACCAATCACCAAACAAGCGAATGCCAACGTTGGGGTTCGTTGGCAACCATTGGCGCTGTGTGGACTTAGCAAGGTCAAAAAAGGAGTCACATTATAACATTATGGTCGAGCCCTCGAAGAAATATCTTGAACTCGTCCTCCCAGGGCGGTGCAATTTCCGGGAGCACTTTGCCCGGTTGTCTCTCCGCCTGATCCGTCCGCTACTCCAGCAGTGGATGGATAGAGAGCACGGGTCCTTAACCTTTCGGCTTGTGCAGGTGTTTTCCGGGTACGGGCGCTTAGGAAAGTGCTTGCATGCACCACGTAGCCGGTAGAGAACCGATTTCTGTTTGCCACCTCTGTGGTTGCGGAGTGGATACGCGTGCCAAGCATGAGTCAGTGAGCACCGTACCCTTATCGCAGTTATGGGGGAGAAACTCTCACTATTAACCATGAAAAGAGCCAATGGTTTCAAGTGAAGAATCGTGGCAGGCAGCGGTCTCATTCTGCGAGAGGACACTATCGCAAAAGGGGATCGCGAAACGCAAACGGGAGTTCACTACCGACCTCCCTATGCGTGCCCGGAGGAGGCGCATCTGCCATGCCCTTTTCCATCCCCTTACCTGGGTCTAGATGGAGTACGAGGCTACTCGTCGCTAACAAACCGACCCACGAGGTAGTGCACTTTGGAGGGTAGGATAAAACTCTTCTTCACTCCACTGAGTTGGGGTCCTCCTGTCAATTATGACCTAACGCCGTTGGGGCCGTGAATAAGTGTTTCGGCGTTCCCGCTACTCCAGCACTATGGCATCGTTTTTAGTGGGTATCTCCGCCGCGCCCAATATTAACGAGGTCGATCCATATACCCATATATTTTGTTATTGAGCTCTATGGTGAATGCTATGTACGCCTTAATTGTTATACATATAAGAACTAGCATATGTCTAAAATCCTAATTTAAATATATAATATGTGTAATGTGGCTGTACTTAAATAAATAAATAAAAAATAAATAAATATACCCCAAGCAAATAAAGAAAAAAGTCCAACTTAACGCCAACCCCTGAACAGTCCGGAACGACTCCTCCATGAACATGGCTTTCATATTAAATCTCCCCTCCCCATATTACAACGACCGGTCGGTGAGTCGTCTTTGAGTATAGAATCGAAAAACATGTCACCTTCCTCGTTGTATACTATTTTTATCGTAGCAATACCTGCAGCAGTATTCATCAGCGTCGTCGTTGTAAGTCCCTGTAGGAGTCTAGTATAAATTTCAACACACCCTCAAGACGAAAGTCTTCAATCAATGTGTGTTACCATGATGATTTACAGCACTGAAACGTGATCCTTCACTATTAGCCTCATCTTAAAGCTCTAAGTCACGTGAGCTATGGAGAGGGCTATACTCGGGGTTTCTCTACGTGATCGAATCAGGAATGAGGAGATCCGTAGACGAACTAAAGACACTGACATAGCCCAGCGGATAAGCAAAGTGAAGTGGCAATGGGTAGGCCACATAGCACGTAAAGCGTCGAAAAGTGCTCGAGTGGAGACAACGGACTAGCAAACTCAGCGTAGGGCGTCCAACCACAAGGTGGCCAGACGACCTTCAAAAGATCGCCGAAAGATGCTAGATGCAGGTCGCTTTCAACCGGTATAAATGGCAGTCTAAAGGGGAGGCCTATTCAGCAGTGATTGTCCTATGGCTGAGATGATGAATGATGGCTTAACTAACAAACAATTACGAGTAGTTATTAACCCTTAATGCAGGCATATGCGAAAAGTGCATTCGATGGTGGAATTAATGCTTAATATTTCGTATCGTTTAAATACCTCGCCACCTCGTTAGCGTCAAATTGGAAAAGAATTAAAATATTGATGCTTAATTAATAATTATCATAGATTTAACGTAAAATAACGCCTAATTTCATTAAATATAACGTCATTTAGCACGTTTTATTTTGATTTTTGTTGAATTTTACCCCACGCCGATTTCACGCCGATTACGCCGCCGCCGCCGGTCATTTTTCGACCAGACGCCGCCGCCGGTCGTTTTATAATCGGCGCACATGTCTAGTGTTGAGTATCTACGTTTGTGGACAAATTAGAAAATAAATAGATTTTGGTACGAAACCGCTATAATGTGGAAAGGACTCGAGAACCATCACGATGACTTATTTTTGCTTAGTGTAAACATAAAACTATTGTTTTGATTTTATTAAAAAAAGTATGCGGAACATAACTGGCTCATAATGTGTTCATTTAAAAATGGTTTACTTTGTTTTAGGCCAATGGTGGTTATATTTTTTTTTTGTAAAGTAAGAATTATTTGGACTTTTCTCAACACGTCCAAAAACTAATGCGTCACTTTCAAAGGCTCGAATGTGACATAACCATCAAGTTACACTCTCTCCACGACCACCTAGACTCTATATTCATGACAATCTTGGGGTATTAAGTGAAGAATTGGGCAAGCAATTCCACCCAAACTTTTGTTCGATGAAGTAACGCTATCAAGGCTTCTGGAACGCACATATGATGGCTGAATATTGTTAGAGCATTTAGAATAGCCCTTAGAATAAGAATAGCATTTAGAATAGCTCTGCCTTCAGTTTCAGCAAGAAAATCAAATAACATAAAGAGTTTTTCAACTTAAACTTAAATTAATTAGGATCATCTCTACATTGACCACCCACAAGGTGGACAGACGACCTTATAAAGGTCGCCGGAAGACGCTGGATGCAGGTCGCTTCCAACCGGTACATATGGAAGTCCAAAGGGGAGGCCTATGTTCAGCAGTGGACGTCTTACGGCTGAGATGATGATGATGATGATCTCTACATTTATAGCGTTTTATTACGAAAACAACATAATATGTGTCATATCTTTTTAACTAGAGCTGGTACAGAAATTTCAGTCACAAATTTGAAATCGTCGTCAAAAATCATCCAAAATGCTGTTGTGCAGTGTATTCAATCTACTAGAACTACGGAACCCTACATTGTGCGTGGCCCGACTCGCGCTTGGCCTATTTATTTAAAGAAGTCTATAATAAGTGTTATTCCAGGGTCTAAAATATCTGCTGCGGACGAGTGCTTGGGCGTACCCGCTACCCCGGCATTATGACGTCGCGCAAGAATACCCCCAGTTTATTTATTTATTTAGTAGGTATCTATCCCCGCCACGCCCATCTTCAGTAAGGGGTGATCATACGTACCTATGATAAATGATGATGCGTAAAAATACACTACTTTTGCATTCTTATTAGGTAGTGGGATGAAAAATACCCTATGACGGTCTCTACGGTCTGAGCTATCTATTTCTATTATATACCAAATTTAAGCTAAATCGGTTAAGCCACTAAGGCGTGAAGAGGTAACAAACACAACTAAAGACATACTTTCGTATTAAAAATATTTGTAGGAGTAGGAGTAGAATGTAATAAGTTAACTCTACATTCTGACTACGATCGTTGTGAATGCGTCAAAAAATAGAACTAATATTATGCTATAACAAATCTCGGTCAAAAAGCTTGCTAGTGCGTAGAAGACAGCGCCGCTGTGCCCTCGACCTCGCATTAAGATTGGACAAGTCTAGTACAATTTTCTGTAGCTGTGATCGTGGTTCACAAATATCAAGTAGGTAAGTAAATTCTTACGATTCCAATCATGCCTTTTGTCGCACTAGTTGACATTGGCTTTCAACTTTACCTACTTGCAAGAACTTCTCTGAGACTTTCACGCTGGTTTGCTCGATTCGAACATATTTTTTACTAGATATTGCAGCATAATATTATTATATCATCTAGGCAATTCTTCTACTTTCGCATCCAAATAACAATCTATTCCTGTAAATCAAAAGCTATTCTTATTTAGAAGGTAAAAGATAAGAATATTTCTTCCTTCTAAGGCCGCTGGCCGCCTAAGCTGGTGATTCTCGGCGACATCGCCGCGACACCTCGGCGTTATCATTGCGACTCTCTGACGGCTCTCCGACGACCGACATGTATCGCTGCGTGAAAACTGTGACGTCGTCGTCCCCTCGTCGACTTTCGTCACCCCCTTGAAATCGCAGTCACTTAATACACTCACTCAGTACTCAGTACATTATAATGTTCATAATTAATTGTACTAGAAAGGAGTAATGGTGACCGTTGTAGTAATTAACTGTATTACGGTTACGGCCACCATAGTCCTTTCGTTTGGATTAATGACTTACTGGTAAGATAACAATTTGTAAAATGGTAGTAACTTAATGTGGGGTGGGCCTAAGGCTGGCCTGCGACAAACGAAAGTGATTCAGGAGGATTTTTTTATACAAAGAAGACGAGTGAGACGCTCTCCTGTTGGTGAGAGATACCGCTGCCCATAATTAGTACAGTGCTACCCAGGATTTTACAATGATGTGAAATTCTAGGTGCACTGCGCCCACGCTTCTTACACATGAGTCATGAGATGTTAAGACTCTTTAGCCCAGTAATTTCCTTAGCTACAATGCCCTCCTACCGTAGCACAGTCATGTTTGCACATCTCTGCTCGGGCGGTAGAATAACTGGCACTGTTGGGGTACCCACCTAGTCGACCTCCTGCAAAGGAACTCTACGCCCGGTTGTTATGAGAGGCGTTGCGGTGTAGTACCCGCTGCCGGCATTATGCCATCCCCCAGGAACACCCCCAGGTTTTTAGTGGGCCCATCTTCGGCGGGGGAGTCACACATACCGCCCCGCGCCCCCAAGCGTAGGGTGATGATGCGTAACGCATTTTTCCTGGGATAAAAAAAGGCGTTGCGATGTAGCTCGTTGTAGTTTGCTCCAGTCTTTAGTGTCTAAGACCCCACAAGGCAGTCTAGAGTCTAGTCTGAAATGTTAGTACATATCACAACATAAACAAATCTGAACAGGTTTTCATGTGGTACAAGAGATGTGACTTGCGACTTGGAAGCGATGGAATGTGGTTACAGTACACTTGATTTATGAATAACATTGGTATAGACTAGGAGATACCTTAAGTACATTCTGCTGTCTTTTATTTACTTTTTGTGGCTTTACATAAATATATCACTGCGGCTATGACTGATTGGTATATTCCCAGTCGCTCCACATCGATTTCCCCCAGGTGGCAATTACTCCTTAATGGCGACTCGGAAACTATTGCTCCCACTTTAAAATTTACTGTGTAGGTCGCCAAACTCCCTCATCCCCATGTGACAACTTGGAATTTATTCCCAAATGCCACCAGGGGGCGTTGATGTCGGGGTGAATGAGAATTTACCATCTGATTGTGATCGCAACCTATAAGGGTGAGAAGACCCCATAGACGCGGTGTTATAGTTCCCTTACCCTTGCAGCTTCAAGGAACTGTAGGATTTTTCTTGGGGTGATTTCTCTATGAAAATGAAATGAAAAATAAATGAAAATGAATAAAATTTATTGACAAATACTAATAATATATGGTACAAACTTTACTAACTTATCCAAACAATAATAAATATAATATGTATAAGAGTATCAGTCAATGGGAAAAGACTTCCACACTGTCCTAATAGGTGGACAGGCGTTTCAATTCTACTGTTGTTATTTCACGCTAAAACCACTAAATTGCTTTAAAATATCGTGTGTAGAGAGCTTTTAAAATCGGTGTGTAGATAACTAAAAATCTCGAGGAATAGGCTTTTTAATTCGAAATTCCCACGAAATCGAGACTTACGTGGAAAAACTACTGGGTAAAAAAAATAAAAATTGAGTCTCAGAAAGAGATTTGTTGAGATTTAACTGCATCAGAGATGTATGCAGTCACAATCATATCGAGCTGCATTTTTTAAAAGTTAGGTACTTATGTAAAATGGAGAGAACGGTTTAAAAAAAACGGACTGAGCGTACATATATCATTCACTAGATAGTCATCAAAATAGCAAAAAATCTAGATACTACCTATTTATAGTCAGTCAGACCAATTATGTAATTTGCGATGTGATAAAATTCTTATTGCTAACATTCGACAAGTGTCGAATTCAGTATGAGCTATGGCCAATGTAAGGTTGTTGCGGTGAATTTTAAACATCTATGTGCAACGAGTGATCTAAAATGCATATTTATAAAATGCACCATTTTATAAAAATTTATTCTTTCATTGAACAGTATTTTTTTCACGAATTATAATAAGTACTTAGAATACTCTTTATTGGAACAAAAGAAAATTACAGTTTTACTTAATATTAGCACTAAAATACAATTTGGTCCACAATGGGCGGCCTTATCGCTTCGAGCAATCTCTTCCAGGCAACCAACATACTCATTTATTATAAACATATTTTTTTCTTGATTTTAAGCGGTACCTAATGATTCAGTCGAGTCGAGTTGTTGGATCAGTCGATCCTGAAAGTTAGAATAAATAATAAATACAACCCTGGCTTCAATGAAAATCGAGAGCCTAACTGTCATAACCAATGTCATAGAAACCTACATTAAAAAATATTTATTCGTGCCTACCAAAGAGAAATATTAACATTCCTAGTTGAATGATTCGCCATCTCTCGAACTACATATCACCTGAAGCAAGACTGGTTGTTCTTGGCCTTGCTCGCGGCATCTATTTAGTTCGAGTGGGCCTTATATTCATGCATCGCACTTTATTTATTACTTTAATAATATGTCATTTCTACTAACATCTAACATCATCATCAAAATATCACTTAATTTTTAGATTTATTTTTTAGATTATAGCTTACAAACATTTTGTCTTCCGGGATGATCCTAAATCAAAATATTATAACACTAGATGCGTCCAGCGGTTTTACCCGCTGTACTATTATAGCCTATGTGATATTCCAGACCCTATCTCTATACTACCAAATATCAGCTCAATCGGTCCACCCGTTTGGGCGTGAAAGAGTAACAAACATATGTACATCCATACATTTTTACAAACTTTCCCGTTTTAAATATTAGTAAGATAATGTAAATAAAACTTTAGATGTATCTATAGATGCCACTGTTTTCTTTTTAAGTTGTAGCAAAGGTTGAGATTATAGATTTAGGAAATTTGTCTATGGAACTCTGTGGTTGAGATAATCTCAACAATATTCGACATGAATTGTGCTTTTTGTACGACAAATACGACAATATACGACAAATTTTTATTGATTTTTACAAAATTGATTACATCATATAAAAATTACTTTAAATTTTAGATAGATACAAATTGTAGATAGATAATAATATAAAATTCACGATGGTATCCAAGACTTTTTACGTCGGTTGAAATGACTGATATATTATGACTCACTGTAAATTGGCCATATCCGTATCAGTTCCGTATTATTCGCTAGAAGTAGTAAATAAAATCTCCATGACATCCCAACGATCGCTGAAAAGACTTGTAGGCACAGCTACTGGACCAATTTATTGGGTATATTTGACAGAACTCAAATTGCTGATGTCGGTAAAAAGCTGCTAACATGAAATGGACCTGGGCAGGTCACATCTGCCGCATGTCGGAGCTATGGGCCAAGCGTACCGCTCAGTGGATGCCCAGCACCGTTAAACGACGCCGCGGCAGACCCAGGCGGAGATGGCGGGACGAACTGGACTCCTTTTGTTCCAACTGGCAAACAATGGCCCTTGCACGTGAGGAATGGAAGGAGGGAAGGGAGGCCTTTGCCCTGCAGTAGGACGATAATGGCTAAAATAAAAAAATAAAAAAAATTGACATGTCTGAGAATAAATTGTACAATATTATTCATCAGACACAGACAAAATTGCGCGAGGCAGCTAGTACATGCATACATTATAGGTAATAATATAATTCCAGGATGAAACGCCGAGGACGTAGAGCAGTAGGTATTAGGTATGTGGCTATCCTCCGCCGATACCCACAAAAAACCTGAGAGTGTTCCTGCGGGACGCCATAATAGGACCCCGGGCACGACGAAACACTCGTTCGCGCCCTATGTAGCTTGGTCCCTAGAATAACACAAAGACCTTTCAGCAGGTAAAGTGACTAACTTTGTCAAAATTGAATTTAAATAATATGAAAAATAATATTAACTCATCGAACAATTAATCAAATCTAATCAATTAATTTATTTGATCTGCTACCATTTACGGCTGCATCGTCGCTTAACATCTCGCAAGATCGTGGTCAAAGCCTAACCTAAAATGAATTAAAAAAAAATAACTTAACTACTTAGACAGTGACACATAATTCAACAGAAGGGGTGTTAGATTACAAAACCGCTAGGGCTTTGCCCCGCATACAATATGAAATCTGTTGTAATATAATGTGCGACATTATAAATACAAGTCGCGCCAAACCGCGCTCATAAGTGTGCCGCCATTGGTTGTGCGCGGGAGTTTTGACGGCTGCTTGAATTTCGAACGTCGCCATGTTTGTTTTGAAGGTGAGCCGTTAATTAGTTAATCAGGAAATGTTGGGGTGGAAAAATAATTTGGGTTTAATGAGGTCGTATAATAATTTAATAGTTATTTTAGTACATAGGTCCCTAAAATCAGACTTAAAACTTAAAACTGTACAGTTATTGGTATTAATTGATAATAACTTTTTAATTTTCGCTTTGGTATAGGCGTATAGGTACTCAACATTGTATCATCAAATGCAAATCTTGTTTATTTATTAAAAAATACATCATGGATTAACAGTTTTTGTTGTACTAACATCTATTGTCTAGTATAATATACCTACTGCTAACTATTTATTTACAGTATTTAATTGTTTTAACAAATTTCGAGTACTTAATATTTACGTATTATAACATTAACTTTTACTAAAACATTGACCTAAAATTAATACAAAATAAAAAAAACGTCATTCAAGTCTTGTCCTGTAGTTTAGACTTAACTAATTATGATTAATGACTTTTTAACTTTTATTGAACCTTAAAAAACTAATTAATTTGGTTTCTTTTTTATATGCCAGTGTCGTTATTATGACTTGTACATAAGAATTTCATAATATGTATCTTTTTCTATCGAACGAAGTATTTAATAACAAACTGTTACAATTTCTCTAAGTTCTCGTAACCATTAATAACATGTGACATCCTATAGACCTATTACGAATTGAAATTCGAGACGATTCGTGAGTATTTAGATCATCTTTGTAAAAAACACACTCACAGCACAAACTCACTTATATTTACTTTTTTGTGAAGATCCTCGTACAGGATCGAAACGGTCGGCACAAAGCCGAAGTAAAATAACGTGAAATACAAGTGAGTTTATGCCGTTTATTTACAAAGATGAAATATCTTACTGATTTTTATATCTATATGAGCATAAGCTTTTACTAATTCACGTAACTTACATCAGATTTTTTTTCTCTGGTCTGATTCTTTAGTGATTAGTGCAAAAATGTTACAATTTTTCGTAAGCAATAATACCATGTGACATCCTATAGACCTATATAATTGAAAGTGAAGTAACGGTCATCAGTCCATGACATAATTGTTGCAACACGCTCAGGATTTAGGTTGCGTAGCGCTACGCAAGCCTACGTGATTAGTGATTAGATGTTGCGTCATGCTACGAGCGCATCATTCGTAGAGGGTGCTACGAACTCATCTTCAGTTTACAATTTTTATTATTTATTGTTATTGTAATTTATTTAATTTTGTTTGTTGTGTGTAATATTTTAATGTATTATGATTGTTTTTTTTTTTTTCAAAAAATAGCAGTACCACAATAGAAATATTTGTTTTGTTGTGAGCGTATAGCTAAGATTATTAATGTGATTAAAACTTGGATTACCATTAAATTAATTTTACTAGTACATACCACTATTACTAGTTACTAGAAGTAAGTTAAATGTGAGGAGACTTTATATAATAATTTATAACACCTTATCTGTATACCACATTTAGAGCAATAAAAAAAAATTCATTTTCATATTATGTATTTACATTATATATATAAAGTAGATAGATAGATAGATAACTCTTTATTGCAAAAAAGATAACAATGAACACTAAATAAGTACATTTCAGTTAAGCAATATTACAATTGGCGGTGGCGGTTAAAGTAAAATCATTAAAACTTAAAAACCCTCTTTACAATAAAAATAAAAAGCTGAACGAATTTTAACAGACGTGTTTGATACCTCTTATCTTAAAGAAACGACTTAGAAAATCTTTTTTCCACACTTCTTGTTAGGTTCAAAATTATATCAGTACATTATTTTTTCTTATATAATGTTTTCGTCTAATTAACTAAAGTTAAGATGTAAGTACTACCTTATTACATGAATTATTCAACATGCACACATTGCTGCATATTAATTACATTAGGCTCGGTTCACATGTCAGGCGTAAAAAGCGCTTTTTTGCTGCGTGACAAAAACACGTATTTTATACGAGTATATGTGAATTTTGTCTCTATTATTTATATTAAAACTAATTACAAAAATTAAATACCCATAAACTGTAATAGGAATGAAAACAATTATTATTTCGACGACCTCTGTGGCGCGGTTGGCTAATACCCGCCTGCAACGCAGAAGGTTGCGGGTTCGATTCCCGCATGGGAAAAATGTTTGTGTGATCCACAGACATTTGTTTCTGGTCTGGGTGGTTTCAATATCTATTATAAGTATGTATTTACAAAAAGTATATAAGTATTATATCCGTTACCCTAACCACCATAATACAAGCATTAAGCTGCTTAGTATGGGGTTAGATGGCGCTGTGTGAAATGTCCTGAAATATTTATTTTATTTATTTATTATTTATTATAATATACTTTTTTTATAAATTTGACGGAAGCGATGAGGCAACAAACTTAAAATATAAAAACGAGTCCCTTATCATTTAGTAAGAGGTAACAGACACACACAAACACTCCCATATAGTTACATAAAAAAAGATTTGTTCATTTGGCCTAAAATTTTACATTGGTATTCTTACTTACTAATGGACCCCACATTAGATAGAAGTCTTTATTATCAAGGTTTATTTAAGGCCACGACAAAAAAGATTATTAAACTATACTCGTATTTATTATTATAACTCTTTATTATAACGCCACAGTTATATACGAGAACTTAGCATTAAATACAATTTATATTATGTACAATACAATACAATAATA
This sequence comes from Hemithea aestivaria, assembly GCA_947507615.1. Lineage (NCBI taxonomy): Eukaryota > Metazoa > Arthropoda > Insecta > Lepidoptera > Geometridae > Hemithea > Hemithea aestivaria. The sequence continues at coordinate 17,663,689 of OX382330.1, forward strand.
CTTTATTGCAAACCTGGTTACAAGAAATTGTTTCATAGGTAGACAATACACATAGAGCTAAAGGTATACAATCGGCGGTCTTATCGCATAGAGCAATCTCTTACAGACAACCTGGTTGGAAGGAATATTGAGAACATGTATAGAGACGGTGTGCAATACTTCTGGAAATAATGATATCTATTTTTACAATAATTAGATAGTTTACTAATTACTATGTATTTGATTGAGCTTAGTGTTACCTTATTTATTAAGTTTAATCTAAATAATAAGCAGTTTACAAATGAAAACTCCTTTCATGTGGCTCGAGCCTCAAACTTCAATACTCAAATGACTCGTGAGAATGAAGAAGCGACGCCATGGGAAAAACTAGTTTATTATGAAACGTTATTACAGACTTCATTAATCATCCGCTAAGAGCTTCACTTGTTTTGTACGATATTTCATCTAAATAGAGATTTTATTTACTATTATAATAATTTACATAATAATGAAAATTGTATCAGACGGGGGAATTTTTAAAGCTTTTGAGAACAATTGTGTTATTAGAGACATTTTTATGTTAAAAAACCTCTACAAAAAGGAGAGCGTCTTCCTTTTTGTAGATGTTTTTAGGCTCATTCTCATGGAATCGATTCTCATCGTCACCTTCATGGCAATTCTTATTTATTGCTTATTTGTAATGTTTGTGTATAATATTTTATAGAGCTGGATAGCACGAGTAAACATTTATATAAATTATTTAAATCGGACGTTTCATTTCGAAGAAAAACAGTTTTGAAAATTTCGGCGCCACAAAAGTGATCAATTATTATATAGTGAAGTCATTATTTTTTCACAACTTTTTCAAGTAAAACCCTTTTAAAAGACTAAATCTACCAAAAATGTACAATAAAACATCATTCTACGTAACAACAAACCTCACTACAGAAGAAAATATGCGTAATTTGAGATATTACTTTTTATTTCACTTTACTTTTTTATTAGTCAGAAATTTGGTATGTATGTATTAAAACCCTAACATAACAGAATAAAGTACTTTTTAGTTGATAAAAAGGCCCTTTTAAAATAAAACAATAGAAATAAGTCACTTTCGTGGCCTAAAAATCACCTTCGTGGTAAAAACGCCATGAAGGTGATGCCACGCTGGTGACGAAAATATCCCTTTTTGGTGAAATTCTGGAAAGTTTAGGTATAATGTATAAAATAAAATACTACATCTTTATCTCGCACATTTTGGAGTTTCAAAAAGCTAGCTTTGATTTAAATAACTAAAATACAATGCATAAAAATGTTGTCCATGCAAGTGATCGATACACCCATGAACAAATTGAAACTTGGCAATTATATTTTTTCCCACGGCTCGATAAGTCCTAGATCCTACTTCTACGATTGCAATACATGGCCATCATTGAAATGAATCGATCTCTGTATTGGATTGTTGATGTTGTGTTTAACAGCAGCCGTTAAACTACGCAAATTTAAAGCACCTAAAATCGTGTGACCGCCGCATTATGTCATTTTAAATTTAAAGTAATAATGAAAGGCTTTTTTTAGACTGTATACCGTAAAGTGTATTTGTTTGTGAAAATTTTGGTATATGTTATATACAGATACACCGAAATTTGTTAAAGTAGTGCCCAAATGTTTCACTGCAACGGAAAGTGTGACACCATGAGAATACGAAAAATGGCCCCGTTTTTGACCTTTCATGTTAAATTGTAATATTATTTTTTGCGTCTATTATGACAATCTTTATTTATTTTGTAGCTTAATATATGTTTTATTCACCTTTCCAAAATTTATGTCTCTTTCTTTAACCGTTTAGTAAATATAACCGTGTGACCATCAAATTTGACCTAAAATGAGAATGAGCCTTTAACATAAAAATGTCTAATAACACAATTGTTCTCAAAAGCTTTAAAAATTCCCCCGTCTGACGATGAGCGGTTATCTTCGCATCGTCTATCAAAACATCTGCGAGATCAGTGCGAGTGTTTTATTTTTAATAAGTAATTATTGTACATTGGTCCTTTAAGCCTAGACAAAAAATCGATTTGGCAATTATTATAGCACAAGTAATAAAGCATAGGTTTATATAAATTATGAGTTTTTTTACAAAACTTACGTACACCCTGCGTAGGTATACTATTCGAAAATCGTGAATCATTCGCTAGCACAGAAAGTATTTTTTAAATAAGATTTTTAAGGGAAATTGTTAAGTGACTTGTTTCGCAACAAAAGAGATCTATCTATAGCTTTACCGAGAGAAGTTTTCCATAAGTAAATTCTAGAAATATAATATTTCTAATATGCCATAACGTGAGAGTTACACGTAAGGACGAAAGTCTTATGAAACTACTAATCAACTTTTCCTTTTAAAGACTTTTTACTTAAGATATTTTTCCTAAAAGTAGTATTGAATACAAATCAACAAATAGGTAAAGTTAATTGACCGTGTCACGTAAGAACCTTGTACCTTTTGGAGGTACATGTGACCCAGAGCAACAGTGACCCAGATAAATATACATAGCTGGCAACCGCTCAATGGTAGGCTGTATTTGGCTTGAATAGAAAATAGGTCCCTTACTATACTTGTATTAATTGAAATGAGTTAAGTCGGGAATTGGGTGTAATCTGTGTAGAATTCTTCGAATATATTACATTATCCTTTCTATAGAGAATATTAATTAAACATTATTGTCATTGAATAAATTAATATCGTTGTCTAAGCCACTTATGATAAAAGTTCCAAAGTATATCTCTACATCTTAAATATATAAAAGGAAAGAGTGATTGACTGATCAATCAACGCACAACTTAAACCACGTGACGGATTGTGTTGAAATTTGGAACAGATAGGTTTTATGACGTAGACCTTCGCTAAGAAAGGATTTTGCCATGCGGGCAAAGCCGCGAGCATAAGCTAGTAATAGATAAAGCACATTTTGCGGCTTAGATTTAGTTTTTTATACTTACTTTATTTTTATTATAAAAAGTTATATTATTGTTCAATGGATAAATAAACATATTACATAATTTAATAAAGAAAATAATGACACAACACAAATAAGGAAATATGCCCATATAGCTGAGTTTTCGTGTAGTATAGCGATGTACACATCCATATTGCACCAGAAACGAGCGAAAGTCACTACTAATTTAGTTCTTTTTAGATCTAGGCCAGAAGTGTCAGCTAGAAGTTAAAAAAATATGTTACATTAAAATTTACACTTATTAACAAAGTTTCTCATTACATAATGTAAATCTCATAACAATCTAATCGCTTCCTGACCACTAGATCCAATTTGCCAAGAATCTAGACTAGTTCAGTCTAGGTTCTGGTTTAGGGATTATATCACCAGGGCGGTGGGCGAGCCTGCGATTAGATCTAGGGAATGTAGAATTAACTGAGACTGCCTAGGCATGTATTAATAAGTTGTCAACATACTGTGTTGAGGAAGCTTTGCTCATTTATTGAATTTCTGTCTGATATCGACATGATGCTGTCCATCGGGCACCTGATATGCTTGCAATTATTTTTATTTTTGTCATAAAATAATGATTGGTTTTTTTTTAAATGTTAGAGACAGACAAACAAGCAAACGGCCCGCCTGATGGTGTGCGGTTACCGTCGCCTATAGACGTCTGCAACTCCACTGCAGCATTAGAGACGCGTTATCGGTCTCAGGAATCGGTTAAAGGAAGTAGAAAATACGTCGCTTAGAAGGCGATCTTGTAAAGCGAGTTGTCCGAGTTGTTTTAAATAGATGAGATTATAAAGATAACAAGATTTGGGTCTATAAAAAGATTTGGGAGACCTACATACCTGTAACATTCACTATAAGCTGCCATATTTTAAAACAATTTAAATATTACTACGATTTGTTACCTTTAACAGAACAAAGCTTTCGTGATCAGAACCAATTATAAAAGTATACTCGTGCATATTTCCTAATCTTATTCAATAAAATTAAGTAATTGGGCGATTGTTACCTATACCTACCATATAAAACATAATATAAAGATATTATGACTAATGTCTATATTATGAAAGTACCTAGTACATTTTATTCGGTGGCTCAACTCAAGGCGAAAAGAAAACGTAAAGACCTAAGTAGTAAATTAAAATAAATAGGTCCTTGGTGGTGGGTACCTCTAGTATTAAACTGACTTCAGGCTTACCTTTAACAAGCGATAACGACATAAAATGTTTGTTCATAAGTTTATCCTCTGGGTATATGTCTAAATGGAAATACCTATAATATATATCTTAATGGAAAGATCTATTAACGTGCTGCCCAAACCGCGAAACGAAGCTTAAATTTGGAACCACAGATAGCTTTTATGGCGTACATTTCTGTTCAACGGAGTTATCCTCGCCGCGAGTATAAACCAGTAGATAATGTATAAAACGAAAGGGTGACTGATTTATCTTACAAGCAAACACACAGCTCAAACCACTGAAGAAATTGGGTTGAAATTAAGAACATGGATAGATTTTATGACTTCTCCACTAAGAAAGGATTTCCACACATGGACCACAGGTACGAGCTAGTATATAGCCATAAAATATTTAACTTCAAATTAAACACTAACGCAATACTTCAACACGTGAGCGCAACTATTACTCAAAACAATTATTATAATTTCTACCTCATTACAATTACAAACTACATGGTTATTATAATCAAAAATATGACCTTTGCAACCACAGTTAACGCAACAGTTAGTATCGATTGATCTAATATTAGGTACAAGGCGTAGACCGCATTCCGCTGAATTGTGAAGCAATCAGCACTTAGTTACAAGGAATGGTAAGTGCGACAAATATGCTATGAAAATTGGCTTGGTACGCAATTTGAATATTATTTTGTCAATCATAAGTATATGAGCTTTAAAGGCACACACTGAGATATAGGACTTAAGGCGCAAAGACTCGTTTGAGCTTTAAGTTTTGGCTGTTACAGAAATGTATCTTTTTGAACTGACTTTAAAAGAAGATGAAATGAAAAATGTTTATTTTGCTAAAAGATACACATAATGGAAGTGAAATTTACATAATTTAGTCTTTATGACTAAGATTAATTTCGTTCCAAGATAATTATCGTTTGAATAGGCTGAATAAATGGCTTCCTATCTGGTTCTGATCCATGATCTCTTCTCTGAACTTTACTGACGTCCAGAAAGGTAACATTTTTGAATAGGTTATTTTTTAAATTGACCAACTTATGCTTAAACTTAGGCATCAAAAAAATCCTGAAATTTGATATAGAGGTACTTTAGACCGAGGAATGACAAATAATATACTTTTTAGAGGGTAAAACCGCTGGCCACAGCTAGTGTCTATATGTAAATCATTTTCTCACAAGAACTAATTAGGTAAATGAATACGTTAATTTTTTGTCGCCTTGACATTGCATTCCTTATAATATTAGTCATTTTAATTAAACTGTTTTGTATGAACAGGAAAGTTCATTTTCCACTGACAAGTCTAGAGCTTAATACTTCGCAAGGCTAACTTGTGATACGCCACTCGATTTCTAGAAGGAAATCGAGAACAGTTTTAATGATTTTTAACCTTTAGCTTAATGTTGTTTTTGAGTCCCTGACAGAAAAAAGTAATTTTCACACTGTTATTAATTGATTCTAAGAACAACATAGTTTGCTGCCAGCATTCTGGGCCCTCTGTCATCTGACAGTGGTTTGGAGCACTTGGATGTTCTGTGGATCGGATTGCGGCCGATCTGTGGTTAATAAAAGTGTTCTTTACTGCTGTAGTATTGTTAGTTGCCATTAAAAAAAGAAGAAGAAAACATAGTTTTATTTTATGTAGGTGTGAGTTCACCGATTACAACTCGATGTTGTCTGAACTGATTTTCTTCTTTCATTTTATTTAGTACCTTTATAAATAGGTATGCTTCATTCATCATTTGCATTTTCATTCACCCTTTTAATGTAGAATGTGTGAACAACCTACACGGCCTACAACATAAAATGGCTGTTATTTTAATAGATATAATAATTTTAATTATATTTTAAAGGAAACAACAGAACTCAGTATCAAAAAGCAATATTAAGAGCTGAGTCAATCGATAAGCTACACGCCAATAATATTGTTTAGATACAAGTATAAAATAGGTGACCAACATTAAAGGCAGGCGCAAATTACATCGGGCCGCATGTAACGCGTCGCATGACAAAAAATTGTCTACGTCACTTTTGTACATTTTAAATGAACAAATATTGTATGATCTCTATAGATCATACAATATTTGTTCATATCTATATATGTATATAGCCTTTTTTTATGTCCGTTATCTTTCTCTTTCTTCAAGAAATTCTTTCTTCTTTAAGAAAGATAACGGCAATAAGGGCTATTTTTATTTATTTTTTTATTTTTTATATATGTATATCCGTTACGTAGCCACTTAGCATTGAGTTGCTCAGCTTGAAGATAGATGGCACTAGAAATGATCCAAAGATATTTATTTTTATTACTGGGCTGAAGAATCTTAACATCTTATGACTCTAAACTAAGAAGCGTTGGCGCAGTCCACCCAGAATATTTTACCTTTGTATAATACTGGGTATCACTGTTATGCGTTATCTCTTACCATCAGGAGAGCGTCTAGCTCGTCTTCTTACTTTGTTGTATAAAAAAAAACTTATTGAACTTTGTCACACTACCCACTACGCTGTTCCAGGTCATAATTAACAGCCTGTGAATGGTTTTAGCTCAAATAAAAAAAAACTTAGACGGATCTATGCGGTGTGGCCCACTACTGTTTGTGTCAGGCTTTGATTTGAACTAACGTATACAAAAGCCGGATAATGTGGGTCCGTTCCCCGCTTTATTAGCTATTACATGTGTAAATTCATATAAAATGTACAAAAGTGAGGCAAATTTTTACACGATGCGTTGTCTCGCCATAATTTGCGCCAGGCTTAAACATCGCCAATACCCACGTACTTGCAATGTCCGCGTCAGCCACCCGAGGTCACAACATTCACTGGACGAAGCCTTTTGTCTATACTTAATACTTTGTGAGGAAAAAACTACATTTTGTTATTATCTGGAGATATATCTACGCATAAGAAGTATATTGTATACAATATACCTATCTACATATTGGAATGCATTGTCAATTATCATAACGTATAGTAGACACACAATAATATTAACATTACCCACGAGTGTTAACATTCGAGTAGTCCGTCCATTTTTAAATTGCACCTATGTAATATAATCAAAACGACTTATCCATAGACATAGAGGCATCTAAAGAAGCCCTTCACAGGATTGTGATTAGAAGTGTCACTTGGCATACGTCCCCTAACTTTTCCCTTTTTTTCCCCTAACCTTTTCCATCCTGGAATTTGGAATACACATACGAGTATGTCTTACATCAGAGTCAAATTTGAGCAAAATTTATTATAAGAAATTTATGCAATAACTCTCAGCTGTTTAGATTAGACAACTCTTTATTAAATACCATAAATATTATGTATGGTTAAAAATTATTATTATACATTGGGAAAAAATATTATAATACAATAATTGGCGGTTTTATCGCTAATTACAATCTATTCCAGACCACCAATCCGCTGTATACAATATTAGGTAGCCTATGTGTATTTCTAGGGTACAAGTTACCTACTCGTAGGCACACACTAAATCTGAGCACGATAGGTTCAAAACCATTTTTTTAACTTTTCCCATGGAAAGAATTTAGGCTCTAGACACGCCTTATAGATTACAAATACCTATTTAAAAATATCAAAACGTCATAGATGCCTTTGACTTTTATGGTAAAAATCAGTAAAAACTTGCAGCTATTGATCGATTTCAAAGCAAAAACCGTGCTATAAAAGCCTCGACATAAATAACTAGTGTAAATAAGAACCTACTTACTTAGTTGCTATTTTTGCGTTCCTTGATTTTTTTTCTTAAATATACGGTTGAAATGGCAAATAGTTGTTGAAATGGCTTGGTACAGACAGCACTGAGTAAATCAATTTGTCATAATTTTCAAGGATTTTGTAAACAGTTAGTGATATTATCCGAAGTTATAATAAGTATATAGGTATAGCTTAAAAGCTTTGTTCTACATGACGCTTTAGTTTTTTTTCTTAATACATGCGAATTTTACAGATTCTCCTATAATTATGAAATTTTATTCTTAAAGAACGTTGTAGCTTTAAATGTAAATTTTATAACACTTTTTTGTTATGTTTTAGTTCTTGTTATTAACATGAGTCTTATAAATTCAATTAATTAACGAAGCCACGTCAAACAAGCTCTCACACATCCCCGAAAAGTATTATAGAAGGAATATTTTTCACATTTTTTTCATTTAGCGATTTTTGGTTATTAGTATATTGTTGACATTTTTAAATTTATTTAATTTGTTTATTATTATTGGCATGTTTTAATATATTATGTAAGTTCAAGAATGTACAAAGACGGGGCATTCGTTGCCTGAATAAAGAAATTTAATTAATTAATTATTAATTTGCTATTGCATGTATCATATGGGTCCACATATTCTAGGTACCTCCAAGTTGTAAAGCCGGCTACACACGTTTCGCCACGGTCCAGTTCCGGCAAGATCAAGGCCGCGACACACTTGCTAACGCTTGTTTATTGTTCTCGTGTCGCAAGTGCAGCCAGATAGCATCGTTAATCGTTGCTCATTTGTTTTTAACTTTTATCTATCTTTTCGCACCTGGCGGATTCATGCGCTGAATATGCTGTGTTATTTATAATATGAGCTGACAAAATATCCGCTAAATCTTTTTAAGCGTTTACCCAAAACAGATCTATGCATCAAATAAAATGAACCCTTAAAATTGAATGTTTATTCCAGGAATCAGTACATACTGACATGAACATTAAAATCTTAGAGAATTTGACAAACAATTGCCCTATTATTAATTTAATAAATAGAATTTTACTAAAAAATCTCATTGACTTTTATGACTTTGATCAGTCTAATCTAGACTTCTCGATTTTCGTTGTTAATGACTCTCATAATTGCCTACAAAACTTTGTAATTAGTTTTAAATCATTTGTAATACTTTAATTACATTAAAAACACATTTTAAAAAAGTCAATTGCTAACGCTAATATCCACCTAATTCTTAATTCCAGGCACTAATCCTCTTCACCACGCTGCTAGCCTGCTCAGGGCAAGGGTACGCGCCCACCACCACGCCCGTGCCCATCCTCAAGCAGATCAACAAGCAGAACGATGACGGCTCCTACAGCTACGGCTACGAAGCTGCTGACGGCTCCTTCAAGATAGAGACCAAGTATCCCAACGGCGACGTCGCTGGGAAGTACGGCTATGTTGACGAGAGCGGCAAGACGAGGGAGATTTCATATGGTGCGAGCAGTCAGAGAGGATTTGAGCCTCAAGGTTGGTACAAATACATTGTTTCTCACTAGCTTGTAAGAGGTTATGTAATAAATTTGAAGTTGTATACGTAAACAAGACGCTTTGACCACTGGATTGGGGTGGATTTTAAGTTTTGTGCCAAATATATAATACCTACTACCTATCAGTCCGCAGCGCCATTTTGATTTATTTTTAACATCGGACCGTTCGAATAGCTGACATCAATATACCAACAAAAAATATTCTGACACCTACCTCGGAAAATATCGGGTTTCGGTGTTAAACGTCAAAGATATGCCAAGCTTCATAAACCCCCTCTCTCACCCACTAAACCCTCTCTCTTGTTATAATGGGGATTACGAGATCTTCAATGCCTTTGGCTATCCCGCTCTCCATTTAAGGCTCTCATTACCTTAAGACCTCTTCTACCTCCCCTTTTGTATGTGAATGGGGGACCTTATCCACCAACCCTGGAGAACTCACTCTCTGGACTCAAATTCTACTAAATTATTGTACTAGTCATAATAGGAACTTCATTGCCTAAGAGAATAGGTATCAAGATTTCCTAAACAGCTAAAACCATGGCAATTAGCACTAATGCAAATGGTGTAAAAAGTGTAGTAATAAAGCCTAGATTACATCAGTGCTCTATATTTACATCAAGTACTTACATTTACATAGTAGGTAAGTTAAGGCAGTCTTCTTTAGAGGATTAGGTCATTGTCATCCAGTTTCAATGAGGATATAACATTACAAATAAGTACTGTAGAAATGTTAGTATGGATATAGAAATGGTAAAGGCCGTAGCACATTTGTACAACACCGCTTCTACCCTGAAAATAGGTGATGTTCACAGAAATTTGAGCTTCATGATGCAACGTTTTGATATCAAATGCATTAGATAATGTTATTTTTATTATTATTCAGTTGTTCAATAAAGTTTTATCTATCTATTTACATTTAAAAAAATAAAATTGAAAGGAATAATAACTACGGAAAATAATAATATAAAACTATCTATAAGTGGCATAAATTGAGTGTTGTAAATATCTATCTCTTCCAGATATAGTAAAAATAATAATTGGGAAATAATTGTCACAGTCAAATCTATGTGTATAGGTTGTGTGGGCAACCTATACCTATATAATATTAGGTATATTGCGGATATGTGTAAATATGTGTTTACAATTTTTGGCTTGGATAAATAAATATTATAATATAAGTAGGTATATATGAAGGATGTTTTTCCATTTTATGCTAATTCAATTATTAATTGTCTTTTTTTCGTCCATCGTCTCTCAAGCTAAGAGGTCGTCTTTCGAGTGTTTTTGTAATTTTTAATTTATTTATTTATATCGTGCACCGGAGTCTTTGTAGTGAAATAATCGGCCCCTCTCGTTCCTTCCTTGGGGGTTCACCGTTCAAGCCCGCGGCCATCTTTGTTGGTGTCGGACCTCTCGTTCCTGCAGGGCGACCGCGGAGTGACGTCACTGATTCATCCTGCAGAGTAAGTGCTGCTGCGCCTGTTTCCGCTTGCCTGTCACTGTCACTGTCACTGGAGCTTGCCTGTCACCTTCTCCGAGCTGTTGTACACTTGCTGCGCTTACGGGGCCCAATCCGAACTTTTTGCTCCCAGCTGGTTGCGAACCTGCCTTTCGCCGTGCCGCGTCGACTGAGACTGCTCGTGATACCACTGAACCACGCTGACACAGGCGGCTCGGGCGAATATTACCGAATACTATAAGCTGATTAACTGCAACGTTCTACGAAACAATAATTAGCTCTGACAAAAAATTAGAATATAACTAAATTAAAACTATTATTTTGGAAGAATAATAAAATATTTGTATATCTGTTTTATTTGAATAATTTACAATGCACTGTCACGGATGTAATACAAAACTAAAGGAAAACAACTTTTTAAAGTGCAATATGTGCACATCGGAGTACTGTTTGTTGTGCCTAAATTTGACTAAAAAGACATGTGAGGAACTAACTGCTGAACAATTGAAATCTTTGAATTGCCCTCATTGTCAGAATGTGACCAAGCGCATATATAATGACGACACCCCATGTCGCCCACGACGGAAGGCCTACTCTTTTAATGATTCTTTGAACATTTCATCTTGTAACGTGTCTCAGGACCATAACAACAGCGTTGCTATGAATATTCCATCAGGCTCCAATTTGCGCTATGAGCCGGTCACAATGGAGAGTATTAGCAAACTGTTCGACCAAAAGTTAGCGCCTGACTCGGCAATCATGACAAATCTCAGATCTGCGCTCAATAAGGATATTGAAAAGATGGTAGAGGCACACGTCTCCACTGCAATTGAAAACTTGAAAGGAGAGTTCACCCATACGACTGACTACCTGGCTGCTGAGCAGATAGATTTAAAATCCGAAATTAAGAATAAGGATATTGAAATAAGACAAATGCAGTGCGAACTGAATAAAGTAAATACTTCGTTACTTAAAGTTCAGAATAGATTGTCAGCAGTCGAGAAGATCTCCAGGGATATGAATATTGAAATACATGAAGTACCTGAAAATAAGAATGAGAGCCTAATGGGATTATTTAAAAGTCTATGCCAGTGTCTGCAAGTTACTATTTCGGATAGCGATGTGCGAGTTTGTCGTCGTATTGCTAAGATGGACGCTTCCTCTAAAAGACCTCGCAACATACTTGTCTCCCTCTCTTCACAACATCACCGTGATCTTCTGTTGTCGGCGGCTACTCGTTTCAATAAAACTCACTCAAACGACAAACTTTCCACTACTCACATTGGAATCACGGGTGAATCCCGCAGAATCTATCTGGCTGAGCATCTTGCCCCTGAAGTGAAAGAGATTTATAGTGCGGCTCGAAAGTTTTGTAAGGAGAGAAATTTCAAGTTTGTTTGGGTTCGCTTTGGACAAATATATGTTCGCAAGAATGAAAAATGCCCTGCAATGCTAATTAAAAATATTGATTGTCTAAGTAAGCTGTCTTAAAATATATAATATCATTAATATTATGTTAACAAGTAAATTAACTTAATTTACTTTATTTCTGTTAGTTTTTCATTATGATTAAGTTGTATTACCAAAATGTGAATAGAATCCGTAGTAAACTAACGCAATTTAATTTAAACTTATTAAACTCTGATTACGATATAGTATGCTTGACGGAAACGAACCTAAATAGTAGTGTTTTCGACGGAGAGATCGTGGATAACCGTTATAACGTTTTCAGACGTGACCGTCAAGATTCCTCTTCTTCTAAGTCAGAGGGTGGCGGCGTACTCATAGCAATAAAAAAAACATTTCAAGTCATCCGTCAAGCATCCTGGGAAAGTGATGTTGAAGATATATGGGTCACTATTTTGTCAGAAAAGTCTAATATTTCTCATCTTAACATTTGCTTATGTTACCTTCCTCCAGATTTAACAACTAAAAAACTTGAAGAATTTTACTCGAATTGCCAAACTATTTTATTAAATCAGTGCATTGATGAACACTCGCTCGTAATTGGAGATTTTAATACCCATGGTATTCATCCTAGTACTGGCGCGCCATTACATAATCAATCGTACTTGAACAGAAAACTTTCTTTGTTAACGGAGCTTACAACGTTGTGCCACTTACATCAATGCAACAAAATCGTCAATGACAATGAGCGCATACTAGATCTAGTACTTTCTACAGTTGATTCTATTGCTGTTAGTGAAGCTGATCCTCTATCGTTAAAAGATCGTCACCATCCTGCAATTAAATTCAAATTTCCTATTAAATTTGACGCGATTAAAAACCTACAGAAAAGTAACAAAACGAGGCTTAATTTCTCAAAATGCCAGTACTCGAAATTACGCCATGAACTTACTCTTTTAGACTGGCATGATATATTATCGAGCTGTGACATTGATCAGTGTACCGACATTTTTTATGAAAATTTATTTAAACTCATACACAAGTACACTCCGGTTATGAATTCAAAACCTCAAAACTATCCTATTTGGTATACTAAACCTCTAATCAAATGTAATGAAGAGAAAATTAAATATCACACATTATATAAAAAGTTTAATAACCCTCGCGATTATGACACTTTCTCTTTATTACGGCACAGGTTTAAAACTATGGCAGAAGAGTGCTATCAAAATTACATCCGCTCTACTGAAGATTCTCTGAAAAATAACATTAAACAATTTTGGAGTTTCGTCAAGAATAGGAAAGGTTACGTTTCGATGCCTCATATTATGAATTTTGGTAGTTTGTCATCATCCAATGGTCAGCAAATATGCGAATTGTTTTCTAACTATTTTGGGTCCGTTTTTGAAGATGATACTCAGCATGTGCATACGGATAACTTTGAGGCCGCAAATAACAATACTACCTCTTTGAGTGCTGTTTTGATAACTGAAGAAGAAGTAGTCAGTAAAATTAAACAATTGGATAAGAATAAAGGTGCAGGACCAGACGAACTTCCTCCATCATTTATTAAGCTTTGCGCTAAAGAGCTAAGTTTACCTTTGTGTATACTATATAACAAATCGCTGACAAGTGGAATCTTTCCCAAGCGCTGGAAAACTGCCCACATCATTCCTATCTACAAAAATGGAGACAAATCTCGCTGTGAAAATTACAGGCCTATTAGCATTCTTTCATGTTTCGCAAAATTGTTTGAATCTCTAGTTTATCCACATCTTTATAACCAAATCAAACCACTTCTGTCTGGTAAACAACATGGCTTCGTAAAAAATAAATCTACTGTAACTAACCTACTCGAATACAAAAATTATCTGTGTAGGAGCTTCGCTGTGAAGGGTCAAGTTGACTCTATCTATACTGACTTCTCGAAGGCATTTGACAAAGTCAATCATAGAATACTTTGTAGTAAACTGGCTGCCTGCGGTATACATGGGGGGCTTGTTTCGTTGGATTAGCTCATATCTAAGTAACAGAAACCAACTTGTGGCATTAAAAGGGTTTCTCTCTTCCCCAATTACTATTTCTTCTGGAGTCCCACAAGGGTCTCACTTGGGCCCTCTCTTATTTGTAGTATTTATTAATGACCTTATTGAGCGTTTGTCATGTCAGTGTCTACTGTATGCTGACGATCTAAAATTATTCAACACTATCACTTCCTTGAACGATTGCATGAGCCTACAAGCCGATCTAAACGTCATCTCAAACTGGTGTATCTCAAACCATATGCGTCTCAACATCAGTAAGTGCTTTGTTATCACTTTCACCAACAAACGCCACAAGCTTACTCATAATTATACGATTGATGGCCAGGTTCTTGCCAGATCTAATATAGCCAAGGACTTAGGAGTATGGTTTGACGAGCAGCTTTCTTTTAGGCCTCATTACCAGTATATTACTACGAAAGCTAACCAGCTTCTTGGGTTTGTTTTCAGGACCACTAAGGGTTTTAAGAACCCTAAGACTCTTCTTTATCTCTTTTCGGCCCTCGTGCGATCTGTTTTGGAATATGCGAGTCCCATCTGGTCTCCGTATTACAAAGTGCACATAGAGGAAATTGAGAGAGTTCAGAAAAAATGTCTCAGAATGCTCTGCTACCGTCTTAATATAGGTCGTTCTGAACTTAACTATGAATCACGACTGACTAAATTTAGGGTACAAAAATTGGAAACACGCCGAAAATATTTCGACTTCATTTTCTTTTATAAAATTATTCATTCTCTTATTGACACTCCTGAACTTCTATCACAAATAAATTTTAATATTAAGTATAGTCCACGTAGATCCAAAAATTCTAATCTCTTCGCTTTACATACATATAAAAATAATATTTCTATATATAATCCGATCGTGAGAATGGCACGCCAGTATAACGAGATGTCCAAAAATAACATGCCGATTGACATCTTCGCTCCAAAACTTAGTTTATTTATTAAAATGTTGAAATCCATCCTTTATCCTCAAACATCTAGCGATAATCAGATGTAACAAATGCAGTCTAGTTGCTCCCAACTACAATTTTGTATATTTTTAATTTATATGTTTACTTGTCATTAATTAATTTAGAATTCACAAAGTTTGTGTCAAATTTCCCTCTGCATATAACATATTATTAGTAATTTATTGTAAATTTCTCTGCCTGCCTTCTGCGCGCAGTTTGTTATTATAGTATATTAATATAGTTTATATAGTTTATTTATAAGTACCTTGATGCTTGAAATTATATAACGTTCATAAAACACACATGTCCTGGACTACAACCCAGGTCAGAATATATTGTTTTTATGTAAGTTTTTATTGGTTGTAATCTGTTTTGTGTGATAAATAAATAAATAAAATAAAAAAAATAAAATAAATTATATGGCCTAATAATATAATAATTTCAAAACATCCCTCAATTATTTGGTATCTCAGCCGTCATGCACTGATAACTAATAAAATATTTTAATTAATATATTGCATAACTTATCTAAGATTCAGTTAAAACGAGAGCAATTAAAATATCTTTGCTAAAAATGCGTTTCATAGTTATCTTATTATGAAATTCCACGAGTAAGAGTGCCTGTATAATAACAGTAAAATATAGCTTGGAATATTATGCGTGCCTTTTATTCTAACATTATTTACGTAATACATAATATTTAGAACAACTACTCAACGATAACTGATTTTTTTTTCCTAAAAAAAAATATATTCACTTAGCAGATTTTTTTCAATCATTTAAAAAACTGATAAAATATTATATTGCACCGTCCATGTAACAGCAAATATTCATTTAAATCACAACCGTATATCATTGCTTAGTTCGATAAGACCGCTGACGGTTTACCCACAATTTAGACGTACCTATATATAAATATATCTATTCACCTTACTCGCACCGTCCACAAAATAGCAAACAAATGAAATTTAAAAAAATATTTATAAAATAAACTTTTAATATTGTTACCATCTAGCACCAAAGTACATAAGTTAAGTAAGTTTTTTTTTTATGCATGCGTGAAAATTTTCAGCTCAATCGGATACCGGGAAGTGGATCAAATTTAACTTGCAAAATTTGATTACAGACAGACAACAGACAGGTGAAAGTAAATAAAAGTTTGTAATAAAAAATACATTAAAATCACTAACCTCTGTGTCTCAATTCCAGGTTCAGACATAAACGTGCCTCCCCCTACGCTCTACGACCCCACCTCATCCAACGCTCTTACCGAGGGCCAGGAAGACGACGGACAGTACCGAGAGGACCCAAAGATCTATGAGGACCCGAAGTACAACCGAGCGCAGGGCAAACAGTCCGCTTCCACCTTCAGGCAGTTCCACCAACCGGCTGCTCAGCCTCAACCGCAGCCTCAGAGATACCAGGAACAGTACCAGAGTCAGGAGGTTAGTTATCTATTTAATACATGGAGTAAATATCCAGATTTAATACTAGAATATTATAAAAAAGAATATTGAGAGATTTTGGAAAGTAGGTTTTTTTTAAATTTATTTATTTAAAGAGTTTAATCACTATTTACAAACGATTATTTCGCTTTGATAGGTTCTTTTGGAGCGATTCATTCATTATGTGTATCTTAGGCAAAATAATACACTCAATTTATTTTCAATCCAGCAAATAAGATTTCTTTAATTGGAGTTTAAAATGGGAAATTAGCTCTATAATTAAAAGGATGATTTATAGCGTCATTTTTACGAAAATTTAATTGTATTCACGAATTAAATTTAGTGAGATATTATCTACTCTAGAGGTACTACAGGAGTATCCAAAATCATAATGTAATCTATGGCATCAGAATCAGGTTCTTTTAACATCAGCAGAGCGCCTTGCTCGTCGTCTTACTTCTTCAATAAAAAAAAAGATTTCATAACATATTCATCTATACTCAGGTTCAACCAGCTCCGCGCTTCACCCAGTACCAGTCACAGCCCAGCCAGTCCCAAAACCTCCGCTCCGGCCAGTACAACCAGCAGACCAGCCTCTTCAG
Organism: Hemithea aestivaria; assembly: GCA_947507615.1. Classification (NCBI taxonomy): domain Eukaryota; kingdom Metazoa; phylum Arthropoda; class Insecta; order Lepidoptera; family Geometridae; genus Hemithea; species Hemithea aestivaria. The sequence continues at coordinate 17,681,042 of OX382330.1, forward strand.
CCAATCTCCTCAACAGTTCCCCCAGGAGTTCAAGGGACAGAGCCAAGTCTACCACCAACAACCTCAGTTCTCCTACCAAGCTTACACACCACAGCCTCAATATCAACAACAGAATTATCAACAACAGAATTATCAACAACAGAACTATCAGCCTCAGAACTATCAGTCCCAGAATTATCAACAAAACTATCAACCTCAGAATTTCAACCCGTTCGTAGGACACCCGGCGCAGAACTTCGACCCCAACACGGGTTCTTATTCGATCAACTTTACTGGTTAATCTTTTTTGAACCTTTTAGGTTAGGGTTTAAAATTTAGTGTGACCATTTTACATTGCAAAATGTTGAATAAATCAATGATTAATTCAATTTTTAAATGTTAAAATTAGACGCCTGTAATTTATAATACAAAGAAATTAAAAAATATGGAAGCAGATAAAAATTAGTTTAGATAATTCGAAAACCATGTTATTAATAATGCAATTTTGTGGTGAAAATTTTGAAACAGATATGATTAATTGCCAAATTTTCATGAAAAGCACTATTATTTGCATAGTTAGCATAAAAATAATGGTATAATGGTTAATACTAATGTTATATTTGTACAAATTACATACGATAATAAATATTTGTAATAGGTAATGTTAAGAAATGTAACTCGAACGATTTTGTATATTTTTAAAATGTTTAGAACTAGTCAATTGCAAAAACACAATATTTTAATTTTGGCTTTAACTTTCCTTTCAAAATATTTTCTGAAACTAACAAAATAATAATTAAGTTTCTTATATGGTTAAGACTTCTGTATATACTTCTTATTTATTTCTATTATAATTTCTTATTACTATAACGTATGAATATTTAGTGTTATTCGTAAATTTAATTGAATTAAACGCCTTTATTTAATTACGTTTATTTTACATCATAATATTAGTTTACACAGAATTAAACTAGGATAAGTACCATTTCATAAAATAATATTGTTCGTTCTTTCAAAATTAACACGCTAACTTTTACCAAAAAGCTATGAATATAAAATCTATAAGTCAAATCAAATGTTAAAATTAAAACATTGTTATTACAAAAATATGTATATATTATCTTACTAAGAACGCAAATAAGGTCATATTCGGAATTTTAGGATTTTTTATTATTTACATTCTTTTCTTTCCTTAGCTTCAAGTGACTAAAACGTAAGCTAAGTTCGAACTAGAGCGCGCTTGCAACGCAATGCGTAACAAAAGTCTACATGTATAACTTTCGAACATTTTATATAAACCAAAGCAAACTAAATCGTGCCGAATTATCCACCTGTAGTGGGTTTATACAAAATGTGTCTACTATGCGTTGCGGTGCGACGAACTGTCGTTTGCGCTAGGCTTTATTCTTCTCTTTATTACGCACATTTCTGTTTTGGTTATTCTGGGCGTAAACATGTGAACATCCAGCCTTTAAATTCATACCACTTCATTAGATTTTTTTAAAACTGAACAAATTCAATACAATTTGTCCAGTTTTAAAATGGACCTGCCTGTCATAAAATAATAATGCGAGTGAAATAGCGTGAATTTAAAAACTAGCAATCTATAAACAATCAATATGCTAGAGTTGTGTACGAATTACAAAATGGCGGCACGGCAATCACAACGTGGTATGGTTGTAAATATCGAACTAATAAATGTTATGTAAATAATTGCATTGTTTTTATTTCCTCATTGTTGTCGATGTGAAAGCTATTTAGTATTTGGAGCACCTTTTTGGTATGTAGAAGAAATGGACCATCCAAAATATAGTTTTTTTTAATTAATTATTAGAGGTAAGGCTTTGACCTCGCGTGGATGGTAAGCGACGATGCGGCCGAAGATGGCAGTAGATTATACCTAGAAGGCGGAAGAAATCCCTCCCTGGCTTCAGTGAACATCATGCTGGAACTCGGTCACAATGACCGATTGGCGACACGGTTTCGTCCAGTGGGTGGTAATTAGCCACGACCAAAGCCTACCAACAGTATAGATGACTGATGATGATGAGATGATGAACAGAGATGATTATATAATAATCATCTCTGTTCATCATCTCATCATACAAGTATACTACACAGTAACAATTCTAAATTGTATACTAAATATCTTGTAATCTGGGTCATAGAGACCCCACGAGACAGGCTTGGCCTAGTGTGGGATCCATTAGAAATATTGAAATAAATAATATAATATTTGTTTGTATTTTGTACTAGTAACGCAGTGTTATCCGCGAAATTTTGTAAAAAAAAACTCAATTGCTTATTATATTTATTATATTTTCGATATATACAAAGTATATATCGAAAATATATAATTGGATAAGGTGTTACAGAAATCTAGAGGTCACAAGTATGATGTATGGTATGAGGCCGAGTGGTGTATCTTCTAGAGGTGGCGTTCTAAGGAGGAGGATTCAGTAACAAACGCCCTACGGCTGATGATGAAGATGATTTTTTTTGTAACACTGCCATCCATTCAGAAAATCCTTAAGAACATTACACAGCGCACGTCTATTTTAATATAATACAAGCTGCGCCCAGGGGTTGTACCCACTGTACCATCTATGTGTTATTTCAGGGTCTAAGCTATCTCTCTACCAAATTTCAACTCAATCGGTTCATCCGTTTAAGCGTGAAAGAGCAACAAACATACATCCTGACATCCATACATTCTTACAAACTTTCATGTTTATAATATTAGAAAGATGTTCAGAGATAATGTAGCATTCTAATGGTGAAAGAATTATCCAAATCTGTTCAGTATACAAAAATACAATCATTTCCTCTTTACAACATTAGTTTTATATGTGTAAAAATAGTACAGACATAATTATGTAAATCTAATAAGTCCAAGTTAAGATTTAAGAGGTATATAAATATGGAACGGAAACAGCCTAGCGACAGATCTACATCCGGAGAGTGAGTGGTTAGCCTTACACTGCAACCTGTGTTATGCCACACTGAACCAAGAAATAACGTTATAAGAAAATTATTTTAGCGGCAAATGACTTCATTGAGGAAAAAAGGAACAATACTTGTATTAACTGGAAGAGATCGCCCTAAGCGATAAGGCCCCTTATTGTAGACCATTATATAGTTTAGTTTAAAGTAATTTTTTGGGATCTTTTGGTTGCAATAAAGAGTATTGTAACAGATAAAAGATCAGCCACACACCAATCTATAGAAAATCAAAGCACGCTCATACCACTGTCAGATGGCAGCCCGCACAGAATACACTAACAGTATTGCCTCGTTGGATTGTTTGGCAATACTTATACGTTGAGCCAGACATAGGCGGATCCAGGATTTGGTTCTGGGGGGGGCCAATGTGCAGAAAGGCAAGAATATTATCATTTTTACTAAGAAAAAACTGTGTTTAGGTCGCTCGGAACAGTAAGAAAGATCAAATATCCTTAATAATAAGTGCGCGAGCAGCTTGCTGCGAGCGCCGAGAAAATATTATAGTTTTGACCATGAAATATGTGCAAAATTCGTAACTCTACAATGCTTCTGGGGGGGCCTTGGCCCCCTGGCCCCCCCCCCCCCCTAAATCCGCCTGTGGAGCCAGATATACCCTAGGATTTTGGTAACGCATTGCTCGACTAGGCGCTCAATAAATATTTGACAAAATACAAGAAGCTACCGGTCCCTCAGAACCTAATGTCTCTACCCCAAACATAAATATGAAACTGCTGACGATTTTCTGGAGATTGGCATATACAAATCTGTAGATAGTACAACTATTCATTATGTCTATATAATTTTTTCGTAGTGGTTGCAAAAATTGACTCGATTTTTTTCAGCATACATATTTGTGCCATAACAATTAAAAATAAACAATATAAAATGAATAAATACAAAATACTGAAAACAGATGAAAAAAAAATTAATAATATGTAATTATTAGCTTTGGCATAAATCTATCCGTAATCAAAAATGTCAAGTGTGAGCGGATGCAAGGTTAAACAGAATTAAACAATTATTTTGGCATGTTACGTTTGTTTTAATGTTAATTGAAACGTAATTATAGATTAATACAAAGATATGGCGACGTATGTAATTATTGTATTTTACTGATCAATCGCTTTTACTTTAAAAATCTGGGGTACACATAATAAGTAATAATAAATAATTAATACCTAAGTAAAAGAATTTCATAGATTATTTTTAATACGGTTTTCGGTAAAACATTTCGAAGTTAAACAGATTTTTTACTACGTTTAGGCAGTAAAACGGTTCCTACAGTCAATCAATCAATTGTTAATGATGATGTTTTTGATTTGCGATTGTTATCAGTCAGTCAATTATTATTTATTATTTTACAGTCGCGTTGTGACGAATTTAAAAACAGAATTAGAAAAGATTTTTTAAAAAATCAATGAATATATCATTGATTTTTTAAAAATTCTTTTAGGTCTCAAGTTGTAAATATTTTTGGAAATATTTCCAGTTTGATACTTTTACACTTAGACGCGAGAAGGCGCTGATAAGCGGTCGCGATCTTTGCTTATATTTCTTACCGTGCCCACTTAAAAGTGTTAGCGTGCGTACAAATTAGAATATCACAAAAATACTGACCCAAATCGGGACCGCTTTCCCGCATCAGTGTGACATGGACTTTAAAATAGCAAATGATTACTAGATAAGTACATATGTACAATGTATGTACATATTGGTATTATCGCCATAAAAGTTATAACTATAAATAAAGCCACTCCATTAGTATAATAGCAATGTTCTAATTTGCTAAGGTCAAGTGTAGACCTTCAGATTCGTGCACACGTTGTACACGCGACAAGTGTGGCCACGCCTTAATATGTGTAGAGTAGGGAATTATTGCGGAGTAATGGTAAATAAGTTAGCTGTTACGTATATTGTTTACAAAAAAATGAGTTTTGATGATGAACTATTGGAAGCGAGTTATTTAGAGTCAAAGAAACTAAAACAATACGATGGAAAAAAAACTGTATATAGGGGGCAGACGCAATTTTGTTTGTTTTAAACGCAACACAAAGCTTTGACTGACTTTTTTGTGAATGTACTTTAACTACTTGAACCAGGGAGAATTGAAGAGATCAGACGTTTTAGATACAAATAATAATTTATTTAGCTGTTTTCGTTAAAAAGCTACTAAATTTATATAATATCTATATAAATATTATATCCATATCGCATAGCCCCAACCACGTTTTACACGACCAACTTAAGAAACGCCTTTTATATTTACAGTTCAGTTTCAAAGAACAAAATTATGTTCCTATAAAGTTATTTTCATCAGTTTAAATAAGGTAATATGGCCTTTGGGTCAAAAATCCATATGACATTTAATTTCGCTCAAACCTTGTCTAGTAAATTAAATATCGCCTTCTCTGAAAGCAACTACTCTACACAGTGCAATGACAGTGAGGTACTGTTAAAATACCGCCGCCACCAAATGTCACTTCCTCATGAAACCGGATCACCAGGCTTCAATGAGCATCCACCTTTATATAGACTGTACTTATTTGGGTATAATGTGTGAATTATACGAAAAATATTATTATTTATGAATTACTTTTAAAGTTTTTTATAGCCATTAACTGATAAAAAATAAAAAAATTTTGAATGATAGAACTTTAAAATGTAGACACAGAACGCGTTGAAGTCTTTTCTTAGTATAATTTTAAATACTCCTTAAAATTATTTTGTTATATTATTAATTATTATACTATATTATGCTCGCGGCTTTGCCCGCGAGCCAAAATCCTCTCTTAGCGGAGGTCTACGTCATAAAACCTATCTGTGTTCCATATTTCAACCGAATCCGATCAGTGGTTTGGGCTGTACGTTGATAGATCAGTCAGTCAATCAGTCACTCTTTCCTTTTATATATTTAGACTCTTTATTAAAAGCTTTTATTTACTTTCACCTGTCTGTTGTCTGTGTGTCTGTAATCAAATCTTGCAAGTTTAATTTGACCCACTTCCCGATATCCGATTGAGCTGAAATTTTGCATGCATTTGTAAATCGGATGACAATGCAATATTATTATGACATCGAGCTGATCTGATGATGGAGCTGGAAGGTGGCCATAGGAACTTCGTAATTAAAGACGCAACCCCATCGAGTTTGGGCTCAAATGATTCGTCTTGAAGAGCAATTTGGTGCTAGACGGTAATAATAATAAAAGCATGTTTTTAAAAAGCATTTTTTTTATTTCACTTGTTACTAGAAGTTATCAAGCCTTGATCACGTACCTGGAGGGCAAGAGGCGGTGCTTGATCGAAAGAAATTAAGGAATTTTGGGGAGGCCTTTGTTCAGCTGGGTAGAATAAGCTTAACTTTATAATAATAATCATCGTCGACCGCATTTGCACTTTCCATCAGGTGGGATGTGGTCAAACATAGGCCTATTTAGTATAAAAGAAAATACAAATTACACTTCTGAACTTCCTATTACTATTATAACAATAATTATAATTCATTTATTTCAGGCAATAGTACACTATCAACAAGTACAGTGTACCAGAGGCCCATATCAAAAAATACCTTAAAGACAAAAAAAAATTAATGTATGTGTGTACCTATTTTTTACCTCAGGCTTTATATACATGGGTTTGGTTTGGACAAGAAATTGATTTAAATTGAGCTTAATATATCTTTGACTTCTTATAAGGTACATTTGGGTGTACATTAGAACATTATATTGTACTAATATTTTATATATGTACTCGTACCCGTTGTAATATAGTTAGTTGGTATGAAAGTGCCCAAGGTCGGTTTATGTCTGCGAGTCCGTTCCGGGATGTGGTGCATATAACTTATTCTCTATATTGAGTTACATTGTATATTGCTTGCTATTACTTTTTATACAAGTGGTGAATAGATGAAGTGATACTTCATGGCACAAATTATAAAGCGACCAGCTGATCTCTTTTATTGATTAATTATCTTCTTTGTATTATCATCTTGCGCTAATATAACGATTTTTCGGGTATTTATATTATTTATGTACCTACCTTATATTTTTCACGCCTAAATGTTGAAATGTTTTTATTTAGTATTTTAGGCCCTTTAACTCATTTAGTACACTTTTTAAAAGTAATACAGATACAACCGCAGCGGTTTCCTGCTGTCTCCAGTGAAATTAACGACATAGACTTCAACTAAGAAGCGTTTTCTTTACAGCAGTAGCCGTAGAATGACACACGGGATCCTGACGAAACTTCCAGAGTAGAACTGTCATCCTATACATTGTACTTTCCTGAATTTATGGGATGACAGTTGACTTGACAGCAAGACAAGCCTACGCAGCGTCCGTGCTTGAGGGGCTGGAATGATGCCCACATGTTAAAGCACAAATAAGTACTAGATACTACTACTGTGTGGTACTAGTTAGTAGCCGAATGACTTATTATGTGTGATGACGTGAATTTTCCTAAAATAGAATTACCTACTAATAATTTGGGTAGAAATTTACTAATAAATTGAGTAAAAACGCGCGTTACAAAACACACCTGACATGTAAATCTAGCCTAATGCCCATAAATGTAATTCGTTCCTATTCGAGTGATATTACGCGAGAGATAGGTGCAAGCACTTGACCTTTGCTAGGAATGTCCGAGGCTGACTAGCTCAGACCATTATGGCTCTCTGTTTAGCATCTAGGTAATCTGGGAGTGTTTTCATCATGCCGCCATGTTAAACATAAATTATAAACTTTATAAAAGTTAAAAATATGAAATTACTCCTATAAAATGTGACATTTGAAAGTTAAATTAGTCACCTGTTGCGATTTTGTTCTGAATGCATTTGTTAAGTGTAATTTACCTATATTTCGTTTTCAATGCACGAGGAATAACTACTAGACTAGATGCTAATTTTTATTCACCAAATCCTAATAACAGCTCAACCAATTTTGATAACATTTTAATGTAACCTGTAAAGGTCAATAATCATGTTTAAAGTTTCAAACGTTAGGACTTACCATTTTTACCCCCGTTATCCTCTTTTACCTTTTTTATAAGATTGAAGTCACAACAATTTTCCAACATAAACTTAACTTATTATACGCGAAAGGTATTTTCCACTATCTTATTAAATTCCAAACCATGTAACATTACATAACAAAATTGCAAAAAAAAACTAAGCTAAACGCCATTCAATTTAAAAATACCTGCTGCTCCACATATCTTGAGGTACATTTTACACAGTGATCAGGTGCATTTAAAGACTGGATGAGTTCTACTTAGTACTTAGGTATTCAGTCCTCACAGTTGGCAGCCCTGCCGAGGTCGGCCAGGGTTGCCAACATAACGCGCTCGGAATCTAGAGCTCAGAGAAAACGCGCCAAGGTTAGGTATTTCATAATTTGTGAATGAGGTTTGATTTGACCAGTAATTTGGTGACGTCACTTCCTTTGATTAGGTTTAATGGTCTTAGTTTCCCGTATTTTGATATTCTCTCATGCTCTTATTTCTATGAATGAATCTATGTCTATCTATCTATGTATTTATGTAATCTTTCTATGAACAGAGCCAGTTATTGTACCGCCTGAGCAGTGATGTGCAAAGATTACTGTGCTTAGGTAGAAGGGCACTGTAGCTAGTGAAATTACTGGGCTGAAGAGTCTTAACATCTTATGACTCTCAAGTAAGAAACATTGGCGCATTGCACCCAGAACTTTACCTATGTAAAATCTTGGGTAGCACTGTACTAATTATGAGCAGCGTTATCTCTTACCATCAGTAGAGCGTCTTGCTCGTCTTCTTACTTTGTTGTATTAAATAAAAACTATGATGTAAAGTGTTCAATTAAAATTTAAAGATCGTTAAAGATTAAAACGGTTACATATAAATACCACTTGAGCACTAACTTATTATTAGCTAGTGTAGAGTTTTCTTACTCAGAGATTTTTTAATTTAATAATTAAATATTGGTGACGATAACCGCTTCCCATCAAGCGGGCTGTCTGCTAATGTGTCGGTGTATAACATAAAAATATTAGCACTGAGACTGATATTCTCGCTATAATAAATATTTTTCAGTCCCTTAGGAGCTTTGCAGACTAAATCTATTGCTGTATGTGGGCTGGAAACTTACTGTACATTATATTGTTAGCCTTTGACGACGATCTCGCATGATGTTTTAAATTAAATTAAATTTCTTTGTTTGTCAGATAACAAAGATCCATACAGTTATTTAACACTATATAGGTAATATAATATGATACATCTATTTACATAATACTTTTATACTAGGTACACAAGTATTAATTAAAATTAGTTTTATTTAATCTGTCCGGTTATAATTTTGATCCAGTGTAACTGGATAGGGCAATCATATTTGTCGGCAATGGTTTTAAGAATGTAATTGTTACTGCCGCGTAATCTGTTTTAAGTCGATGCGCCCGTAGATAGTACTAGACTAAATCTAGAAGCCTAGAAGGCTGCTGCGGTTGAGTGCTGCCGCAGATAAGTGCTTCGGTGTACCCGCTGCCCGCATTATAGCGTCCCACAGGAATACCTCCAGGTTTTTAATGGGTATCCACGCCGCGCGTGGGTGTCCCACGTTCCCGCGCCCCCTAGCGTGGGGTGATGATGCGTAACGCATATTTCCTGGGTAAAAAAGAAGCCTAAAAGGCTCATAAAAATATGACAGTAGCCGAACTTTAAACAGTATGGTTTAATAGTAGAGTCCGACCGAAACTGGTTTTACGGCCGAAACCGAAACCGAAACCGAATGTTCGGCCAAGGCTTTAGTTTCGGCCGAAACCGAAACCGAAACCGAAACTCACGTGGTCAAGTAAAAAAAATCTTTAAATTACTGAAATTTGGTGCATTTTACCCATTATTCTGCATTAATTAGGACATTGAAATGGAAGCACTAATTTAGTTAGTTGTATCAGTTGTAATATAAAAAATATATCAATAATATTTTTAGACTTCCGTGGTCAACAAGGAAGCCTTATAGTTTCGGTTTGTCTGTCCATCCGTCTGTCCGCGGCTTTACGGAGAAACTATAAGCCCTAGAAAACTGTAATTTTGCACAGAGGAGGGCAATGATTAGGGTATGAACAGTTACAAAAATAAATAATTTAAATCAATTAATTTAGGGTACCTCCCAAACTTGTAAAATGGGGATGATATTTTTTCTGGCTGATCCCTTCATTTGGGGTATTGTTGAATAGGTATTTTAATGAAGGAAATATTTCTAAGGAAATTTTTCGATTTTATGATCCATTTGAAAGATATTCAAGTTAAATTATTTTTTTGGGCGTCCCCCGCCCTCTAAAATCTAAACTACTGGCTTTCAAACACTGTTAAAAATCACGAATATAGTTTCAACCATGAACTTTCCAGGAAACCTATAGCGGTTAAGATAGTTTTACAAGTTTTAAAGATATCGTTGATGAAAATTAAGGGAGTAGGTATACGATTTGCCAGTTCTACGGAAGCCTACATTGCGCATAGTCTGAATAGCGCTTGGCCTATTTATTTAAATTAAGTTATTATAGCAAAATGTTTATCAGTTATCAATTATAATTAAATCACTAATTTTGACTGTTTTATTAACCCCTTGATCCAGGAAAAACCTCCAGTTCAAATCAAAATTGACATCTATTGTTTCTAGCTTCTTTAAAATTATAAGGTTCAAATTCGCATGCGTAGGTGCAGCTCGATTGAGCCGCTCGGGGACATACGGGTAAAATACTAAGTATTAATATTTTGAAATCTTACTAATTAATACTTTGGTTTGTACCTATTTGTTCTTAGAAGAATCATCAATCTCTTTTAGGTACCTCTATATAAAAATAATAATAACTAAAATTGCTATTATACGCTTAGTTCCAGTCTCAACAAAGATACTCGTAATATCAAATCACACATTTAAAATTAACAAACCTATATTACAATTATTAGTCGTCCACCAAAGCGTTGTCGCGATAAACGAAGCTAGGCGAGCGTGCACGACAACTTCCGTAAGGAGTTTCGGTTTCGGCAAAAGTTTCGGCCAATTTTGGCCGAAACCGAAACTTTCGCCGAAACTCGATTTTTGGCCGAAACTCGGCCGAAACCGAAACCGAAACCGAAATTTCGGTCGGACACTATTTAATAGTACAGTTTGCCAATTTAAGGCCAGTTCTATGTAGTTTTAGCATTAAGATATATATGAAATAGTTACCCAAAAGTTGACAGTGCTAGTTGCTGCAATAGTTGCCGTGTCTAACACGTTAATTAACGATGCCAGCCACATGTAAGAACTATTTTATTACGCGATCGAAACACACTTTACCTACTGCAGCTGCATAGTAACTGTCTCAAATAGGAAATGATACAATCACGCTAAAGAGATATACAGTAATGTGACTCCCTAGAAGCGTTTGAACTCAAGGTCGCGCGTGTTTGCAACGATTTGGGTAGGGTTCGGTAGGCAGCGAGCTGCCGAGCAGACGTTTTTATGCAGTAAGCTTCCGAATAATGGTTGTGACTTAGTAAAAATATCACAAAGCATTTAATTCTTTTTGATACTTTCAGTAATTCACAATAACAACGCCTATTCGGCACCTCGCCGCCTACCGAACCCTACCCAAATTGTTGCAAACTCGCGCGACCTTGAGTTCAACCGCTTCTATGGAGTCACATTACTGTATATCTCTTTACCGTGATCCGTGATACAATTATTTACATTAAGAGACTGTTTGATTAAAAAACATGTGGGAAGTGGGCGCTTTCTTTTAGCTGATGTGCACATAATATATTAGATTAGATAACTTTTTATTAAACACCATAATAACAGAAACATTCAAAATGAAATACAATTCATATTGAACAGTGTTTGTGGTCTAATTAATGCTAATGTTTTTTTTTAAGTTTAGCCGGGAACCAAAGCTCAATTGGCCAAGAAGGAAGTTTTATATCTTACTGGCCAAAACTAACTAATACTATCTGATTTTAGGACCATTTAAATAAGATATATTTACCGTAATTTCATTTAACCTAAGTAAGGTTTTAATATTTGGTTCAATAATTAATTGTTAATATTAAAAATAATAAACTAATTAAGATTTACCTATCCATACACATAAATTAAATTATTTACTACTATTTTAATTTGATTATCTTTTAAAGCTGGTTTAATTTATAATAAGGAGTATATTGTAAAATATAGAGGACCTTAATAAACATTTTTTGTAGCATAAATAGCCTATTTAATTATTTAAATTAAAATAGTCAAAACTCGAAAATACAACTTCAATTTCCTGCTCTATCAATTAACAAATATAAAACTTTTATTAATTGAATAAGATGAATGAATTAGGATAATTTAATTCCACCCTCGGTAAAGAGTCACCATCCCCTAAATGTATAAATCAGTGAAAGGTCCAGTAAAGGCTATAAAAGTACTGTGCGCGTGCGCCGCGCCTTCGACTACTCGACATGGCGGCGTTTGCGCGATTGGTACGTTACATTTTATCAATTTAAAATAAAAAAAAAGAAAATAGGAAATAGGATGCGAACAAAAATTTAAAATAGGTTAAAAACATAAAAATTGCTACAAATTTTGATAATTTTTTTTTTATTTACAAATAATTAGATGTTTTGTGAATGTGTTCTAACAGTGATTGTATTGTGACTTTTTTTTTATATTAAGTGATTTTTAATTAAGGCGATTTTTCTTCTAGCTAACTTTGACAAAGTTTTCTTTACTACCATGAAAATGTTTTTTTTTTCTATTTATTGAAAGTAATTAATTAAGTAAAAAAGTAATATTATTCTGTGATAATAGTGCCTGTGACGTCATAGTGTGTCAGTGCTTTTAATTAATTTAAGATGTTGCTAATCTTCTGTAACAACTTTACATTTCTTACCAAAAAATCTAAGGTATTACGAATAATTTTAAATGAGTGCAAAATCATTTATTATAATCAGTGTGAAAAACAGTGTTAAAATTAATATTAACAGACTGTAGTCAAAATACAGTGTATATAAGCAACTGTGATATTTTTTAATGCAAAACCATTGTTACGTGTTGATATATCTAATTCTAACTAAATGGTTTAAGAGTGAGTGTGTGTAGTATTTTTTTTTCAAAAATCAAAGCTATAATTTGATATCCACTTTTCACCAAAAACTTTAAAATGTTGCACAAGTTTTTTTAATAGAAAGTGTAACTAGCGATTAACAGTGATTGTGTCATACAGTATGCTTTGTTAAAATGTAGGCGCAGTGTTAATTACCTTAGAAACACCGCAATGTGTTGCGATATCATTGTGTTGAGAAAAGTGTGGAGTAAACAATGTTACTGTGATCAATCGGTAATTATGTGTTCTCAATGAATGAGTGTTACTTAAGGAGTTTGATTTGTAAAGTTTGAGGGTTTGCTCTTAACGCAATCATTAATGGAGTTAGGCGTGACTTTGCGGAAAATCATAATAATTATATATTTAAATTTAGTGAATCTCTAATTTGTGAATCAATTTCAGCTTAAGCTTGGAAGTGGCGAGGAATTCGAACCAAGTCTTACCTCAATGATAACTAAACAAATGATTACTAATAATTAGCTGAACCTCGCGGCTTCATTCCTCCAAAATCCTTTTTTAGTTTATGTGTCACAATATCTGCTGAACGTTGACAGTCATTCAAACTTTCCTTTTACCTATATAGATACGTTTTTATCTTGAGAAATACACTCGTTTAAATATTTTAGCGAAAACAGTGGAAGTTTAAACTTTATATTTCCAAACCAAAAGGTATCTGTTTGGTGCTAATCGGTTATACTACCCATAGGGAATATTTTAATGTAAATTACAAAATTATATTTATTTTTTTCTTATCTGGAAATTATTAATATACCTACATATTATGCATTGTGCATTATGATGGATAGTTATAGTGCATTATGAGGTACTTTATTCTTTCGAAACACCACATCTTCCTTTCTTTTGTTTAATTCCCTTCCTTTTATACGAATACTAGCTTATGCTCGCGTCTTTGCCTGTATGGATAAATCCTTTCTTAGCGAAGGTGTACGTCATAAAAGCTATCTGTGTTCCAAATTTCAATTCATTCCGTAGAGTGGTTTGCGCTATGCGTTGATACATCAGTCTGTCAGTCTAATCAGTCACTCTATTCCTTTATATATTTATTTCTAAATCTAAAGAAGACTAGCTTACACTCGCGGCTTTGCCCACGTGCAAAATTCTTTCTTAGCGGAGGTCGTTACGTCATAAAACATATCTGTGTTCAAAATTTCAACTCAACCCGTTCAGCGGTTTAGGCTGTGCGTTGATAGGTCAGTCAGTCAGTCACTCTTTTAAATAATAAAATAAAAAGATTTTTTGATATTTTCTTTTTTCATACGTTTAAACATAGACTTTATTCGTCACCCTGTATAATCTGCATAGCAACTATGCCTGAGTTGTGACACCAGTTGATAACTGATAAGTACTAACTGCCAACTAATCTGTGTACCTGCAATACCAGCCTTAATTTAAGGTGCTATATTACTTGTATATAGTAATTTAACCTGGCGCATACCGCACTACCGGTTAGGGCTGTCAAAATTTAAATTAATGTTTTTTTAAATGTAAATATTTATGGAAAAAAAAATTAAAACGTCTGAATTGTAGTCAAGAAAAAATAATGTTTAAGATTGACCAAAATGTTTTTGTAAATCTGAGACCTCTTCAAATATACTCGTAACTTTTGTGCTCTACATTACTAACTAGCCTGTTACGTATATATATATGAGTAACAATGTATTAATTTTATTAATAGGATATTATCGCACAATAAATGTTATATCGCATCAAACTAATAAAGCATAAATGGAAAAAACATCGCGTTACTGGATTATAGAAATACCGTATTCATTATAATAACCATGGAATTATCAACTTACGAAATCAAATTAGGAGGAGTTAATAGTTTTAACTATTATGATGTTAAATTATTGCGATGACCCATTTTACCACATGCAAGCATCAAATGAGATGAAGATTTAGTTCATTAATCCCATCTTAATTTAAGGCTCATTCTCATGGAATTGATTCTCATCGTCACCTTCATGGCAATTCTTATTTATTGCTTATTTGTAATGTTTATGTATAATATTGTATAGAGCTGGATAACACGAGTAAACTTTTATATAAATGATTTAAATCGTACGTTTCATGTCGAAGAAAAACAGTTTTGAAATTTTCGACGCCACGAAAGTGATTCAGTAATTATTTTTTCACAACTTTTTCAAGTAAAATCGTTTTAAAAGACTAAATCTACCAAAAATGTACAATAAAACGACATTTTACGTAAAAACAAACCTCACTACAAAAGAAAATATGCGTAATTTGAGATATTACTTTACCATTCACTTTACTTTTTTATTAGTCAGAAATTTGGTTTGTATGTATTAAAACCCTAACATAACAGATACAGTACTTTTTAGTAGGTAAAAAGGCTATTTCAAAAGAAAACAATATTTAAAAATCACTTACGTGGCTCAAAAATCACCTTCATGGTAAAAAACGCTATGAAGGTGATGCCACGCTGGTGACGTATATATCCCTTTTTGGTGAAATTCTGGAAAGTTTAGGTATAATGTATAAAGTTAAATACTACATCTTTATCTCGCACATTTTGGCGTTTCAAAAAGCTACCTTTGATTTAAATAACTAAAATGCAATGCATAAAAATGTTGTCCATGCAAGTGATCGATACACCCATGAATAAATTGAAACTTAGCAATTATATTTTTTCCCACGGCTCGATAAGTCCTAGATCCTACTTCTACGATTGCAGAACATGGCCATCATTGAAATGAATCGAACTCTGAATTGGATTGTTGATGTTGTGTTTAACAGCAGCCGTTAAACTACACAAATCTAAAGCACCTAAAATCGTGTGACCGCCGCATTATATTATTTTAAATTCAAAATAATACTGAAAACTTTTTTTTAGTCTGTAGACCTTAAAGTATATTTGTTTGCGATAATTTTGGTATATGTTACATACAGATACATCAAAATTTGTTAAAGTAGTGCCCAAATGTTTAACTACAACGCAAAGTGTGACACCATGAGAATACGAAAAATGGCCCCGATTTTGACCTTTCATGTTAAATTTTAGTATTATTTTTTGCGTCGTTTATGGTAATCTTCATTTATTTTGTAGCTTAATATATGTTTTATCCACCTATCCACAATTCATATCTCAGTCTTTAACCGTTTAGGAAATATAACCGTGTGACCATCAATTTTGAGCTAAAATGAGAATGAGCCTTAAATATCTCCATTCATGAATTAACCCAGAAAGGCAGCATCTGATGTTTTTTTTAAAATTTTCCCATTTTATCAAGTTATCGGCACAGCCCGACCAGTGAACGGGCCGTGGCCTCTAAACCACTTTCCGTCTCTTTGTACTTATTGTGATATATCAATAATTTATTATTACAATACTTGTCCACCTCCAGTGAAGTTGCACTCGATATTTCGAAAGTCACTTTATGATAAGTGTCGAGGGGTTAACGCTTCCGCATTCATTTGTTTAAATATAATAAGTTAACAAAAAATATCAATGAAGCTTTTGAACCTTTCTTTATAAAATACCATAGCTTTATTTGAAACTGAAGTAGCAAGTGGTACTAAAAAGGTATCTACTAAATATTGATATAATATATCTTTTGCAAATCCCAGACTTGGTCCGGTTATCATGATTCTCACCTTTAAGGTTGCTTACAATAAATTAAGGTGAGACGCACGATTTAAACCTGAAAATTGCTTGAGAATAAGTCCCATTTTGATAAAAAATTAAATAGGACCACTTTAAAATAGGTAGGTATAAGTATCGCTATGAAACAAAACAGATTTTTCCAAATCGAACTCCTTCGAAACGTCTTGAGCGATATTTTATTTTTCTATTTCTGAAAATAAATAGTGAAATATTTTTCAACAGACGCGCGAGTGAACTCTAATATAATACAAGTTCCAGTATGCACATACATTATACATATAAAATATGTATTTTTATGCAAAGTAGTAGGAAGACAAGCAAGACGCTCTCCTGATATTAAGAGATAACGCTGCCCATAACCAGTACAGTGCTACCCTAATTCTGTCTCGTATATAACATTTTAGACTTCCGCGATTTAAACTCATATTAATTATATAACTCGGGACTTATCGCGTTGGTATTTAATGCTAGTTTGATTGTATTTTGATTTGTGTGACCCTGAACACCTGCAAGCTGAGTTGGCCCATGTTCAGGAGGTACTGAGACGAAATGGCTATAAAGAACATAAACGGCAGCCAAGACGCAAAGTAAGAATTAAAGCTGACTACAAAGTCGAGAGACAGCCAGTGATTCTGCCATATATAAAAGGGATAACGGATAACATTGGAACTGTTTTAAGGAACTTTTCTATCAAGGCCGTATATACTCCACTGTCCAAGATATCGCAACGTGTGAGAACGGCAAAGGATGTTATTCCCTTTCAAACACCGGGTGTTTACAAGGTGGATTGCAGTTGTGGTAGCTCGTACATAGGACAAACTAAGCGCACCATCGCAGAAAGAGTCAAAGAGCATATTGCAGCGGTAAAGAACCGACAGACTAACAAGTCAGCGATCGCTGAGCACCTTATTGAGTCTGGACCAAACCACTGGATCGAGCTCCACGAACCGAAAATTCTTTCCACGGTAGGATATTATTATCAAAGAATGGTACGTGAAGCAATTGAAATTAAAAAGCACCGTAATTTCAATCGTGAAGATGGTTTCAAATTGTCATCTGCGTGGAATCCGGTAATAAGTAGGTGTTTGCGTCCTAACATAATTCAGAAACCGGAGGATACTATTAGTGTTGTGTGTCGTGACAACCCTGAGAACAATTTTAATCAAGTGAGGGTAGATGTAAATCTATCGTCTCGAGCGCCGTAGGATGATCGTCCCTGGAGTATTCTCGTGACCACGATACATGCAACTGTATCGAAACGTCGAGGTTAGTTTTATGATGTTTTTGTAAAACAAGCATTAAATACCAACGCGATAAGTCCCGAGTTATATAATTAATATCTGTCTCGTATAGTTATCTACACTAATATTATAAAGAGGAAAGATTTGTATTTTTGTATGTTTGCAACGAATAAACTCAAAAACTACTGGACCGAATTAAATAATTCTTTCACTATTAGAATCACACATTATCCCTGAGTAACATAGGCTATGTTTTTGACTCAAAAAAATTAGGGATCCCTATTAAAACTTCAATAATGTTAACCAAGGTATGAAAATTTTGGTCGTAAAATGTCTTTCATCGAATGCGCTGCGAAAACTATGGATGGTAGAGCCAAAACATGTTCTACAATATTAAAGCACATATTATTATCTAAAAAAAAGTCCGCGGTACTATATATCTAACTATTGTAGTTACTTCAAAATAACTACTTATTTTAAAGAAATGTAATCAAAAACCAAACGATGGCGAAAGATCGCGCTATTCATATCTTAGTATGTATCCTTATCTAAATAAAATATTTGATAAATAATATGGTTTCAGTATCTGTACATTACTTTTTGAATTATTTAAATCGGGCATTGTGTTCAAAAGATATCGCGAGTTCAAAAATGCCAGGCAAAAAATTTATTATATTAAATCGTTCGTACGCTTTCGTGCTATCAACGCACAGCCCAAACGGCTGGACGGATTGAGCTGAAATTTGGACAGCGTATTCCTTGGAAGATTTCATCAAGCAATAAGAAGAGATTTTTCGAAATTCCTTCAGGAACAGGAATTATTCCCGAAAAACGTTTGTATGCAAATCCGTAACCATCGAACCGATTGAGCTGAAATTTTGTAAAACGGTTGTTAGGATTGTGATTAGAAACATTGAATAGTTTTTATGTCAGAAATTTACTTTTAAAGGGGGGTAAAGGGGGGTCGAAGTTTGTATGGGAAATTTAGAACCGCTGACTCTATTGAGCTAAAATTTGGCACAGAGGTAGATTGAGTCGTAAAAAATGATATGGGATACTTTATATCCCAGAAATCAACCTCAAAGGCGAGATAAAGAGGGGTCAAAGTTTGAATGAAAAATCAGTAACAAATGACCCTATTAAGCTAAAATTTGGTTTAGATAAAGCTTGAGCCTCTAAAAAGGATATGGGACAGTTTTTAACCCTGAAATTGGCCTTAGAGTGGAAGTCAAATTTTGTATAGGAATTCAGTAACCGCTAGCCCTATTTGATATAGATGTATGTAGTTAGACTCCAAAAAGGACATTTATTTATTGATTTCGAATAGTTTTTACCGCTCAAAAACAAGTTTTATAAAGAACACATACAAAATACAAACTCTTTTCCGATGTGCCACTATTTTACCCATTATGAAACTAGATGGCGCTGTTCGTCGTTAAAACTCGCAAGCGATTTATTGGACATGAGTGCCTTTTAAACGACTCATGAAATCAGACATTTTTGCTAATTTGTAGTTTTATGCGAAAGGGCGGTCAACAGTCAATGTCGTTATTCCTGAATCCTAGAGTTTTACAGACTGCAAGTCAAAAATTTAACACTTAATCTATACTCTATACTTTATCTTTTTATTATCTTTATCTTTATCTTTATTATTATTATATAAAATAGAAAACTGACTGACTCATCATCGCAGGGACAAAACCGCTAGACCGATTGACCTGAAATTTGGACAGCGTGTTCTTTAGGTAACGTAGGCAGGTAATAAGAAGGGATTTTGCGAAATTCCCACAGGAACGGGAACAAAATGGAAATCTGTAACCGTTGAGTCTATCAAGCTGAAATTTGGTGTAAAGGTAGTTTTACTACCATGGAAAAATTCAAAATAGTTTTTATTTCAAAATTCCTACGGGAACGGGAACAAAATGGAAATTTGTAACCGCTAAACCTATAAATCTGAAGTTTGGCATAAAGGTAGTTTGACTACCATAAATGGATTCAAGATCGTTTTCATTCCAAAATACCTGCGGGAACGGGAACAAAACTGAAAATCTGTAACCGCTAGGCCTATTACGTTGAAATTTAGTTGAAAGGTAGTTTGACTACCATGACTGGATTCAAGGTAGTTTTCAACCCAAAATGTCACGGGAACGGGAACAATCTACGAGTATGACTATACTCTATACCAATATGTATTTAAAGAGGAAATCTACTGATTCATTATCGCAGGGATAAAACCGCTGGACTGATTGAGCTGAAATTTAAACAGCGTGTTTTTTAGGTAACGTAGGCGACCGATGACCACGATCCTCAGCCATGAGGGGACGACTCAAGAGAGAGAGGCGACCGATAAGAACGGATTTTGCGAAATTCCAACGGGAACGGGAAAAAATGGAAATCTGTCAGCGTTGAGTCTATCAAGCAGAAATTTGGTATAATGGTAGTTTGACTACCATGAACAGATTCAGGATAGTTTTCATTCCAAAATTCTTACGGGAACGGGAACAAAATGGAAATCGCGGTAACGCCTATAGCGCTGAAATTTGGAAGGTAGTTTGACTGTCAGGAAAGGATTCACAACGGTTCTTCACGGGAACGGGAATAATATGAAAATCTGTAACCGTTTGGCCGATTAAGCTGGAACTAAATGCAAAGGTAGTTTGGCTACCAAGAAAGTACAAGATAGTTTTCAACCCAAAATTCTTACGGAAACGGGAACAATCTATGTCTATGGCAAAATTTTAAGTGGAAATCTTAACTGACTTATAATCGCAGGGATAAAACCGCTGGACAGATTGACCTGAAATGTATACAGCGTGTTTTTAGGTAACGTAGGCGACCGATAAGAAGGGATTTTGTGAATTTTTTACGGGAACGGGAATAAAATGAAAATCTGTAACTGTTGAGTCTATCAATCTGAAATTTGGTGTAAAGGTAGTTTGACTACCATGAATGGATTCAAGATAGTTTTCATTCCAAAATTCTTACGGGATCGGGAACAAAATGGAAATCTGTAACCGTTAAGCCTATAACGCTAAAAATTTAGTATAAAGGTATTTTGACTATCAGGAAAGGGTTCAAATAGTTTTCATTCCAATATTCCCACGGGAACGTGTATAATATAGAAATTTGTAACCACGTGGCCAATTAAGCTGCAATTTAATGCAAAGGTAGTAGAGTTGAAATTTGGCATGCAAAGGTATTTAAGTACCAGGAGAGGATGTAAAATAGTGTTTATCTCAGATATTCCCCTCTTATAGGGGGAAAAGAGGGCCATTTTTCTCCTATGAAAGTGGGGGCAAATGTTTTATTGAAATTTCTAATACCGCTGGGCCTGAAATTTAGTATGTATAATAAAGGTATACCAAAATAGGTCATAGGATAGTTTTTATATTTTAGAAATCTCCTTTTAGAAGGGGAACAGGGGTGAAGTTTGTATGAGTTATC
Source organism: Hemithea aestivaria (assembly GCA_947507615.1). Taxonomy (NCBI): domain Eukaryota; kingdom Metazoa; phylum Arthropoda; class Insecta; order Lepidoptera; family Geometridae; genus Hemithea; species Hemithea aestivaria. Next base: position 17,702,457 of record OX382330.1, read on the forward strand.
TATATTCGTTAGGCCAATTATGCTTTTTGTACTTCTACAAAGGTTAGTTTAAGTACCAGGAAGGACACAAAATAGCTTTTATCCCCAAAACCGCCCTTTCAGAGAGGAAACCAGGCATTTAAGAGTTTGTATAAGGAATCAGTAGCCGTCGAACTGACGTAGCTTTCATTTGGTTTTAACCAACGAATTAGGGAAGTAAGTTTTAACACAATTTGAGTCCTGGGACAGAACATAGGATAGTTTTTATTTCCCTGAAATCTTTGTAGTATCTCCAAACATTGTAAAGGCCGCGGCAGTGGTCGGCGAAGCACCAGAAGCTACTAGAATATTTTAAGATAGAAATATCATAAATAGGATCACAAGTTGTAAAAGACTAAATTTATGTTAAGATGCGAATTTAATGTTCGTGATCATTTTCTATTTCTAGCAATGGTATTATACTAAATCTGTAGATTTGTCATTGAAATATTTATTGCGTAAGTCTTATTATTTCATTTTATTTTTGTATTCATAATGGCACCCGAAGCGAAGCGAGGACGGGCCGCTAGTATATATATATAGTTCCAAGTAGTACATCTTCTTCTAAATTTATAAAAGGAAAGTGTGACTGATTGACTGATCTATCAACGTACAGCTCAAACCGCTGAACAGATTCACTTGGAATTTGGAACACAGATAGGTTTTATTACATAGACATCCGCTAAGAAAGGATTTCACCACGCGGGTAAAGCCGCAAACATAAGCTAGTATATGTTATATATAGTTCTAGATACATAGTCGTAGGTGCAATATGTCACTCAAGTTGCCTCACTAATGTAGCAACTCTATCATTCGACACGTAAACCCAACAATGCGTGGCATTTCTTCAACTTATGCCCATTTTATCGTGTTAGTTTTTGAACATTTTTATTTAAATTGTTGCTTAAGACCATCGCGCAGGTAAACATAATAAAAAATATGATATATTAGAGAAAAGTTAAAATTTATGCCAGTTGTTTTTTGTTTATCTAAATGTTGATAGTGAAATCTGTTTGGCACGGTTTGATGGACTTTAGCTTGAGAGGTGTCGTTAAATTCATATATAGACATAGTGAGAGTGATATAAAAAAATTGTTTACATTACGAGGAAACGCAGTCTGTTTTTTTTTAGATTTTAAATTACTGTTTTCTTGTTTTCTGACATTTTCTATAGGTTTCATTAGCTCTAAAGGGCCTGGAAAAATACATAAGAATGACTTTCTTATCAACGGCTAAAACCACTGGATACTATTCCATAAATAGTGCATTTGATAGTTCACTAAATATAAATTACCAATGACATGCTGTTCAAAATACAACACAACTAACGATTGTAGAGTCTGTGGCGAGGGTACAGAAACAATGGAGCACAATTTATGTGAATGCGACGTACTGGCTACGAAACGCATGAGCCTCCTTGGGACAGCGTACCCAAACCAGAGGAGTACAGGTTTCTTCACCATAGTGGGATCACCACTTTAATTAACCACTTCTTCGAAGAGTAAGAAATGGTAGGCAAGAGGTTAACACAATTGATCCCAATAGGTCGATGTGTTTCTGGCTTGATCAGCCCCCAATATATAAGATAAGATAATATAAATTGGATAATAAAACAACAATGTAAAATACAAGTAATAGGTATCAGAGCCAGACTGCCTTGAATGATTTAATTACGAACTGACACAATTTATATCAAGTTGATTACTTTCATGGCGGCTCCAGATTAGTGCCGTGAATTCACGCGCGAATTCTCGCTGTGAATTCACGGCACAAGTCGTGCCCTCCACATTCACGGGATGCTCTCAATCGTTCCTGAAACCTGCCGCGAAATGGACGTAGAAGCTGCTGCTGCAATAACTTTGTTTGCTGTGGCAATATATAACTATTTAGACGTCCAAAACAAGAAACTTACAAGAAAGCGTTGGAAAAAAAGAAGATGGTGGATGACTGAAATACATCGTAACCGATCCAGGTATGTTTGCTGGTATGTACCTAGTGAATTAATGAATTTACTTAGTAGGTAAATGATTAAAATCTGAAAAACGAAACTGGCACGGGGCCGTGAATGTGGATGTGTACGCGTGAACGCCGCGCGAAGGGGGCGCGAACCCTTTGTCGCGGGACAAAATACCGACACTGATCGGGGAACAGGCGTGAATGCGCGTGAACCCCGCGAAAACCGTCCACATTCACGTTCACGCCTGTTCACGGGGCTTCACGGCACTAATCTGGAGCCGCCATCAATGGAATTCGAGACCTGAACATGTACCTGATCTTTACGACTCCGGATATGTGTGCAAAGGTTAGTTTTTTATTCCATTTGAATATTAGTGCAATAAATTATATCATTTGATTTATTTGGATCATTTTTAATGTTAATTGAGTGCACAATAAAGCCGTCAGTGACAAGATTGGTTTTACTTTTGAACGAAAAGAAAAGTAAGAAAAAGAAAATGTCTTTGTGTGTATATTTCACTCAATGCGTAGATACTAAAACCAAAGTAGGATAGAAACTAAAAAATATTTGTTTTTTTTTTTCCAACAGAACAGGTAACTCTGACAAACTGTACTTAGGGTATAATTTACGTTATCAGAGTCAATTAACAATATTTTAAAGGTTGCTTGATCAACCTGAATATTATTTTGCTGTTTCATGTTTACCTATATAGTAATAAACTTTGTTTATACATAAAAAAGCAACTGACTAATTGACTGAAACTGCTGATCGGTCTGGGTTTAATAAAAGCTGTTTTTATGACGTAGACTCTACTAAAAGAAAGATTTAGCCACGTGGCTAAAGTTGGAAGCCCAAGTTAAGCCGCTACGTTTTTGGTTCTAACATTTAACATGAGCATGACAACATCCAAAAAAAAATCTCGGCGATTTTGATGATATTATGTTTAATTGTACGTGCTTTCGATCGGTTATGGAATCGCCGAGTTTTTTTTTGGATGTTGTCATGCTCATGTTGAATGTTTGAACTAAAACAGGAGCTGGAGACGCGGCTATATCCGTACAAATATTATGTTCATATTTCTACCAGTTCAATTGAGGATTGAGATGACGAAATTAGGTTACGCCCATTGCAGTCCAATACTTCTGAAGGACAATTTATAAATCAGTACGTATAAAAATAGTTCAAACCACTCGTATTTATTTCGCATAAAATCTTATTTTTTTTACAAAGGTAGGTTTCTCCTTATGGATTTTGTCATTTATGCTACCTACAATCCAAATTTTAACGGTATTTGGCGCAGTATAGCACGAGTAGTGTTTTAAAAAAAATATAGTGATTGGCTAGATTACTAGGCAGCTATACCCGCGTGGGGAAACTCTCTTGACGTAGGTCTGTATCTTAAAACCTATCTGTGTTCTAGATTTCAACCCCTTTCGTTTGAGGAGTGGCTAAAATTTGAATTTTCTAAATATATGAAAGGAAAGCGTGATTGACTGACAGACTGATATATCAACGCACAACACAAGCTGCTAAACGGATTAGGTTGAAATTAAGAATACAGATAAAATAGGAGTTATAATAAGAGACATTTTTAAACCAACTTATGGTTTAAAAAATGTTTTGTAAAACCAAAACTAACATAAAAATAATTACACGATAAATCTCGAATAATTATATTTACAAAAACGGCAAGTCAAATAAAAACCTTAATAAAAGATTTAAAGCATATTCTCTTATACTAACAGGTAGTTATTATTGTTCGTCGTGTCATAGTGCTCTACTTATATTTTTCAATGAAATAGTTCCAATTTCATGTCGTTACCTAACTTGGCAAAGCAACCGTGAAATGACCGCGGCCGACCTTGACTTCGCTGTTTGTTAACTATATAATAACTAAACTATTTGTTGAAATTACGCCTAAATGTGTCCAGTTAAACTTTATGACTAAATTCCTTTACGTTGCTACATTAAATGTCTAGATTTGTTGCTATATTTCTTTCTATGGCCTTCGCTATCATATACTAGATAACAGGCGCAACTCTACTGTAGTTATTTGAAATATACTTTGCGAGATATTCTCAGACTAAACTAACATACATACAGTCATACACAAAAATATCACAAAATTCTCAAGCAAGCTGCAAGAGTTCCATAAGTTTACTATGAAAACTAACTAACTAAATAGATATAGAAAGAAATACATGCTCTCCGCTGCCAACTCCCAAACTTTTGTGTAGTAATCGGTGGTAGACGATGTGGGTGGCGTAGTTATATAAGTTTCTTTATTATTTTTAAGTAATTACTACATGGTGGTGAATAGCGGATGACAGGCGCGGGGGCGCCTGCATCCGCATTGCACATTCACCTCCACCGTCGGAGGGAACGTCCGAGCACTCGGGACCGTTCCCGGGCCCCTCCCTGTTGAGAGGGGCGTGTAGGGCCCGCCTTTGTGAAGGCGGGCAGTCGTCGACGGAGGACTGGATGCAAGGCTCTGCCGATTCCCAGGCCTCCGTCCCAAAGACGATGCGGGAGTGCCGCCGGGTTGTTTTAGTGGGTATACCCGTGCAGCTGCCCTGCACGGGGAGTCCCACATAACCCTCCCATACCCCCGATGGAAGGGTATGCGTAACGCATTTTTTCCCGGTGTTAACAAAAAAAAAAAAAAAAAAAGTAATTACTACATACTATGTCTTTGTTGGTTTACCTAAATAAATTAAAAAAATAAGAAACATCAATTAATATGTACGTAGGTGCATAAAATATGTTGCAGTTTCAGTTTCATTGGGTTACGAACGTTTCTAAGACAAGACAAAGAGAAAATAAACTTAATTATCATAATATCCGCCTGAGCAGTGATGTGCAAACATTACTGTGCTTCCGTAGAAGGGCACTGTAGCTATAGTGAAATTACTGGGCTGAAGAGTCTTAACATCTTATGACTCTCAAGTAAGAAGCGTTGGTGCAGTACACTGGGTAGCACTGTGCTAATTATGGGCAGCGTTATCTCTTACCATCAGGAGAGCGTCTTCCTCGTCTTTTTACTTCGTTGTATAAAAAAAAATTAATGTCTGGGAGAGATCCCTATTTTTCCCCTCATACCAATCACTCAATTTTCTCATGTTGGAGCAGGAAGGTGGCCATAAGAACTTCGTAATTAAACGATGCAACCCCATCGATTTAGGGCTCATTTGATTAGTCTTGACGAGTGCTTTGGTGCTAGATGATAATTATAATAAAAGCTTGTTTTAAACACGTTTTGTTTTTAATTTCACTTGTTCTATTCTATTATTAAATGTAATATATTTATGTTGCAGGTATTATTATGCGTGGTGAGCTGTGCGTGTGCGCAGTACGTAGAGGAGCGCGCGCCGCGGTACATCCCGTCAGAGCCTAAAGCACCGCAAACCACGCCCGTGCCTATACTTAAACAAATTAACAGGTACTTAATTATTTTCGATTAACAGTACCAGAATTAGATGTTTTAAGTAGTATCTAGTAGTGATTGATGGTTGTTTGGTAATCTAAAACGTTAAAAGAAGGTATTTTACGCTATTCTGTAATGAAACATATTCCAATGCTTCTTGCAAGGAGGTAGCTTTTGAAAAGTAGAAATAATTTAGACGCTCTCCTTAACAAATACACGATAAGACTGATATAAACATTTTATCCCCATCATTTAAAATGTACCTACTTACACCAATAGCCTAGAATAAAGTAGTTTCCATTTATTCAAATACCCTGTCTCTTGGCGGAGAATGTTATTGAACCTATTTTCTACAGTAGGACCTGAGTCCTCGCATGCTTGCACAAGCAACAAGTGCCCTATCAGGGTGTGAAGTAGTACCTAAATTTTACACAACAAGATCTGTGCAATGTAATTACATACATATGTATGTACATATGCTATAAATAAATAAATAAAAATGTCGGAGTCTGTGTCCAGAGTCAGTGTCATAAGTTAATAAATCAAAGGGACTACTGCTCCTTGGACTTTTATGTCTCCATGCAAGCCTATCAAAAGCCCGGGCATAGCTCGTGTTTGAGAGTGACGAAATAAGAGTAAGAAAAACTAAAAAATAAATGATAAATTTCAGACACAATGAAGACGGTTCATACACGTACGGCTACGAAGCTGCCGACGGCTCCTTCAAGATCGAGACCAAGTCGCCCACCGGCGAAGTCAAGGGGAAATATGGATACAAAGATGATACTGGCAAGGTAATACAACATTTATTATTCTAAAGAGAAAACTTCTTCTGAGTGACGCTCCCGCCAAATAGGGATTAACTTTAGCTTTATTGGTCATAGGACCTAGGTGCCTATATATTATTATTTTTATCTCGATTGACCTTCACCACTATAATCATCATCATTGGCCTCTTACAAAGATTTTAAATAAAATATTAAATTTTTAACCCGTAAGTCCCCTTATTTTAAAGAAGCTAGAAATAATTGATTAAATTTTTTTTTATTGAATAAAAATTATATAACATAATAATTTTAATTACACTTAAGACAAAATGTATATAATATAAATGACTTGCCTTTTATAACGCACTTGTTATAGTAATTGTTAAATAAATAAATAAACAAGTGAAATTTTAAAAATACTTTTTAAAAACAAGCTTTAATTATCATTACCATCTTGCATCATATAGTACTCGTCAAGACGAATCAAATGAGCCCAAACTCGATGGGGTTGCGTTGTTTAATGACAGAGTTCCTATGTCCACCTTCCAGCTCCATCATCAGATCAGCTCCATGTCATAATAATATTGCATTGTCATCCGATTTACACACGCATGCAAATTTTCAGCTCAATTGGAAACCGGGAAGTGGGTCAAATCAAACTTGCAAGATTTGATTACAGACAGACAGACAACAGACAGGTGAAAGTAATATAAAGCTTGTAATAAATACATCTGTGAATGATGGTTCACGCAGCATTCCTAAAAATGGTACGGGAATTCCGTATAATGGCAATGGAAATTGGAATTTTTTGTTAGTTCATATTGCTCTTACTGGATAAATAAATGGCTAGTAAGGCCGATATACGGGTGTGACATCGTCGACCGCAATGCAGACGAATTGTGTTCCTGGTGAAGGTGGATTGATATTATATTATCGTTTGCGATATAAATTTAATACCCTTGACAACACAAACAAGGCTTTTTAAAAATGTTTAAAAAGTAGCTGTTTCAAATAAATTGTGGTATTTTTATGTCTCATAGGGATCTCAATAGACAAGATTCAACTGTTGCATATAATATGTAACTATAGATATAACAACATTATTCTTAATGCTTCCAGGTCCGCGTGATCGAGTACGGCGCGAACAAGTATGGTTTCCAGCCGGCCGGCGAGGGCATCACCGTCGCTCCTCCCACGCTTGTTGACGAGTCCACCAGAGATAGGCCTCCTAAGGGACAGGTAACTAGATGTTTGATATTTGATTTGATTTGATACAGTTTGGAGACAGGCAAGGACTTTTTTACAACATTAGGACAAACCAGGATGAGAAAAAAGTTTGGACCCTTTTAAATTTTGCATTAAATTGATTATACCTACCTAAAAACACTTGTGATTCTATTAAAGCAAGTAGCAGATTTGTGTATTTTTTTTTTTTACAAACTCCGTCGTAGATTTACAATTTAACAACTCTTTTTGCCCTAGGTACATACTTCATAATAATTTGTAATCGGTATAATAATGCTATTGTAGCATAAAGTCACTCATAGCTTTGTTCTGAATAATACATAAATAGCTTTCATAGTTATAGTCACATCTTATTATGTAATTTCCTCTTGACTTTCCTTTACCCTAATATCTTGCCTTTAGCGTCATTTTTCACAAATCTGATACCTATTTCTGAAAAAGGATGCGACTCAATAGTCGAGATACCTATTATGCTGTTAATTTGTTTAATATTTGATCGAAAATATGGTTCAAGCCGATAACAAACCGTGAATTGTAATAAAAATGCACTTACCAAAATCTACCTGCTATTCCAGGGCCGCAACCAGTATGACTACAACGACTACGACGAGCCCGCACCCGCGCCCCGACCCGCGCCCCGTGCCCAACCCCAGCCGCAGTACCGACCGGCCCCGCAGCCCCAGCCTCAATACAGACCGGCCCCGCAGCCGCAGCCTGAGTACAGGCCTGCGCCGGCCCCGCAGCAGCAGTACAGGCCACAACAGAGCGCCCCTGCTCCCCCTAAGGTAATCTATTATTCTTATTAAGCTGCAACCAGTATCAAGACTACAACGACTAGGACGACTCCGCGCCGAGTAAAAACTCATTACGCGGGAGGGTTCCCGGCAGAGCCTTAGCATCCAGTCCCGCATTGATGACCGCCCGCTTTTGTAAAGGCCTTTACGCCCCTCGCATGAGGGAACAGGTCGGGAACGGGCCTGGGTACGAAAAATAAATCAAGTTTGTTATATTATGGGAGCCCCCTTTATTATTTATTATATTCGGTTATGTATTAGTATTTGTTGTTATAGGGGAAACAGAAATTCATCTTAGAATAGAATGACACTTTATTGCATACCAAAATACAAGAAATAGTTATGCTCATAATAATATGATAAAAATAAATTATTTAACTATCACGGCATTCCTATGCTAATTCGTGACATGGATTAGCGTAGGCATTATATTATAGTATTCAATCCACTAAAGAGCACATAAAAAAAACAATCGTCTCAATAAAATATGCCTATCAGGTCGTAACAGAACCCATTGTTCATGACTTGACAATATTGAATGATTGATTCCAGCCCCAATTCTTCGCGGGCGCGGCCCCGGCCCCCGCCCCTCAAGACAACAGCAACTTCTTCAACCCCGCGCCTGCGCCCGCGCCGAGACCCAAACAACAGCAGCAGTTCAGACCTGCACCACAGGTACATACTGATTTTAAAAATACTTCTGCAGGGACATTCACTTATCCGTCAGGGAACCGAACCGAAGACCGAATTGTCAAAAATGTATGAAATGACGAATTATTAAATCGATACGACGTATTACGTCATTTCATACATTTTTGACAATTCGGTTTTCGATTCAGTTCCCTATCGGATAAGTGAATAGCCCTATCATTGATGATTTGTCTTGGACACGAAAAAACCTTTATTCCTGCCACGCCTATTGAGGCCGTCATCGGTGATGGACAGAAATCGGATGGCTGTAGTGCAAAATCTATTGGTCACCAGAAGCTTCCACTTTTAGCGTTTAGCCATAACTATATGTGTACAGCTTCAGCAAGGCCCCCAATCATATATGATGACAATTATAAAATAGAATAACACATAAATTGCATCCCAAAATTTAAAAACAGTATTTTACTAAATCTTATAACATATGCTAGGTCGGCCGTCTTACAGCACTAGGCAGGTCTTTTAGACATCCAGTAAAATATCTTCTGATTATATCTCTAATCCAGTTCTATTCTCCCCAGATCCAGGAGTTCCAGAACTTCGCCCCAGCCGAGCCACGTTTCTCCCCCAACACCATCCAGCAGCAACCTCAGCAGCCTCGTCACACGCAATCATTCTCCATGTTAGACCAGCTTCTCAAGGAATACTCGCTCCCGTCAAACGGAGCCGCCCCTCTCCACGATATCACCTTTGGATCCTCCTACTAGTCTAGTGTAAATATTGTATTAAATTTTATTATTTAGTGTATTTTGTGTTTTATTACAATTTTCCTCTAATTGATCAAAGCATACTCGCGCCCGTCAAACGGTGCAGCCCCTCTCCACGACATTACCTTTGGATCCTCCTACTAGTCTAGTGTAAATATTGTATTAAATTTTATTATTTAGTGTATTTTGTGTTTTATTACAATTTTCCTCTAATTGATCAAAGCATACTCGCGCCCGTCAAACGGTGCAGCCCCTCTCCACGACATTACCTTTGGATCCTCCTACTAGTCTAGTGTAAATATTGTATTAAATTTTATTATTTAGTGTATTTTGTGTTTTATTACAATTTTCCTCTAATTGATCAAAGCATACTCGCGCCCGTCAAACGGTGCCGCCCCTCTCCACGACATCACCTTTGGATTCTCCTACTAGTCTAATGTAAATATTATACTTATTAAATTTATTATAATTAGAGTATTTTGTGTTTTATTACAATTTTCCTCTAATTGACCAAAGAATACTCGCTACCGTCAAAAGGTGCCGCACCTCTCCACGATATCACCTTTGGATCCTCCTACTAGTCTAGTGTAAATATTGTATTAAATTTTATTATTTAGTGTATTTTGTGTTTTATTACAATTTTCCTCTAATTGATCAAAGCATACTCGCTCCCGTCAAACGATGCTGCCCCTCTCCACGATATCACCTTTGGATCCTACTAGTCTAGTGTACATATTGTATTAAAATTTATCATTTAGTGTATTTTGTTTTATTACAATTTTCCTCTAATTGATCAAAGAATACTCGCACCCGTCAAACTCTGCCACTTTTTTTATTGGGTCATACTAATAGACTTATGTAAAAAATATGTTTAATTTAATTATTTAGTGATTACTAGTGTGTGTTTCATTTAAATATTTCATAACTTAGACCCACTTTATCAAACAGTGCCACCCCTCTTCATGTCACCTTTATACCTACTAGTCTAATGTAAATACATATTGTATAAAAGTTTATTATTTAGTGTATTTTGTGTTTTATTACGAGTACAATATTCCTCCAATTGCCCAAAGAATACTCGCGCCCGTCAAACGGTGCCCTTCCTTTTCAGGATATCACATATTCCCTCAACCCAGTCAACAAAAAGTTTAAAATAGAAAGAAATAGTGTCATGGTCGTTGGCCAAACTTGTATAGAAGAACACGGAGGTTTCCCATGTTGAACTTGCAACGATGTGACTCATCTACTCCCAATCTTCCATTTTATTATTTTGTTTAGCTAATTTCTTATCTTCATCCAAATGTAATTCCCGTCTTACATCTGTAGGTTTCACCTAAATTCTTTTCTAACTCTACATTTTCCAGGTGATCCTATATTTTATCGAAATCAATAGAGTGGTTTTCTAGTTATGAATTAAAAAGGTGCATTTACCATAGCTTATTGAAACTGAGTTCGGAATATATTTACTTGTGTTTGTTATAAAAAATAAAATACTAGACGGAAGTATACCAATCTGAAGGTCACAATATCGATCAGCCAGTCTAATTACAAAACATAACACAAAATACGCACAGACATACAAACCCGGGGCCGTGGGAGCGACTCCCATGCATGTATGGTGTTACATGGGAACCGTGGGTTGTGTAATGTATTATGTATGTACTTGGGTTGTTTGAACTATTTTAACGTTGGTGAGTTACTTGATATTTTAGCAAAATCTTTTGTGAAAAACTGATTTAATACGCATGTAAACAAGTGAAGAGATTCGTAGGCGAACTAAAGTCACCGACATAGCCCAGCGGATTAGCAAGCTGAAGTGGCAATGGGCAGGCCACATAGCGCGGAGAGCGGATGGCCGATGGGGTCGAAAAGTGCTCGAGTGGAGACCACGGACTAGCAAACGCAGCGTAGGACGTCCACCCACAAGGTGGACAGACGACCTTATAAAGGTCGCCGGAAGACGCTGGATGCAGGTCACTTCCAACCGGTACATATGGAAGTCCAAAGGGGAGGCCTATGTTCAGCAGTGGACGTCTTACGGCTGAGATGATGATGATGAAACAAATGTGAAAGAGGTGCAAATGATTTAAAACATTAGCTAATTGTCCCACTGAAGGCGAGAAAACGAGACGCGAGGCGATTTTCTCGCTCAAGAAACGTACAAAAGATATAACATTATGTGTAAACAAAAGAGATGCATATACAAATAGTTTATCGCTGACTGCTTCACACTGCCGGCGAGGACTCGCTTCACTAGCTTGTCGCTAAGCGACAAAGCTATAAAAGATAGCACTCACTCAGCGATGCTCGCGCTTAATCAAAATTCACGCCGAATGAGCTCGTTGTATATTGTAGCTCTACTCGCTACTCGCTCATCGTTGCCGGTGGGACAGCTGCTTTATATCGTCAGTATTTTCAGTGGTATTGAATAGTGTAACTCTTAAAACTATTATGGAGGCTTGCAACTTTCCTGCTTTCCTGTAGGGTCCTGGGGTGTATGGGTCCATCTTGTAAGGGAGCGCTCTCCGCCCCTCGATACAGCCGGTTATAATCTGCCTCTCCAGACTGTCTGGGTCTCCTCACTGTATGTCCTGACTGGGTATCAGGGCGGAGGATCAGAGTAAGAGAACAGTAATGAAAAATAATTAATTAAGGGAGGTACCCATTTACGTAAGATGGGACTAAATATTTTTTCTGACTGATTGCATCATTTGGGATATCGTTGAATGGGTATTTTAAAATGAAGGATGGGTTGCTAAAAAACTTTTTCGATATAGCGTTCCATTTGAAAATTTGAACTACAGGCTTTAAAAATTTGAAAAAAATCAAGAATATGGTTTCAACCATGAACTTTCCAGGAAAACTATAGCGTTAAAGATATATCTTTATTATTAGTTCAAAAGATATCGTTGATGAAAGTTAAGGCCGTTAATAATCGATTTGCCTGTTATACAGAAGCCTAAATTGCGCGTAACCCGACTAGCGCTTGGCCTATTTATATTGTTTTGCAAATGTAAAGATGTCCGCTACTTACTCTGAAGATACACTTCAAACTATTCCCAGCTAGTTTATCAAAATAACGGGAATACTTTCCCATCGTTCGATATCCATGATATTATTACAATCGTCTAATATTGTCAAGCATATAATATGCGTGTGACATCCTCTCACCATGATGCAAGAGTCACCGCCATGAAGGTTTTCTTTTGTGCCCAGTATGCGTACAACCACTTTAAAACTGCTTCTGCTAACCAAACAAAATGTTCCCGACATGTGTGAGAAAGAACTGCAATATAACAGTGGTTAATTTGTGCCTACTTTACTGTTACAGTTGGGAAAATCCTTGACGCATAACAATATAACATATTTCGCGTTAACTCTGTAATTAAATGCAATGTCTTGATTTGTAGGTGTACATTATTCATTTATTTATTTATTTTTTATTGCATCGTGGTTTCGACTGATGGTAATCATTGATGCAGTTGAAGTTGGAAGGTAATGTCGCCTATGAGAAATGTTCAGTTATTCTTACTTGCAGTTACTATGGAAATGGTAAAAGGGCATAACATGGTAGCTTGGTGTGGTGTTGCTATTTGTTATAGGAACGCCTATGATTTTATTGAGATCTGCGTAAATTTACCAAACTGTACCTAATATAATAGGCACATTTTACGTAGAGTAAATTATATTGGGTGCAAATTAAACTAAATGACACTTAATGAGATTATTGAAAATATTTGGAAAGCTGTTTTTTTGTTGTTCAGTGGAAACTAGAAAATATTTTATATTATTTAATTCGAAACTCAAAGATGCTCGAGCCTGATTCAAATGGAAAATACATTTTTTGTTTCAGTTCATGTTATCCCATTTATCAAAATCGGTCAAGCCCTTTCAAGTTAGGATGAACTAAAACATGCGTCTTGCCTCCGTTTATCGAAGTGTGATATTTTATGTGAAAATTAACTTGAATTAAAAAGTGATTTTCGGACCAATTATGTTCAATTTGAGGTAGGTTTGTAACAGTGGTGCAACTAAAGTCATTATATGACCATTCCGTGAGATCTGTTGATCTATTTCACACTCATTCTGGTCCGAGTAGGTGTGTCATAAATTATGACAACTTGATGTATTGAACTAATTCATATTAGGTGCCACGGATTAAGCACACACTGATTTAATTTAATTTGACACTGAACTTAATTGACTTTTTAATAGTTTTTATGTTTTGCATTTTGTGATAAATCATGTATGTACTTAAATACAATGTAGATCTTGGAAATTAGGTTAAAAATCGTGGCTTTTTGTATTAAAACAACAAAATCTTTTTTAAAGACTTTTCATTACCACAAAATATACAAAATTATTTACATGAGTATTCTAAAAAATATCACTGAATAAATTACTACCTACTAATGCCTCTGGTTTCTCTTAGCTTCGTCCATGGAGCCTTCTTCTCCCAGGATCTGGACGTTCCTCACTTGTTTCCTGGGAGGAGCCGCGGTGGTCAGCTCCGTGGGCGGTGCTTGCGTTGGAAGGTAGTCAGGGTTGATGGCTAAGATGAGCATCTTCAGGAGCAGAGCCTCCCGGATCTCCGGCGGCAAGTACTCAGGCGTCTCCTCAATCTTGTTGGATGAAGATCCCGTGTTGTCGTAAGGCCTCATGTACCGCCTCCGTGGCACATACCTCTGGCTCTCATACGGAGGGTTCTCGTAACTGGACACCTGGTTCGAATATACTTCTCGTGGTTCGTATCGATCGCGGTAGTCGTATTCATCGTCGTAATGACGCTGGTACCTGTACTCCTCAGGTCTGTACAAAGGTTGGTAAGGACCAGGCACCACCTGATCCATAAGGCCTTGCAGGCGATTCTGCCTCATAATTAATATCTGCAGCAGTTTACGCAAGTCTCTAGTGCTTACCGGTGCGGATATCTGGTACATCTCATCCATCGGACTATACCTGGGCTGGAACAAAACAGGCGGAGGCTGTCGATAAGGATTTACAAACCTGCCTTGATAACCTTGAAGTGGAACGCCTCTCTCGTCAACTGCCACCGGAATAATCCTAGTGACTGGTCTGACGTCATAAGGTTGTGATGTCTCAGATTCCACAGGCTTGGAAGTCGTCTGCTCTCTCAAATATTGTGGTTCCAGTATTTTGTTCTGGAACTCATATTGGAGAAAGGGCCGCTGGTTACCGATTGGGACTGGAGCTCCAGGATTATCTCTAAGATATTCATGGGTACGGAATTGAACAGCTGGAGGTGGTCGTCGATAGATCGGCTGCTGGTGGTACAGCTGGTCTTCCTGATCTCTTGAAGCAGGGATATGAACCACGGGCACTGGATTTGTAGTCACAACACTGTCTCGATCGAACACTCTCCCAGTACTGGCTTCTATTGTCGTCTCCTGTTCTTCAGTGGGCGCCTCTTGATACTGCTGATGAATCCTTTGTCTCGCGGCTACCAGGGATTGTATGGGCACAAGTCTCGGTCGTGGAGTCGTGGTCGTAAATAATGGTCTTACAGTCCCCAGGGAAAGGTGACTACCGTAAACATCTGTCGAATCATCGCCTACTGACTGCTGTAGGCTGATCATGCGTGGGTTGGTACTAATTCCTGATAGCTCCCGACGGAATGTGTTCGGCCTGTTTGCATCACTTTGCGTCCTCTTGTCTGAATCATGTTCGTACACAGGTTTCACCGTCACGGGCACCTTAGTTGTGGTTTGCCTAGTAATGAGGTCATCGTTGCTAGAAGCCGGCATTGGTTTCAATACTTGCGTCCTAGTTTTCACACTTTCCTCAGCTTTTGGCTTATAAAGGTTTAAAATGTTACTTGTAGTCTCTTCAGGTCTTTCAGTGGTGGACTCAGTAGTGGTTGTCCTGGAGCCTGATCGACGCCGCGGTATCGGTTGGATGACTGTGCCTCGAGTGGTGTAGCTGGACCTTGTCGGATAGACCACTGTCGGCAAAGGTCTCCTGGTAGTCGACGATGACACTGTTTTATTCATGCGGACTACCATAGCCGGAGGAAGAGGCGTGGTGCTGGTGGTCACAGGCACTGCGGTCGGCGTGCTATCGCTTGACGAGGAGTAAGTCACTCGCTTTATCTCCCCATCCTGATCGATGTACCCGAACGTTCCCTTCACATTTCCCAAAACGTCCCGACTTTCGATCTTGAAAGTTCCATCATCGGCTTCGTATCCTATCGTGTAAGATCCGTCATCGTTGAGGCGTCGAATTTGTTTTACTATTTCGACTTTCGAGGGGTCCCCGGTCTCACTGGCTTTGAGGATCTCCTTGTTGGTGGTGGTGTGCGGCGTGTCAGTGGTGACATCGGTGGAGTTGACGGCGGCAGCGGCGGCGGAGGAGAAGCACGCGAGGAGCACGAGGAGGAGCATCTCGCTAGAGCAGCCACAGCGGCATAATGTCTACGCTCCGGCGGCGCCCGCACATATCACTCCCCTATATAAAATACAGCCCCACTCGCGTCCTCGCCGTGCGAACCTTACGCAACACTCACCATTGTTGTCATTTTATTATCTGAAACGGAAAATCTTTTTTCTTTCCACTTGTGCCGTAAGATCCCAATTGTTTAATTGTCCAAACATTTTTGTGAACAACTAGTGACTGGTGAGTCTTAGGTCTGAGGGCGGTACTAGTTAGGAATATACTTGTAATGTTGTTGTTTGAATTTGTTGTGTTATTTTAATTGTTCCATTGTTGAGATGTGGTAAAACTAAATCGGTCTGTGTCTCACGGTAGTCAATGTCAAATTGTGCACTCGTTTGGGCAACTTTTGATGGGCTCATCTTTAATTACTTCTCACAATTTAATCTGTTTTGGTAGTCTTATTAGTATAAGTGTGGTTTGTGGTGTACCACCTTGAATTTCAGCTAGAGTAATTTTCTCCTAAATTAGTCATTAATTTTCCATTCTTGATTAGTTTGTAATAGATGTTGTGAGTGTGAAGTATAGCTAGAATGTTACTAGTGTCAGTTATTATTAGGTCGTGGGAACCCTTAGTACATTAAAAGCTACTGTGTATTGTCAAACAGACAAAGGTATTATTGTAACGATTGTTTTACAACAGGTACTACGATAATTTGCAAATACGTTTTTGATGACTGTATTTTGATTTTATTAGTAAAGCAAATTATAAAGGCATTTTGACTACTTTTAAAATTAAAAGCCATGATGCTTGGTAAGTTGTTATTTTGTTCCAAATTAGTTTTAAAAAGCTTTTTAATTACCGTGTCGTATATATTATTATTATTATTTATTATATAATAATATATATGTATACGACGGTAACCGCATACTATCACACTGGCTATTTCTTAGTCTGTCTGTCTGTCTGTAACAAAAAAAATAAATATAACCAACTTTTAAGGGATGAAACGGGAGATCGAAATTTCTGTTATTTTTATATTTTCTCAGTTAATAATTATAATAATCATCCATGCTCGATTGAACATCGAAGCTATTTCGTGTCCCCTGTATTTTCTTTTATGTTTATAATGTTGCATGCTTTTTAATGAGTTTAGCAATCAAAATAATTAATGAAGAATTTATTAACTAAGTAGTTATCTATTTATTTATCATCTCCAATAAGATCCGGAGACCACAGCTTCTTTTTCATGGAGAAATATTAACTCAAGTAAATTTTAAGGAAAATTAGTAGTAGAATTAAGAAATGAGGTCTGGTGGCTCAAGCCCCATTCTAAAATATTATCCATAAAAAGCTACCTATTCAGCGAATACCTATGTATTCAAAGAAATTTTTGTCGCCAGAAACATTTGATGGGTATTAGCGCATTAAAGAACAGCCTGATGCAAATTTGTGGACGTAGAACCTAACCAGCCAACCCAACTATTAGAATATAATATTATGTAACTCTCAGAGTTTTCATAATTGAGTGAATCGCGTATGTAACTTTGCTGTTCAGTGTTTTATTTTTTAAAAACACAACGCCATCTATTTAAAACAGGTGGTATTCTAACGAAGTAGTACGTTACGCGCTGATCATAAGTGCCATTCTCTTAATAATGTACATAAATGGTATGTGTGAAAGGCCATGCCCGTTGCATTGAATCCCAATGCCACCAGCAAATATGTTGCCATCTAGCGGTATACTCATAAAACTAGCGAATTTATCATTATTAGATATATTGCCTGAGCAGTGATGTGCAAACATTACTGAGCTTCGGTAGGAGGGCACTGTAGCTAGTGAAAAGAGTCTTAACTCTTAACATCTAATGATTCTCAAATAAGAAGCGTTGGTGCAGTGCACTGGGTAGCACTGTACTAATTTTGGGCAGGGTTATCTCTTACCATCAGGAGAGCGTCTTGCTCGTCTTTTTACGTCGTTGTATATTAGGAATATTCTCACATAAAGTTACGGATAGATTTGCCTCTATAAAACTCGTATTGTTGTGTATCTGTAGATACCTTTATTTTACTATAATAATAAAACGGCAGAACCCACGTCGATTTAACAAAAAACTTTACATTATTTCAACATACAATCTAAAAAATATACCCAATTCTTTAATCTAAACACTCCATACAAAATCTGTTAAGGGTAAATCCTGAGATCGGGCGTATTTAAGTGATTTCCGTGGCAGATTTTAAAACAAATTATTATTGCATTTTACATGTAAAACATCAAATTTCCCATAATTATAATTACATCAATCAAATAGGCATCATTATAACTTGTTTTTGTTCAGAAGATATTTAAATTTAAATTTTTGGTGCCACGGGAATCAATAAAGTGTGGCATGGGAATCAAAATTAAAACTATTTTGTTTGAATTCTATGTTATTTTTTAAATATTGACCTCTACATACTAATCATATAAAATAGAAATGATTAAAAACGGTGATCCAAACAGATATACACCAAACATAAAGTATTAAAAAGGTCTAATTGGCTCTCTATATAATAATCATGTAAACTAAATAAAATCAACGTATTGCAGTCTTAAACAATGTAAAAATATTGAATATATAGTCCTAGAATATGAGATTAAGTTCTCAGTCACAGTCACTGACAGGATTCACTCCAGAAGCTGTCATCAGATTGTACATTTATCATTAGTTAGGTTAATCTGGACTGAAAGTTGCAGTCAGTCCATAGTTTCGTTTTATTTTTTCATCATACATCATCTCAGCCATAAGACGTCTACTGCTGAACATAAACCTCCCCTTTAGACCTCCATATATAACACTGGTGTTGAAAGCGACCTGCTTCAAGCGTCTTTCAGCGACCTAAATAAGGTCGTCTGCCACACTTGTGGGTAGACGTTCTACGCTGCGTTTGCTTGCCTGTAGTAGCCACTTGAACACTTTTCGACCCCATCAGCCATTCGCTCTACGTGCTATGTGGCCTGCCCATTACCACTTCAGCTTCCTGATCCGCGGAGATATGTCAGTGACTTTGGTTCATCTCCTCATTCCTGATTCGATCACGTAGAGAAACCCCGAGTATAGCCCTCTCCATAGCTCGCTGAGCGACTTTTTAATGTGGTCTGTCTACTATATAGTACAATATAAAAAAATCTGATGTATACAATATAAAAAAAATATCTGAAATAATGAAATATACAAATATACAAATATAAACTGTCAAAATCACTTCCATACCTGCGGCTTCGCTGTAGTTGGGTAAAAAGTGAAAGAATGCGCAAGAAAACTCTGGGGAAAATTGATCACCGTGGTAAAATACCATGAGAATCAATACCATGTAAATCAAAATTGTATAGTTTTTTGTCAATATTTTTAAATACCATAATTATAGACCAAAATTAATAAAATATATGATAAACAATACCCTTTTACTAACTGCACACCCTAGTCAAAAAACCGTAATGGATAAAAAAATATTTTTAAACATGGAAAAGGTAATCAATGATCTAGTGAACCAAAACCACGGTAATCAATTTCTCACCTTCGTAAATCCAGTTTATAACAACGAGAGGAGGAGCCTCTCTTCAGTATGTTTAGAGCGCAATCGAAGTTAGCCAATAGCGTGCGTACAAGCTTCTAAGTATTGTGGTTTGTGAAATGTGGGTAGTTATGTCGCGCGCCATGGGAATCACTTTTTGTCCGGGGACAAACCTAAATTTGTTATTTTTTCTAAAACTACGCTGAGTACAGCCTTCGCGTATTTTTTTGATCATATAACAGTTCACCCTTTACAGCTTTGATCACAGGAATTAATTAAATTCCTTTTATAAATTAGTGTAAAAAATATATTTTGTTCCGAAAATGTGTAAGGGACAGCCCACGGTAATCAAATTTCAGGGCTTTTACTTTTTTTTTTAGATACTTGCAGCTAAATATAACCTGATGTCTATCATGCATTAAGTAGATTGAACCTTAGACTAACAGGAAAAAAATACCTTTGGGTAGAATTTTTATGTTACGGGTAGTTTATTCCCCCAGACACGTAAAATTTTGACTCTCAGGAATCACCCTTAACCTTAACCTGTTGAGTAGGCGTAGGTGTGGTAGGTATGTTTGTAGGTGGTGTAGGTGTAGGTGGGGGTGGGTGTAGGTGGGGGTGGGTGTAAGGTTTAGGTGTTGTTTTTACAAATAGGTACCTCTTACTATAAACCTACCCTACCTACCTACCTCCTACTATGGAGCCTTTAATTGACTTTAAATTTTAAATTTCTTAAGGGTTAAAAGCATCATGTTGCATGCTCCTAGCGTAGTTAGCCTTAGTAGTCCTTCTCTAAGATATGTACTAATCCTAAGATCTAAAATGATTTTGTTCCTATCCGGAACTGACGACCATAATAATACTGTCATAGCAAAAATAGGAGGTAAATTAAAACCAACACATTCTTATGTAAAAAATATAATTTATTATTAAACAAAATATTAGAAAAGATCTTTTGTTCAGAGCGCCATGGACGCTCGCTCCATATTACAGTATTTTACACTTACAACTATTTACTACAATTATTTTAAGGTACTGATTAGACTGTACACCGCGGCCGGCCGCCATCTTGTTTTACTTCATGCATACTTATATCAGAATGTGGACGCGATAAAATTACCCAAAGTGTGTTAGAAGATCACACATTACATTAAAAAAAAAGTTCGCAAACGAAGTGCAGCTGTCGAACAGCATAAAATGAAAAAAAACAAAACGAAGTACAAATCTATGTAAGATATTCCTGAGTTCTCTACAAAATTTTATGAGGTTGTTTATCGCGTCCAAACCTAATCAAACTATACACTCGACTATGCCATTCGACCAGTCTGGGGATCGGTGCGTGTGATATGGCCTTACTGGTGGATCTGACTGGTCGACAGCGAATTATCTAGCTCCTACGCACTAAACTAGAACTGGATGCCGTGCCCTCTCAGGAAGGCGTCGATCTGCCCCGAGGACTGGCCTGCGCCCTCGCCGCGGGGAGCCACGTAGTAAAACTGAGGCGCCGGGGAGGCTCTGACGGGAGCCGCCTGGCTCTGGGCGAGTCGCTGTGCCTGCGCGCGCGCCGCCGCCCTGTCGCGCTGCAGCTGGCTCTGTTGCAGCTGCTGCTGCTGCGCGAACAGCTGCTGCGAGCTTTGGAACTGCGTCTCCGACTGCTGCCGCTGGTACACCTCCTGCGGGGTCTGGATCTGGTGTCTGAACAACGGAGCGGGAGCGGGAGATGCCGAGATCTGAGGCGAAGGAATGAATGGCCTCGCCGCCTGGGGCTGATGGACATACGGCTGCAGTCTCTGGTTCAAGTTCAATTCTCCCTTAGTCTGCGGCAGGGTCTGGAACAGCTGCGTGTTGTAGGATCCGCTCGAGGGATCGAACACCAGCTCCGTGGAGTAGAGAGGGTTGCCGCTGGGCGCAGGTGATGCACCAGATTTGGTCGGTGAAGCGGTGGCTGCGGTCGAAGATTGTTGGTTCTCGCGGTGGAACTTTGCAAATTCGGCGGCGAAGTCGATCTGTCCGGAGCCTGGTCTCGACGACAGGCCGGGCGTGGTGGCGATAGCTGGCGATGGGGATGGAGAGTAGTTCGGCTCGGGACTGTACTGAATCTGAGGCTTAGCAGTCACTTGCAGCAGTTGCGGTCTGAAAGTAGTCGCCGGTGGCAGAGCTCTCGCGGTGGTCACGGGCAGCGGTCGCGGCGTGATAGCGATCTGTTGCGACTGGTAGGCTGGACGTCTGATGGCTGGACGCTGAACAACTCGTTGTCTGATGTGCTGAAGGGGTTCCTCTTCGGCTTCGTCTTCATCGGCGTCTCTGAAATCGTTTTGGAAGTATGTCGTCGTGGGGGGTCTGGCTGTCGTTGGCCTGAGGGCCGGTCTGGTCGGATAGTTGGGCTCGGGGTCATCTCGCTCGGCGGATTCAGGAGCTCCAGGGCCGTCTTGGTCGTCGTCGTCGGGCTTGTTGGGGTCGCAGGGGTTGCCGGAGACGTAGGTGAACTCTCGCTTGTTGCCGTCAGGGTCGATGTACCCGTACTTGCCGCGGACGACGCAGTCGGTGCCGCGAGTCTCCTCCTTGAAGGAACCGTCGGCCGCTTCGTATCCAAACGTGAAACTGCCGTCATCGTTCACCTGAAACGAAGATAAGATTTATTACTTTCGTTCCGCTGACGCTGTAATAATGAGGTAGTAATCTGAGTAAATGATGGGTTTCTGATGGTAATTAGCTTCCGCTATGTCTGCTCGTACATTATGAAATAACGTGGCGTGCGGCGTGATAACACACCTAATGTTTTTGATTTGCATAATTTGGGAGCTGGCCGAATATTATTCAGATTTCGGAGCTTTAATTGAATTCTGCTATTGTGTTTGAAACTGGTACTCATCTGGCCATAACGATTGAAATTGCCAAAAATTAAACTAGGAAGACTAGGAAAGTGAACCTTAACCCACCTTGTTATAGTTCCTAATGGTCTGCACGGGAGGTTCTTTGGGCTGCTCCTGTCGCGGCGCCAGCTGCTGTTGTTTGACCCTGGGCTGCGGCCTCGCTCGTGGTTCGTACTCCTGGTCCACGCGGTCATTCTGACGGTATAGAGCCTCGTACTGGTCGGCTGGAACTAGGACCACCTGGAATGATATGAAGAATAACTGTTAAAATGTCATATTTAAGCCTAATGACTTGAAGTTGGTCTGTTATATTATTATAACCTTTTTTAAGAATGTAGCGTAGCTCAAAATGTTAATGGGGTTCTAAAATGGATGATTAACACTGTTTATTCGAACTAAATTATATTTCGAAGCCTTTAACGTATCTTTAAGATACGTTAGCGTTCTGTACACTAAGCAGTCTCAACAAATATGCAAGGAATTAAGAATAGGATCAGAAGGCAGAAAGGACCTAGAATCAGAAGTGCTGTCCTAGTTAATGCAGTGAAAGATAGTCTAAGGTAGTGAAACCTGCCACTGTTGACATCTTCAAATCGAGACGTAAAAAGTTTCTTTTTGCAAGCGTTTCTTGTCCACATCTCTTTCCATCAGCTGGAGGGGTCATTCACAAATAAAGTGTGGAGACGAAGTAAGGTAGTAAACTAGTAGTTTGCCTCGAACTGGGACCTCGCAGCCCAATTTCCGTGGTAAACCTTAGACTTTAGGCCTCGACAAAATATATCCTAATACAAGAACTTTAACATTAATATTAAAACTCAAAATACAAAAATTCAGAAAAATTTAAACTCAATAAACCTACGTACCGAGATTTTTAGAATATAATCATTTTTAGAGTTTCGTTCCTCTGAAGGAAAAAACAAAACCCTAATAGGATCACTTGGTCATCCGTATGTCTGTCAAGACCCATTTATACTCTACATCCCGTATAATTGTATATATTTACCATAATACACAGGTCTATGGCCGCTTGGTACCCGTAAAATTAAACTTCTAAGTTAACGTAGAAAAAAATACACCCGTTTATCCTTCAAAAACGTACCTACATTTTTTTGACCCTCTGAATAAATCAACATTCATAGGGAACTTGCCGTTACCATATATTTATGAAATTTGGCAGACTATAAGTAATTATTAGTTATTATTTAATATTTAGTGTTAATTCCGCTCTAAATATCTGAGTCTAACTAAGTTATTAAGAGATGGCGAGGAAGTCCAGCGGTCGGCGAGTGAACATTTCTCTGAGGATGCCTCGTGTAGAGGCGAAACACGTGTCAGCGTTGTAGTCTATTTTTGCGTAGCGTCCGGCAGCGGTTTGTCATCGTTGTCGTCGTCGTTTCGTATCCTTTGTTCTAGCTAAGTTTCGCGTAACCACATAACTAACACTAACAAATAGTTGTAACCCTTAATGCATGCATATGCGGGAGGGCGGGTGGTACACTCGGTGGTGGAATTAATACTAATTACTATTTTGGTAACGTTTGAATTCCTCGCCATCTCTTAATAACTTAGTTAGACTCAGATATTTAGAGCGGAATTAACACTAAATATTAAATAATAACTAATAATTGTTATGATGGATTTCCGCAAAGTAACGCCTAGTTCC
Source organism: Hemithea aestivaria (assembly GCA_947507615.1). NCBI lineage: Eukaryota > Metazoa > Arthropoda > Insecta > Lepidoptera > Geometridae > Hemithea > Hemithea aestivaria. The sequence continues at coordinate 17,726,562 of OX382330.1, forward strand.
ATAAATTAGACTATAAGTACATATATTTTAAATTCGGGAAAATTTCGGAAAGCTATACATTTGAATTAATTCATTTAAAAATGGCTGTATTTAAAGTACGTAAACATCGAAGTTAAGCAATATTATGTGCGTACGTATTTGGATGGGCGCGTACGTAGTGATCTCAACATTTGTTGACTTTTTTGGAGAGAGCCACCAGCGGCCCGCGATGCATTATGGTGTGCTCGTGCACCTTTATTGTTGAATGTGCCGGCACTCTTAAGTTTTAAAAAGTTATGCAGACAGACTACTCAAATAACCTTACTGCCAACGAAAAAGCAGAGGCTCTCAACTCTAAGAGTTCGCTTTGCTCGGTCGATGATATATGTATGTATTCAGTATTCATATAAATTATGTATTTAAATTATATTTTATAACAAAACGATTCAGCGAGTTTTTTTTATTCTATCACCACTTCTACAGACATTGTTACCTGATTATTATTGTTTATGGTCTCCACTTTCGTGTTTTGCCAGTGGCCGTAGCATGCCACACAGAATCCCGAGCAAACTTCAAGAGTAGAACTGTCATCCCATACATTCACAAAACTACAATCTATGGCATGACAGTTCTACGCTTGACATTTCAGCGGAATCTCGTTTGGCATGCTACGGCCACTGTAAAATATTATTTTACTTGACAGCGAGTTATAGTCCGGTACATTGTGTTCGGGATAATTTATACAAAATTTTAGGCAATGTGACGTAATTATTATCATCATAATAATATTATATTATAATTATGCCTATACTACTAAATCCAACTTTGGTTGCTTGCCATTAGCGATGGGCATAAAATAACGCTATTAATAAGTTTTTATTTTAAATAACTATTTTACTTTATTTTTATTTTACTTAAATTAAATAACGTTTATAAAAAGAAATGAGGTTTATAAAAAGATTTAAAAAAACAGCACAAAACGTGTACTTACCTACATGTATGTGACACCTATCTCAATAGAAAACTTTAGGCGGCCGGCCGGACTATAATTGACGCAATTATTGGTATGACGTAATGTACCAAAAAAATAATGTTATTGAAAATAAGATAAATTGCTTGAAATTCTCGAATTATTGGACTTTATCGCTATTAATTCTTTAGCTTGATCTACTTGCCTGCTTTTTCTTGCCTGTAGGATCTTTCTCAAACTTAATTCACCTAACAAATTGTGCAAAACATTATAATTTAGTCATCTTTATAACTCTACAACCCTTGGATCGATTTGGCTCATTTTCGAACATGAGAATTCTTTTAGCTTATACTACCTGATCGCAAAGTTCCATTAAGATTGGAACTTTGGTAACGTTGTAATTAAGCATTTTCTATAACTCTAGAACCCTTCGACCGATTTGGCTGATGTTCGAACTTAAAAATTCTATTGCCTTAAACCACGTATTTGCAAAGTTTCATAAAGATTGGACCATCGGTTTTCCAGTTATCGCGTAACAAACATACATACAAACATACACATTTGATAATATATTTATGTACGTTATAAAAAATGTGTGTATATTAGAAAAAAAAATATCAGAGCACCAGTTTTGAAATTATCGTCAGACCTATCGTAAAGACTTTAAGTCACCTATATCTTTGCAACCCTAAGGTCTATTTCGCTATTTTTTTCACTAAAATTATTCTACTAACCTATCTAACTTGTGTGTAAAGTTTCATTTAATTTGGATTAACCGTTTTCGAGTAAATGTCGATCAAACCTAAGCGCCAGAGGTCAACCGCTAAACTGGTCGAAACGCAGGCTTTTCGCGGCTCTCGACTCTAAGACCTCGCTTCGCTCGGTCGATAATAATAATAATTGGGGTTTATACTCCAACTCTCCAACAGAACAGGTTGCCCTACTTACACTGTCAGAGTCAAATTACAATTTATAGGTTGTGTGCCCAACCTATATGTTGCAGTTTCAGGTCACCGAGATTCCTACAAGGCCTGCAACATGACCTAACGATTGCCTCCTACATATCTTATAGGAAACAGCCGGGACCCACAGTTTTACGTACTTTCTGAAACACGGAAGCGTCCAGGCGAAAAGTTTTTGCAACACTGAGATTTGAACCCATGGCCTCCGGATCACAAGCTGGACGGCTGGAATACCACTGGGCCACGGACGCTACAAAGAAGAAAAGGTAAAAGTGAAGAGATTACCTGGTCTCCACGTTCCTGCGCCTGTTGCTCATAGTAGTCATCTTCCACGGGCTGTTGTATCCTCGGCCGGGAGCGCGCGCCAGCTGCCAGCTGCAGAACTGCCAGCAAGCAGAGAACCTGGAACGAACACATGGAGAGATTGAATAATCTGACTAGTTCTTTGCGGGATCTTAAACATCCTGGTACGAACTCTAAACTAGGCTTAGACTATGCCGTATAGTAAAAATTTGGGTCTTCACACTTGTTGGTAAGTTGTTATGCAAATAAACTTGGATTTTTTTGAAGACTTGTATTTGCAGGTGTCAAGTGACAAGTGACATATTATTACAGCCTGATGAATTCAAATGTGAACTGTGACGAGCACGGATAATAATAATTAAAGACCCAAGTTACTAATACTATACTGTCCCAAAATTAAAGACTCATCATACATGATGACATAAAATGATTACATTTTTAGGATAATAGATTTATTTTAAAAGTGTTATTAATATAATAGTGTATTTACTTGTTATTTAGACCAATTGAACGTTAATCTAAATCTCAATACAATCTACACTTATATCGTAGTCGTAGAAATGCGCGCGTTATTACGAATTCTCCTATAAATTAAATCGTGATGTAACGCAACTCAATCAGACCGTAACTTATTAGTATATGTAATAGTTTTATATTTATAATCTTGAACTTTATTTAACAGTTTTATAACTGTAATAATAATTTTATAATTGTGAAATATTCGGTTAATAATGTAACAAAACGGGTTTCCTCAATTAAGTAGCTAGAATCGATTTATAATAAGTTGTATCCTATTAATTTTTTTATTGGCCTATTTAGTGCATCAATTAAATACCTTTAACTTTTAAATATGCTCCATTTATAATTTTGGTGCAGTGGTTTGGAGCACTTTGATGTTTTTCTCAATAAAGACATATGCCACAAAAAAAAATAGCACTCCGGGAGTGCCGGCAGAAGTGAAAACTTCAATATTAACGTTGTGTTTAATTATAAGTATAAAAATACTATCATTTATGAGGTAGAATACAATGTTTATTTATTGCGCTATCGTACACAAATATGACAATTTATATGTTGTTATTTATAATATTATATCGTAATTTATATATTACATTAAATTTTATCTCTCAGAAAAATCGGGCGCGCGCTTGTCTAAGCCCCCTGTGCCGCCTAAACAGAGCAGCACACTCAGGCACGGTAGAAAGAGTGGGAGATACTAGTTCCTCTCCCTTCCCCTCGATCTTACGCTATTTCGATCAGCATCACGTGACCCTGACGCGAGTTTGAAAGTTTTTACCCATACAAAAAAAAGTGCTCAGCGCCGCTAAAGAAGTTTTCACTTCAAAAACTAAATAAAAATAATTTAAAATAAATTTTAATTTACTTTTTCTTTTTCTATAAACGACACTGAAGTAGAAATTGTAATAAAACTCATTTCTGACTATATCTTGACAGTTTTGCTGCGCAAAATGGAGTGGCGCGCAAGCTTTTGGAACTAATCTGGAGCCGCCATTATATATTGCCACAGCAAACAAAGTTATTGCAGCAGCAGCTTCTACGTCCATTTCGCGGCAGGTTTCAGGAACGATTGAGAGCATCCCGTGAATGTGGAGGGTACGACTTGTGCCGTGAATTCACAGCGAGAATTCGCGCGTGAATTCACGGCACTAATCTGGAGCCGCCATTACCAAGTTGGTTACTATTTCCGGTGGGACAGAAATTCCACAAGGCCTATAAGAAGTATTCTATAAACTTTCCAGCAATAACATTTTATATAGCCTTATACGGATATAAAACATTAAGTCATTAAAGCGGGAACGTAAGCATTAATAGTAAACAGTAAAACGATAATACTGGAGGTGTCACTCGACTGTCGCAAGGTCGGTCATTTACCGGCAGATGGCACCTTACGTCATAGCGTCCTACGGCGGTCATAATACAGCGTCATAATTACTGTTAGCTATGGGCGTGTCATGACACACATATAGGCTGTTCATTGATGCGAAGCGAGATGACGAAGCGGCGTAGTGGGGAAGGATGAGAATGTTATTTTTTTATTTATTTAATACACCAAAATAATAAATCTTAAAACTAAGTACCGGAGGTAGACTTCCTTTGCGGGAGGTCGACTAGGTGGGTACCACAACAGTGCCAGTTATTCTACCGCCTGAGCAGTGATGTGCAAACATTACTGTGCACAGGTAGGAGGGCACTGTGACTAGTGAAATTACTGGGCTGAAGAGTCTTAACATCGTATGACTCTCAAGTAAGAAGCGTTGGCGTAGTGCACTGGGTAACACAGCTAATTATGGGGAGCGTTGTCTCTTACCATCAGGAGAGCGTCTTGCTCGTCTTCTTACTTCGTTGTATAAATAAATAGTATAAACATCAATAAACCTACAAGTTTGTGCTGATGCGTACATTAATTAATTCGCTCACACTACAACCACATAGTATAGAGTATATATGTATAGAGGCATAGCTATTTCGGACACTACCTATGCATTTAATGTGTGAAAAAAATGTGCGTGTACCTAATTTAGTGGGGTCACGGTGTACCTACTAGAGTTACCTACCCAAAGGGTAACAACTGGACCCTATTATTTTAATTCAGGAAATTGCATCCCGAAGATTAATAAGCTTATGTTAGTCCCTACATTGTCAATATAAATTTGTCCTGTGAACGACGACGACTGGGACGATGGAAGAGATAAGTGCTGAACGGTTTTTCAACACTTATCTCTTCCATAATCATTATGTAGCTGTCTCAGCAAATTGCACAATTTTAGATACACAATTTATTTTCAAGATCATTACAATATTATATTAGTTACAATATTATTATTGTAGCGTCCGTGGCCCAGTGGTCATACGTCCGGCTTGTAAGCCGGAGGTCCTGGGTTCAAATCTCAGTGTGGCAAAGATTTTCGCCTGGACGCTACCGTGTTTCGGAAGGCACGTAAAACCGTGGGTCCCGGCTGTATCCTATAAGATATGTAGGAGACAGTCGTCAGGTTATGTTGCAGGCCCTGTAGTAATCTTGGCGACCTGAAACTGCAACATATAGGTTGGCCACACAACCTATAAATTGTGATTTGACTCTGACAGTGTAAGTAGGGAAACCTGTTCTGTTGGAGTATAAACCCCAATTATTATTATTTTAATTATTATTATTTGTTAACGGATGACTTACAATTTTAAATTCAGTTATATTATTTTATTACGAAGAACAGTTTTATTTGCTCTACCATACGACACATAAATTACATACTTTCTAGTACTTAATATTATTATAACTATTATAAGTTGATGTAATATGTATGTAAGGTTTTCACTCTGTATAATACGTATGTAAACAAGTGTGTAATTTACATACATACTCGTTTACATTAAACAAAAACAAAACAGGTTTGACCCAACTCCTAACCTACTTAACAATCAAAACACAATCTGCACGCGACAGCCTACGTTTAATTATGTACGCAATAATTACACTAATTACAACATTCTGCCCTACTTGTAGCATAGAATAAATAATAGTTTAACTATATGACATAATACTAGGGCGACCATTATGTAAACTAGAGCTAGGGCGCGGTCATTACGTGTCAGAATCCAAGTCAAATATGGTCACGATGTAATAGAATTTATTATGCATTACATTTTATACGCTTTCTTTATTTTATGTGTTGCTTAAAAGGCTAGTATTATGTTTTATTTAATGTATCACGATTACAAAGTTAATTAAAAAGGCGCAGGCTTAAATTTACGTAATCGCATCCTAAAATAGACAGCGAGAGTGCGTAGTTACTTAAAAATTGCATTTAAATAAAATGTAAATTTTATCTTTTAAATTTAAGACACTTGTCTTTATGTTTAAATGGGTACTAATAGTAAAAAATGCAAATAAAAGGTCTTTAATGTTATTTTAAGCAATTTAAAAAGATATTTGTAAAATAGCAGTAATCAAGTATGCCCATATTTGGCACGCTCGCACAATTCACACGCTCTGACATTTGCTTTAAGTGACAAAATTAGAGATGTCCATAAAAGCGGAGTGTAATGAGTTACGTCTGCCGGACTTGTCCCAATTTTCCCCGTTTCATGTGGACTCTAGTCATGCTCATGCATAAACAGTGAAAGTAAGGCCTTAATCACATTGAAAGCGTAGCAACGCGACATTTAATCGCGTGTAGTCATGCTATTTTCCCTAAATCTAAGCTGGACATGCCAAAACCAAGTGCATACAAAACATTGTCAGAAAACAGTATGCTGGCAGCCTTGTTGGATAGCAATACTCATGAATTTGATCAGATATACACTGAATTTTAGTCACACTTCTCTGCAAAAAATTTATTCAAATTTGGTTATTCGTCATCATCATCTCAACCATTGGATGTCCACTGCTGAACATAGGCCTCCCCTTTCGACTTCATTATGTACCGGTTGGAAGTGACTTGTATCCAGCGTCTTCCGGCGACCTTTATAAAGCCGTCTGTCCACCTTATGGGTGGACGTCCTTGGTTATCACTTTTGGCAAATCTGACTTTGTTTTTAAAAATGGTATTGAACAATGGTATTGGTACATTATAAACAATTATAGTGCCATTACAGAATGTAAGATTTCAATACAATTTTCACTTTTAGTTCCTAGTTTCGTAATTAATGTTCAAACAAATCAGAGCGACTAACGCCACTAAAAGTCGCGCTACAACGCTTCCAGTGTGAGCCAACCCTAAGTGAAACAACTAGAAAATGACGTCGAATTACATCTAGTGACGTCAGATACATTTTTTTTAACTTTAGACAATTGTAGAGTGTTCTCGAGTTATGAAAGTGATATTTTTACGTGGTATTGTCATCATGTGAATGAGTTTCGACATGAGATTGTGAATTTTTGTTATTGCCATCATAATTGGACCTTTCGGCCTTCTTGCGAGTGTTTCACTCCGGTTGGTAATAAGATGATTGCTTCATTAATTATAGCGTGTCAACACCTACTCGATTTACCCTATTGATGATGTGGGTAAATATGTATGTGTGTACATATCTACTTTACATCTATTAGACATCAGAGATATCTATCATAGCATACATAACTGTATAATTATTGTTTATTTTTTCCGCAATAATATAGAGGTCCTTTCTAAACGCTCTATTAGGTCACTCTATTAGTAGCTATTAATGCATTCTGCGTTTGAGTCACAAAATCTTTACTATTATCTGATTATGTATAATCGTCTAAATATTGTTGTAAGCTCTGAAGTATATTTGTATAGAATCTCTTTTAGATTAATATACAACTGGTCCAGCGATCCCTAGTGTAGCCATAACTTTAGTAAAGTTCAGGATCCATATTTTTTCTTTCCCAAAACATAATTTTTTTTATGTGCTACTTATTAGTACCTACTGCTTACTGTATTCGTGCATTGTGCATATTATTATGGATTTTAACATGATATTCGTTGCAATTTATCTACATTGACCATGACAATAACTGGTTTGTTATTGAACCGATAAATAAAATTATTCACGGTCACAACACAATTGTAATATTACTCATATATCTGAAAAATAAACTTTAATAACAAGGTGTTACCAAGAACATGATAAAACTTTCGGCGTGCGAATAATCACCTAACAACTTATAAAATCTACTTCATATTAACATTAAATATGCGAAATTATGGATGTTTGTGTGTTTGTTAAAGCTATACAAAATAAAACTATAATAAAGTAAGCCAATATATTATTGAAAACAAATATGCATGTAAACTTCTCAATGATTAAACAAAAAAAAAATCGTAATAAAAACAATCCCTACAAATTTCTTGCCCATTCCTCTTATCAGGGTGCTTTCCAAATGTGCGGTAGGGAGAAAAATAGAACTGAATAATTATTGCAAAGTTAATTTTATTAGCTTTTTAAAGCATTATCAACTGAACTGATTAAGCAGTTAAGTCAATTTGGACCTGGATTTACTGAACATAGCATGGTGCCGAAATATGGTCATAATGACTGCTCGTCGACAAACTTTTTATAGTGGGTGGTATATGAAGTAGATATACCTAGTATTTACTATGTTTCTTTGACCTTTAATACAGCCTTAAGGAATAAGGTCGCTGGATCAAGATTACATTGCAATAATAATATGTTAATCATGATCCAGTTTAGCTTTATCATCTTACAGCTTAATTAATGATAAATAACCGTTAATTATTTATTACGATTTTATATGTGTCAATATCATAGGTCATTAAAATAAGACTTAGTTTTTAATTTTATTTTACTTGTTATTTTAAATTACTGTCGTAAAAAACTTGTTTGAAAAAACACATTCTCACATTAATTTGTTATTACGAAATTAGATTACTCTCGCGACTTTACTGCTACTAAGAAATCCTTGCTAAGCGACACACTATTTAAGTGCCAAATTATATCAACGCACAATCTGCTCTGCTGTTTGAGCTGGGAGTATTTAAAATTCTAAATCTTTATTTGCAAATACATATAACTTTATTTAAATTTCGTTTATTAATTAATTAAAAGAAACAAAATGTCACCTCATATAATAAAACCTCCGCTAAAAAACATCAAAACCCAAACCGCCAGAAAAGGAAGCAGACATTTTTTATTAAACTCAAAAAGGGAACAATAATATAGAGCATGTTTTGCAATCACATCCTATATCTAAACCAAGGGTGGAAGGTTCTTGCAACTTTAAACTTATTATGTTTCTCATGTAAGTGACTACCATAAATCTTAATCCATATCCATATCCATATCCATACATATAATAAGAATGGAAATTTCTCCCCATTCATTGTGATCCTTTACTAAGGTGAACTGTGAAAATACGCATATGAACAAAACGACGCGAAAAAGTCGCTTGCGCGATCTAGATCGTAAAACATTTTGTCAATTTTTCCTAGGGAAACGTAAAATAAAATAATAAAATAAATAATAATCATTTATATCGGACACATCGCCCCTAATTTACATCAAAATTTTGAAGTAAAAGTAATAGAATATAAAGTAAATTCAATTCAAAAAAATCAAAAAGCAAAAAGTGCGACAAACTAAAAATACGCCATCTATCGATATGCCTGTAAACGAAAGTAGACCTTTAGTTTAATTTGGGCTAAATTTGTAAATAGTTTGTGTCACTGGTGAGGTGAAACAACACCACCGATTTGAATAAAATTTTCACTAATACGTTGCAGTTTTCTCTACTTGAACCTTAGTGTTGGTTTTAGTCAAATCGGTTTTTAAATAAAAGAGTTATATCAATCTAAAGATTTACTTATCTTATTATATAAAATCGTTCGTACACTTTCGTGCTATCAACGCACAGCCCAAACGGCTGGACGGATCGAGCTGAAATTTGGACAGCGTATTTTTTGGAAAACTTCATCGTGCAATAAGAAGCGATTTTGCGAAATTCCCCCGGAAACGGGAATTATTCCCGAAAAACGTTTGTATGCAAATCCGTAACCGCTGAACCGATTGAGCTGAAATTTCGTGAAATGATTGTTGGGATTGTGATTAGAAACTTTAAATACTTTTTATGTCAGAAATTTACTTTTAAGGGGGGTAAAGGGGGGGTCGAAGTTTGTATGGGAAATTTAGAACCGCTGATCCTATTGAGCTAAAATTTGGCAAAAAGGTAGTTTGAGTTGTAAAAAATGATATGGGATACTTTTTATTCCAGAAATCAACCTCTAAGGCGGGATAAAGGAGGTCAAAGTTTGAATGAAAAATCAGTAACTAATGACCCCATTAAGCTAAAATTTGGTTTAGATATAGCTTGAGCCTCTAAAAAGGATATGGGACAGTTTTTAACCCTGAAATTGGCCTTAGAGTGGAAGTCAAATTTTGTATAGGAAATCAGTAACCGCTAGCCCTATTTGATATGGATGTATGTAGTTAGACTCCAAAAAGGACATTTATTTATTGATTTTGAATAGTTTTTAACGCTCAAAAACATATTTTATAAAGAACACATACAAAATACAAACTTTTTTCCGATGTGCCACTATTTTACCCATTATGAAACTAGATGGCGCTGTTCGTCGTTAAAACTCGCAAGCGATTTGTTGGACATGAGTACCTTTTTAAACGACTTATGAAACCAAACCTTCTTGCTATTATGTAGTATTATTTATTAGTATTATGTTTAGTTGTGCATGCTGTGGCATCCTATAATTGTAGGATCACACAGACTAAAGACATAATAGCCTTAAGACTTTTAATTGTAATGTGTTTCCTGCGTTGGATGTCCTTAAATAAATAAATTATGCCAAAGGGCGGTCAACTATCCATGTCGTTATTCCTGAATCCTAGAGTTTTACAGACTGCGAGTCAAAAATTTAACACTTAATAATTACTATAAAATTAATGTAACTTTAAAATACCTGATATTAATTATTTTATTACATACCATATACCATATTTGTTGAATAATTTTATAAATAACTAGCTGACCCGGCAAACGTTGTTTTGCCATATAAATAATTAATAGGAATGATTAAAAGTTAATATGAGAGTTACACTGAGATAGCAAAATAATAATTGTTTTATTATAAATATATAATTTTATTATAAATCCGATTCTCACAGATACCGGATAAGCACAAAAAATTTCATCAAAATCGGTCAAGCCGTTTCGGAGGAGTATGGCAACGAAAACTGTGACACGAGAATTTTATATATTAGATATATTATATATATTCACTTTAAAGTTCCATCACATAATCAGAAAAATCATTGTCCTTAATTTTATGTTGAGTTTGTCTAATTGAATTATTATTATTTTATTAACTTTATGTGAGTAAATTCGTTTGCATGCCTTATTTAATAAAAGTCTTCGGAAGTTCTAAAGTTATTTTTTTTGTTGAGGTGGTTTTTAGGGTTCCGTAGCCAAATGGCAAAAACGGAACCCTTATGGATTCGTCATGTCTGTCCGTCCGTCCATCCGTCCATGTGTCACAGCCACTTTTTTCCGAAACTATTAGAACTATACGATTGAAACTTGGTAAGTAGATGTATTCGGTGAACCGCATTAAGTTTTTCACACAAAAATAGAAAAAATATATTTTTTGGGCTCCCCATAGAACTAAAACTCATTTTATTCATCAAACCCATACGTTTTAGGTATCTACGGATTACGGATAGGTCTTCAATTATTGAGGTTTCTAATATCATTTTTTATTATTTTAAACGGTTTTATTTAGCTCACTCCGTTTGTTTTATTATTTTTTATTCTTGGGTCAAATTTAGTAAAAAAAAATCGCAAATTTGAAATTTCGCCCTCTTCCTGTCAACCGATTCAAATGAAATTTGGTGTACGCCTTTGGTTCTGGTGACAATATAATTACGTATATTTAAAATTATTTTAAATCCAAGATGGCCGCCGCTACAAAAAAGCGGATTACATTTTTTTTTCCAATCAATATGGGTATCAAATGAAAGGACTTGATAACTAGAATACAGTGCACTATACAAAATAAAAATCAAAGATGGCACTCGCTACAAAATGGCGGATAACCAATTTTTTTAATCTCATCAATATGGGTATCAAATGAATGGGGTTGACATGTTGAATACAGTGTACTAAAAAGCTGAAAAATAAAATCGTGAGGCACGTTAAATATCTAAATTCTAAATCCCTAATATGAACATTTAAACTGAAAATTGTAGAAAATAAAATTGTTCTTTACTTTTTGTGATTTTGTTGTTAATTGGAGACTCTTAAAAGGCCTGGAATAGCTTTTATTACAGAAAGGGAGAAAGGGGGATCGGTGTTTTTATGGGAAATTAGTACCCGCAGCTCTAATTTTGCAGAAATTCGAAATAGATACAGCTTGAGCCAAAAGAAAGGACATAATTGAGATAGTCCCTTAGTCTTAGTTCCTTAAGTCAACAATGCATATAGGTGAAAGGGCCTTTCACCTTCCCTCACTTTTAAGGTCAGAGTTTTATGGGCATACCTACAGGAACCACGGAATCGATTTGAGTCTCGGGAATGATAGTATGAGGCATGAGGAACCGATTTAGCTTAAATTCCCAATATAGATAGTTAAAAGGAAAACAAATAGTTTTATGGAATAAGGAATTCTGGAAAAAGGAATCAATAGCCGCTAAATTGATTTAGCTGTAATTTTGTATTAAAATATTTTGAATTCCAGGAAAGTAACACAGGATTGTTTCCTGTGGTAGCGAAAAAAAACTGCATAGAAATACTTGGCTCGATTTTCTTCGCTATCCAGAGCGGGAGGAAATATAACTATGTATACTAATTCAACGCCGCGGGGATGGAAATCAAATCAATTTCGAAATAGCTGCAACAAAATGAAATTTAGAACCGTTGACTCTATCTATTACGCTAAAATTTGATACAACCTTTAGTTTGAGTCATAAAAAATGATACGAGACACTTTTTATCCCAGAAATCAACCTTTAAGGGGAGGAAAGGGGGGGATGCAGTTTGTGTAGGAAATCGGTAGCCGCTTCTTCGTTTTAGCTAAAATTTGGTCAACGTATTCTTAATATAACGTAGGCGACCAATAAGGAGGGATTTTGTGAAATTCCCAGGAGAACGGGAATTATTTCCGAAAAACGTTTGCATGGAAAGTTATTGAATAGTTTTTATGTCAGAAATTAACTATTAGGGAGAATCAGTATTACAGGCAGGAGGAAGGAGAGTCAGAGTTTTAATGGGAATTCAGGAATCACAGAATTGATTTGAGTCGTGAGAAAGATAGTGTGAGAAATTGGTAACCAATAATTATAATTTAACTTAGGTTTAGGTACATTACAGTAGAGATAAGTTTAAGGGTTACCGGGAAAGGACCACAAATAGTTCTAATTCCTGAAAAGAGGCGTGAAAATTTGTGAAGACAATCAACAACCGTTAAACCGAGATAGTTTGACCTCCGGGAAAGGACACAGGACTGGTTCCTGCGATAGCAAAACAAAACTTCATAGATATACCCAGTCCGATATTATTCACTACCCACTGGGTTAAAACTATTTTACGCTCACAAAATCGCGGAGATGGAAATACAATCCTAAATGGCAGCACCAAACTTTCGCTTTATTGACTGTCACGCGCAACGAAGTGCGCGCGGGTCAGCTAGTGAGGAATAAAGGTCTTTAAACTGAAAGTGAAGCCAACATTTTTGGATGGTATAGTTCAAAAAATAAACATGGTAAATGTTTTAATTTTTATGATAAATGTTATACCACTTTTGAATATTTTACCCAAAGCTGACTGAGATTTGATGGGGCTTTGTTTTGTTCCTGACCGCGTCCTGAGCGTCCGCTTTAAATGAGTGCGTACGAATTCGAACATTGTAAATATTCCGTCCATAATTCCTGCGCGTTCTTTCAGCTGTGTGACATCAAGTACTTTAAGTCCTTATTGTTTTCCATGACATTCCGTCCAGTATTTCTTCGTCCATGATCTATGCAAGCCTGCCCAACCTCCCGCGGCAAAGCCATCAACAAGGTGATCAAGCGATCGATATCGCAGGCTCACCTAGAAAGCCCACAGACTATAAATATGTCAGTTGAGTCATTATGTCCCGGGGGTATAGCCTACATTATAGTATAACCTCTATATAAGTGATGACATGATTAGGATTAATAAATAATGGAGTTTATTAACATACGGTGTGAAATTATTAAGGCTGATATAAATAAAAGTATCTAATAAATAATTGCAAGTAAATAAAATACGTAACGAGCTCGTTTTCAATCAGCGAGAGTATGAAAACCGCTCTACCGACTTCAATAAAATTAATACAAAATAGTGTTTTCCATATTGTTTCAGGCGTCGCGTTGTCGAGTAATTGGTTTACATAGTAGGTACATATTATGAATTTAATTGGAATATGTGTATTTTGTTATAAAAAAAAATCAAATCCCTGGGTTCAAATCTCAGTGTGTGACAAAAGTTTGCCTGGACGCTACCGTGTTTCGGAAGGCACGTAAAACTTTGGGTAATTTTTTTAATAATATAATTTCTATGCAAGCGAGCTTCCTTACAAAAAGAATAAAGCATAAATTAGGTTGTTAGTATTTTATTTAGCCTAGATATTTAATAGATTAAAATATCTAGCACTAACATTAAATTTGATCGACCTCAGCCTTAGTTCTAAACGTGGTCAATCATTAGTCAGTACCTAGGCATTGTGCAACGCCTAAATCTATTACTCAACTAAAGAAAGTCAGACACATTGAAAATATTAAATAGGCACTTTGAATAGACCAATGTAATACAAGTTGTAAGAAAATATAAAAAGTTAGTAGGTTAGCTTTAGCAAGTGACTGTGTTGACATAGTGTCATGTCGTCAACTTTACTCGCTGAGTGTTTTGAGCATAACATTGTAACATTATAAATTATATATTATACATACACACACATTATTTACATTACACACACACACACACATTATTTACGACGACCTCTGTGGCGCGGTGGGCTAATACCCGCCTGCTACGCAGAGGGTTGCGGGTTCGATTCCCGCAAGGGACAAATGTTTGTGTGATCCACAGGTATTTGTTTCTGGTCTGGGTGGTTTTTCAATATCTACAATAAGTATGTATTTACAAAAGAAAAGTATATAAGTAATGTATCCGTTATCCTAACCACCATATTACAAGCATTAAGTTGCTTAGTTTGGGGTTAGGTGGCGTTGTGTGAAATGTCCTGAAATATTTATTTATTTTACATTATTTGGCAATATTTTTTTTTCTTTCTTTCTTTCATAATATGAAATCTACCTATAATTGGGTGTAATCTACCTATGGTACTTTTAAAAATGTACTATTAGCTACTAATTTGTGTGCAGAGTAATAGGTCAGTCAATTTAGCATAAAAATGAAGCAAATCGCGGAATAAGACCACCTGGTGAGCTCAAATTTTTGAATTATAGTTTCATTGAGGCGTTCTGAAAGTTATCTTAAAAATTACATTAAATATGTCAGGTTAATAATAACATTTTTGTACGATTATCTTGGTTTACTAACCTAAGGTAAGACTGATCTCTAATTTTACTGGATTATAATTGGGGTTTACGAGGCTTTATATTTTTGAGTAACAGGTTACTCTACCTACGCTATCAGGGTCAAATCACAATTATGGGCTGTGTGGTTAGCCTTTATTATGTTGCAGTGTCAGATAGCCAAGATTACTAAAAGATGACCTAACGATGGACTCCCAGATATCTTATGTTCCCAAAAGCCACAGCTGTAGGTAAAAATACACACCGGTCCACTCAACTTCGAAACCATTCATACAACACTGATATGCGCTTTAAAAATAGCCAAATTACTCACAAAAAAGAAGCTGTATTAAAGAGCAATGTTCATCAATCATCATCAGATCATCGTGAATGCGATCATGACAAATGATTGTAAAAACATCATTCTATGATCAGTCACAATTGGTCATAACGATGCATTGTTAGCAAATGAGCCGATAATGTTGCACCACTATAATTTGTTTGAATCGCTGCACTCTGTTAAATATAAAATTTAAGAACAACAAAAATATTCTATATATGTACATTTATTGTATAAATATTTATTTGCTAAAAATATTTTTTGAAGTGAAGAAAAATATCATTTTAGATTTTTTGATAGCACTGTAAATTAAAATAATGATCATCAGTCTTTCTTTTCACTATTAATGCATAATAAAAGACTATATATTTATTTATATTTGTCTTTTATAAATGTGTTGACAATCTATTCCCGTAGCCAAGCAAAAATCGCTTGCGGCTAGCGATAAAATAAATGTAATGGGATGATAATAATTACTGTTTGCCACATGGGACTGGCTTGACGCTTGACTAGGGGCATATGGACCTGGAAATTTAAAAATACACATATTTTTTAAACGAATACTATTATTTAATATACCGTCAAATATCCGGGTATGGGCTATGTTCCTGTGGTCATAAGTAAATATTTCAAAGTTTTTGTAACACAAAGTCATAAGAAGCAGTATTGTAATAATATTAAATATAATGTAACGCAGTTTTTGCCGTTGGCTAACCAGTACTTGTACCTACCTACTTATATTACCACCTGGCCACATTCCGATGCAATACTTATATTATTTTAAGTAGAACCTCTTTGGGCTCGTAATAGTTTGCGTGTCTACTGAAGCATACCAGTAAAATTGTATAAAAATGTATGTTTAATTAATTATTTACATGCTAACGGCACATATGAATTAAATTCAACGTCAAATGACTATTTTTATAGATTTTAGACTCTGCCGTCTAAATTGGACAGAACTTCAATTCCGAAAGTACCTCTATGAGAAGAACGGGCAAGAAACTCAAGGATTTTTTTAAATATGCGTATTTTTGTTCTTCTTAGTTACATTTATTACAAGTTGTTGTTATTGTTGTACAAGTTGTGGTTGGTGTTTACAAGCATCAGTTGGTTTATTACTACGAACAAGGGGTAAATAATTTATTTCACCGTAGGTTTATTATGCAAACATTTTTGAGCATCTTTGTCTTTAATGTTATCCACATAAGATAGGTATAATACCTATGTACGTAGATATTTTATTCCACACCACACAAAAAATAAATACATTAAAAGCAGGGAATTATTGAAAAATTATAAATATCAAGCGGTCTTCCTATTTAATATATTAGCTAGCTATCTTTAAAATAAATCGTTTGTAAAATAAAATCAGTTTCAGCCTGCAAGGCCTAGAGTTCAAAGATCTACAGAGGTATAAGTATGAATAGAAATAACGTTGATCCATCTCTCTAGCCCTTATGAAAGCAGACCAACGATGCATTGTTACAAGCAACAAGTACCACCAGCATTATTGTGCCAATTTCATATGTCAGGGCTGCATACAGACAGACATGTTGAAAGATACAGGTGTGGAGGAAATTCGCAAACGACAAATAAATAGCCACTATCAAACCACAATTTGGATCTTTCGACATTATTTGTACTGAATTAATATCTACTTGTTAGGAAATTCTTGTCACATTTTTGTTTTTAGTGTAATTTTAGCACCCGGCTCCACTTCGTGATTATATGGAAATTGTTATCATTATATACCTCTAAGTTATGTTACCCTTTGACCATGACATCGCGTATTGTTAAGCGACGACGTGGCCGTAGATGATAGCAGATTAAACATAGAAGGCGGGATACATTTCTTCCTGGCTTCACTGAACATATTGCAGGAATATATCATGTACATAATAGCCGCCTGGCAACATTGACACATAGACGTAAGATGAGGATGTTTTTTTCTGGTTAATCCCATCATGTGAGGTGTCGTTAAATATGTATCTATTTTAATTTAAAATTATTCAGGTGTTGCAAAGAAACTTTGCCGATTTAGTATTCTGTTTGAAAGGTATTCAAGTTTAAAACTTTTTCTTAAGCGATTAATTCTGATGATGTTTTATACATTCATTTATAATTATACTATAATTATTAATTATTCAAACAATTTATGGATTATCCACGACTAATTCCAGAAACCTAATAAGTAAATTCCACCACGTATTGCCAATGGCTAATAAAATACAGATCAACAGTAAACCCTGGCGAATGCTAACAGCTTTCCCTGAGATGTTAGATCAAGTTTAGAATAACTAATGATACTATTGGTATGCTCTCCGTACACATAGAAAGTGAAATTGGTATTTTATTGATAATAAATTATTACTTAAACGTACCATGCTGTTTAGTTTAAGAATTTCCATCGACTTTACTATTAGTAAGCTTGCTGTGACTATGACTCTACTAACTTGATTACTCATAAAAAGCAAAACTGGCAAATACACGAAACTGTGAGACCATACATATCCCGTAATGATAACAGGCAGTCTGTCTTAAGCGAGTAAATTGTATAAAGAACCCGGTTTAAATAGTTGTGAACATTTGACAATATGATTTTGAAAACTACCGTGAGTGTTATCCATATTATAAAAACGACACGGCTGTACTCACGTTGACTACTTGTTGAGATACGTCTCAACCACGGTTTCGGACAATTACGATGTCCTTCATCAGGAGTTCACGCCTGCAGTAACCGACGCATCGTCGTCGTCGTTCGTGGTTAAGACGTATCTCAACAAGTAGTCAACGTGAGTACAGCCGTGTCGTATTTTTATAATACATTTGACAATAGTCTACATACCTATCCACCTCAGTGGGCCTAGCATGGACATTGTGTAGCTGACATGTCAAACTGTCATCCCCTACATTCACAAAAGTACAATGCATTAGCTGACAGTTCTAATCTTAACATTACTACGGGATCCCGAACGCCATGCTACGACCACTTTATTATTATTAATTCATGTCAAAACGACTCGTCGAAAAACTAAAAACAATAAATTCATTGTCAAATTCAAATCAATATAGAAAAACTAGCTCATGCTCGCGACTTTGCCCGAGTTCAGAAATCCTTTCTTAGCGGATGTCTACGCCTTAAAACCTACCTGTATGTCGAATTTTAACTCAATCCGTCCAGCTGTTTGGGCTGTGCGTAGATAGCTCAGTCAGTCAGTCACTCTTTCCTTTTATATATTTAGAAGAAAGAAGAACAACAGCGACGCCGGACTCCAAAGCAATTTGGGTACACAATCCACACCGGGGGTAGACTTCCTTTGCAGGAGGTCGTCTAGGTGGGTACCCCAACAGTGCCAGTTATTCTACCGCCTGAGCAGTGATGTGCAAACATTACTGTCCTTCGGTAGGAGGGCACTGTAGCTAGTGAAATTACTGGGCTGAAGGGTCTTAAACATCTTATGACTCTCAAGTAAGAAACGTTGGCGCAGTGCACTGGGTAGCAATGTGCTAATTATAGGCAGCGTTATCTCTTACCATCAGGAGAGCGTCTTGCTTGTCTTCTTACTTCGTTGTATAAAAAAACATGCAGTGCCTCTATATACGGAAGAGCATGCAGTCAGTCGTGGAGACTGTCACGCGATCTCTGTCTCAGATTAAACAATAATTGCCAAAACATTAACTTATGTAATATGTTATGTTATTGCTATGAGTATTATAAATGCGTAAGTGTTTACGGATGTAGAGCATATTTGGAAGAATTCATGTTGTTATTTTATAACACATATTTGCATGTCACTAAGGTAGAATATAGCTGACCACTACACACTGTTTTTACTAACTAGACTAACCTACATTCGCTAATAAAGATATTTGTATTAGTTCATGCCTAAACTACTGATTAATCGTTTTGGAGATATTATGTGACGATCGTACGTAGTAGGTTTGTCGATCTTAATATATTTTTGATACGTAAGTACACCTACATACAAACAAACGTTCCTGAAATTTGGTTCGGTTGTTGGTTGGGGTGTGGTGGTTTGGTTTGGTTTGTTTTTTTTTGGTTTTCGTTTCTGGTTTTGGTTTGGTTTTGTTTGGTTTAGAAACTTCAAAGTTTTGTCCTATGGCCTATGTAAATTTCTCGCAATTCCTACGATGTTGCTTACTGCTTACGGACATATTGAATTAAGTTTCTTCTTCTATTTTTTAAGTTAATGTAATGAAACATATCTTACGGCTCATCAATGCCAATCAATCATACTTTTGTTTACAAGTTTTTATTTAAAATTAGCGGTAAGTAAGTATCTAAACCAAAGTATGTTATTTGAAAAGTTTAACAGGTTGTCCAAATAAAGTCATGACCTTTTGAAACAAAGTGGCTAATTAATCATAAATAATAATATGTTTGATGTAACCGATATCTCTACATCTTCGAATCTATTGAGATAATATTATATATGTACCTACTGCTTACATATTATTTATACGTCTGTGGGTAAATGATAAAAAATAATTGGAGTCTATACTCCAACAGAATAGATTACCCTAAATACACTGCCGGGTCCAATCACAATCACAATTATACGAGTAGGCTGGGTGGCCAAACTATACGTTGCGGTTTGATGTCGTCAAGATACTACGCGGCCTGCAACATCGACTAGACTGTCCTAAATATCTAATATTTATCTAACAGCCATATATATCTAACAGCCGGGATCGATACGTCCCTTCCTAAACTTAGGTTTGAACCCTAGCCCTCTGGATTACAACCAAAAGTTACAACAACTAAAAACTGACAATTTGAACAAATAGGTACGATTTGTGATACCCAATAATTCTTACTCCCTGTACTTAAACTACGGATCGTGAAATTCAATACAGAAGTTCAACAAAAAAGATATCGCGATTTAGTTGCGGAGGTTAACACTCAGTTTCGGTTAGTGTGACATGTACTATAGAGTTAAATGTACTTAGCTGCAATTTTTCCTTTTAAAACGAGCCAGCATATCGGTTTCAACGTAGAGTTTAGTCACAGGAATGACGTTAGAAAGGATCTTAAGACCGCCAAGGTTGACCCGCGTCCGTACAAGCCTAGTGCGTTCTTAATGAACGTATCCGAAAATAGAATTAAACTTTTCCATCGAAGATTTTGTTACTAGCATAATAACAACTTGGGAATCTTCAAGGCACAAGTGAAATAGGTTCCTATTACTAGGCGTGTACGTGATATACAAACGTAGGCCTATTTATTTATAAAAAATACTAGGCACTAGGCATGACGAAGTACTGGATGCCAAGGCTCTGCCGATTCCCAATCCTTCATCACAAAGACGATGCGTGAGTGCCACCGGGTTGTTTTAGTGGGTATACCCGTGCAGTCGCTCTGCACGAGGAGTCCCACATAACCTTCCCATACCCCCGTATGGGAGGGTATGCGTAATGCATTTTTTCCCGGCGAAAACACTAATATCAGGGTGACTGGCGCAGTCCAGTTCCACGTGCAATTTTCTTTTGCAAAACACTGGGTGACTCCCATTTCATATCAATCTATTTTATGATTGATTGCCCATTAGGGCAATCTGAATGTTAACCATCGTATTGTCACTCACTCATTGTCGCAAATAGGCTCTATTTATTACATAAAAACAATTATAAAGTTAAGTGATGTTGTTGAATACAGCATAACTTTATTTATTTAATTAATTATTATGTTAGTATTGCATAAAAACCTTTAAATTGATTTATGACAAGAACACATAACTGTATCACCCATATATCACATTTATAGCGGAAAACATAATAAATTATATGAAACCAACCATCAACTTCACTTGACATTTCATAAATGTCATCGTATTAATCATCTGCTATTAATTAACTTTATTATTAACATTCCCCTTGTTTTTTCCGAAAATTATGATATTTTAATATTTAAATAGGAAAACATCAAAAGCTCCGACAATATGGAAAATTATAATGATACAAAATAATATTATCACTCGTAGATGTAAATGCAAGTAGATTAAAAGCTGACGACAGATAGAGGCGGAACGGAGCTGTAAAGCGGTCGCGATCTTCAATTTGTTCCTGCCCGCGTTAACTTTATATAATAATAATAATAATAATAATCGACCAACATCTCGAGAGGCTCGCGTTAGACGGTTGGATCAAGGGCCTGATACAGAAGGCGGTAATCCTCGACACGGCACGCATTGTCCGGAGGTTCCTCACCCTGCGGCCCTGACCACCGGCAGCTTGGGCTCTGGCCCCGCTGACGGCGGGTTTTCTAGGTTAGGTTTTTTACAATGTTTTTATGTTTTGTATATATCTTTTATTTATAGAAATATTGTAAAAAATGTAATTTAAGAATGAAAATAAATATAGAGAATAATAATAATTACCGCAGGGCAGCTTATGGCAAGCTGTTGGGGAGTAGCGACCCCACGGACCCGAGCAACCGCAGGGCAGCTTATGGCGAGCTGTTGGGGAGTAGCGACCCCACGGACCTGAGTGCTCCCGGGGGAGGATCCTGTTCCTCATCTCCGGCTTGCCTTCACCGGCCGGCCGGAGTGAACACTGACGAGGAACAGTCCCCCACCTCTGTGCTTGCCTTGATTGGCCGGCCAGAGTGGAGTCGCGAGAGCTTTTCGCTCGGAGGGAGGATGTGAAGCATAAGTGGCGAGTTGGCCTACGTGTTTAAAGTCCAGGGACACCTCTCCCCCTCCAGCCACTTGCACCAACGTTGCCCTTCTCGTCGGCTATGTAATGCCGGCCTTTATGGGGGCCCGTTTAGTGAGTGGCGAGTCATCACCTGCCCATATATTTCCTAATGGGACGGAAGTGGCAGGTGCCGTAGTTCTAGCAATAGTCTCATTAACCATCCATTTAGAATGCACATCCATAGCCTAGTTCAAGTAGTTTCCATTAATCAGCAATAGTCCTGTCACTTGGCGGAGACTGTCTTTGAGCCCATTTTCTATGGATGGACTCACAGACAGACTCCAATAAGTGTCACCCATTACATTTATATTAAAAGCTCAAAAGGGCCTCTGCGCGTTGGACTTTTTTGTCTCCGTGTAAGCCTATAAAAAGGCCCGGGCTTAGCCCGTGTTTAAGAGCGACATAATAATAAATCATTTATTTTAGGCAATAGTACACTGCCACAGACGCAGTGTACCAGAGGCCCATATCATATATACCTTACAGACTAACATACATAAAATTTTTATAAACTTAAAAACTAGGTCACACGTAGCGCCGGCGACGTGTTGCGCGCAGAGTCAGCAGGAAGTCGACCTCGAAATTTCCGAAACACGACTCCCTGCGGCCAGAAGTCCTCCTTCATGAAGGTCGGCAGACGGCTGGTCGGAACCCTCACCACGAAGGAATTAAAATTCGTCTTGTGGCGAGTTATATGTGACAGGTTGCGTACAAATTCGAACATTACAATAATTTCATCCCGGACCGCGACCGCTTGTATGGAAAGATAACCGTACAACAATTCTCTCTGATTAGAAGGATATGGTGACCTAAGAAAGTAACTAGATTCATAAGACTTAACACCCGGGAAAGTTCAGAGTGTAGCAGTAGAGTAGACTACTAGTGACCTTAATAACATGGTATCGCTTAAAATCAAGCAAATTTGAGAAGTTTTGTTCGCGAGAAAAACGTGAAGTTTTTAGATTAATTCTTATGTAACATATATAACAGAAACAAGAAACATTCACAATAATAGATAGATCAATCAGCATCAAACAAACAATCGTTATTCAATAGTATTTGCACATGTACGAGTACATTACATTGTTGTTCTAAACTCCATTATGTAAGCGCTGTGTTGACATGTTTCTTATTGTAGCTATCTTTTTGATTAGTCGTGGTTTTATAGCTTTCACGGCTTCTCTGCTGAGAAGTACCTAGATAGAATTATATATTACGATTTTTAAAACCATGCGAGAGACATTAACCACAGCTCTATCAAATATGCGAAAAATTGCCATAAAAATCGGTTGGAGGGGTTCGATTTGACAACAATTTTTTTACTAGATATTTCTATATATAATTTTCTTACTAATAGGTTAACCCCATTTCTCGCTATGGATCGCGCGAACTGTAACATTCCCAAAAAAAATACCTTCTTAATGAGAATTTAACATTTCTCGCGAACAGTTGTGCCTAGGGAATCGCCTGCTTTAGATCACCCTAACTTCGCATAATAATAGACAAAGAACAGTCTAAACCGGCCACCCACCGAGTAAATACATTGTAAATGGTGAAACAATAAGAAGTAGGTACGTTACGTGCTTATTACCGCCAAGATCAAACGATGCCTCCGGGCATGGTTGCATCACTGACCTTCATCGCTGACCGCTGGTAAATGCGAACCACTACCACACTACATTAACCGGTACCTATGTACTGGGCACACCCTTTGAGATATTTTTCTAGCAGAATGATATTTATATTAAAACTGATTGATAGATCTCAATTGAACATCACGATTACAATATGTAAAACTACTAAATATCTGATTTATCTATACTTTCAGCTCACACAGCTCAAACAGCTGAACGGATTTGCTTGAAATTTGGAATGTAGACAGGTTTTATAATGTAGACCTCCGCTAAAAAAGGATTTTACCGCGCGGGCAAGCTAATTAAATTTATAAAACACATTTAAAATTTAAATTAAGGGTCACAATTGTTTTATCGCTAATATAAGAGAAGTTAGCCAAGCAACCGTGCAGTGAAAGGAAAAAATATTTTACATGGAATATTTCGGTATATATGGCATGACGAAGTAACAGTATTGGTATAAAAAATGTCACAGAATGGAATACATACGAGAAGAATGGGGTTTCTCCAATTGCATTGTTAGAGTCAATCCATTGTGGGTCATACCTTCAATAACTCTTATTTCAAATTTCTAACTCGGTCTTAGAAATGTGTAGTGTATAAAAGCATGACTAACAGTCCGATCTATCAAAGCACAACTTAACCCGGTGAACAAATTGAGTTGAAATTTGTCAAATAGATAAATAATGTATTCGTAGACTCGCGCTAAGAAAAGATATGTCAACTGGAATGAATCACCGTAAATATTAAGCTAGTTTTCTTAACAATAAATATTGATATTTAATAAATAATTATTATAATGGATTTCCCCAAGTAACGGCTAATTCTACCTTAATTTTTTTGGAATTTGGCGCCTAATAGCTTATGAGTGCCCATGAGTTTGCCAAGTGAGCTAGTTTATAAAGTTGGACAAATAGAAAGTCAAGCTTTAAAGCGTTCGCCCTATCAAAGAATTTGTCTCTTGTTTACGTAACCATGGCAACCAGTTGTGGGGCAACCGAAGGGCAAAATGTGGGGCACATGAGCCTAGCCCTGGCTTAAAGGTTAAGTATAACCACTACCGCTTCAGGCTTGACTAAGTTATTAAGTATAGGTTGTTACTAAGTAATTTTAACGTTGTCAACTTACAAGTCTGCTTGAATAAAAAATAACTGACAAAAAACGCAACACACGAACGAAGACTAGTGAAATTACTGGGCTGAAGGGTCTTAACATCTACGACTCTTGAGTAAGAAGTATTGGCGCAGTGCACCTAGAATTTTACATTTTTGTGATATCCGGGGTAGCACTGTACTGATTATGGGCAGCGTCATCTCTTACCATCAGGAGAGCGTCTTGCTCGTCTTCTTACTTCATCGCATTTTTAAAAAAAAGTGGCAGGCCAAAGTATTACAGAACTATCTGATAAGAAAATAGGCTAAACAATTATGGTAGCAATGCAATGTCGGTTTTCTTTGAGACAAAATGCGCCATTATGATCCATCAAAGAGCACATAAAACGATATATACCCACGCTTTCGACGCTACACCTACGCTTTTATGTACTCTGAGAGAGTTATTGTCTGAATAATGAGGATAGAAATTGTTTTATTTCACTTTTTTTTTCATGCAGCGTAGGACGTCCACCCACAAGGTGGACAGACGACCTTATAAAGGTCGCCGGAAGACGCTGGATGCAGGTCGCTTCCAACCGGTATATATGTAAGTCCAAAGGGGAGGCCTATGTTCAGCAGTGGACGTCTTACGGCTGAGATGATGATGATGATGATGACTTATTTTTAAACTAGCTGTAAGCAATTGGTGTTATCCCAGAGTAAAGCTACCAACACACTTAATATTAGCTCAAATAGTTTATCTGCTTCAGCGTGAAAGGGTACCAAATAATCGCCTATACTTTCGTATGTACACAAACTACCTTTAATCTACCTCGATAGTAAGTAGGAAATAAGAAGATTTTTTTAAAGGATCCCTTTCCTTTTTATTAAAAGAAAAACCGCTCCAAACAAAATCACTCCTTTTAAATAAAAAAATAGGTGCTTGTAAGAAACCTTTATAGAATAGAATAGAATAGAAAACTCTTTATTGTTCACACAAATACAACAATATAAACTCTCTCTTATATTGACAAGATTATGAAGCAGCAAACCAAAAGATCAAGTTCAAAGCTTTTTTAAATACTTAAACTGGTTTAACTTAACTCCAACATAACAACATGCTTAGTAAAATAAAATATTGTAATGTAAAATAAAACTAAACAACGCTTTCTTTAGTTAATACCCAATGAATAAAAGAAACTTTGAGAGTTATTATAATAAAAAGATCAGCTTAATTCAAACTTATCCAGTTGTTTATGACATAACAGCTTGCATCCGTTTTAAAGTAATAATTCTTATAAATACTATCTTAACACTTTCTCTTAGTTATTAAACTGTATTTTATGCGTTATTTTCGATTTCCTTTAACAGTAAATAATATTTTATATTACTCTTCTCATTTTAATGATGCAAAAGAAAGGTGTATTATTATAAAGACCTAATATTATTATGATATACGACTTAGGGTATCCTCTAAGCTATGAGAATTTTTCAAAAATGTTATAAGACTTGCTCAATATTTTAATCAGCTCAAAACATTTTCTAAATTGTCTGAAAAAAATAACGAAATAATTTACATTCATCTTTTAATTATATTACTAAAGTAGTGTTTAGAAGTAGTTTTCGTACCCAAAGTGTAAAAATGGGACCTTATTACAAGACTTCACTATCCGTCCGTCTGTATGTGACCAGGCTGTATGAATCTCTCATAAACTGTGATAGTTAGACATAGTCGAAATGTTCACAGAAGTTGTTTTCCTGTTGCTACACATACGAGAAAAAAAACTAAAACAGAATTTATTTATTAAAGCATGCCAACATAATGTACACCTTTACTAACAATTACACACATTTTTATATAATACATGCTAAGTGTCATTACATTTATAGGCACAGACTGCATTTAATGAGGTGTGCGAGTAACTTTACATTAAAATAATATAATAAAAAAGAAAGGAAATCACATGGTAGGCAGTTATTACTAAAACTCACTTGAAAATTAATTTAATACATACTAAATAATATTATATATAATATTAATTAATGGTACATAAATATGAAAATATTAATATAAATACAATAAAAAAAAAATTAAATAATAAATGGGGGTTCATATATGCACAACAAACGCAATTTTTTCAAATATAGGTAACTTTAAATTTTATCAATAAGTGATGTTTGTTAAATTAATAAGTAAACAAAAGATTATTATTATTCAGCTAAGAAATAACATAAAAGCCTTCATATTTCCACCATTACAAGAAAACCTATCCTAGTATTTCCTAGATAATAATGCATCAGAAATGGATAATGCCTGTGTTTAGTGGTAACTCTGGTTACCTAAGTATTGTGGTCAGTTCCTGTCCGCACTTAGTTACTTTCTCCAGAACTAGCTCGATAAATTGTCTTTATCTAATATCTGGTCTAGATTTTATGATAAACACTTATTTATCTAATCTTTGAATCAAATCGTTGTTTAAATAGTTGTAAAGATCAATCTAAGATGATGTAAGTCTATTTAGTATTGAATAGAAAATTATTGAACAACAAATACAATAGAATAAGATTGAAGAGATTAAAGAAAAAGTGTTACAATTGGCGGTCTTATCGCTAATAGCGATCTATAAGCATGATATATATGTTTGGCGACTTTCAGATAGGATTCTGCAGAATTTTCGAGGAATAGATGAAAGGAGCAGACATTTTTTCAACTTCGATGTTGAGTAAACGATCGCATACATCTAAATGTATAAAAAGAAAGAGTAACTGATTGACTGATCTATCAACGCACATCTCAAACTGATGGACGGATTGAGTTGAAATTTGGCATACAGGTAGGTTTTATGACGTAGACTTCTGCTAAGAAAAGAAAGCTGCGAGCACAAGCTAGTTCTACTTATATGATAATTATTAATGGGATGACAGTTGAATTTGACAGCAAGACAAGACAAGACTGGGCCTAAAAGTGAACAGAAGTCGTGCTCAATCTAAATACAACAAAGATCAAAGACTTAAATTACTCAATCAAACATTCTCCGAATCAGCGATCGGAATATCGGCCACGCTTGACCGATCGGACTGATTGGTAATTGGTAGTAAGTACGAGTACTTATAGTAGGTACCCATTTGTTGACAGGCGCCCATTATGTCATTACACGAGTCAAACCTGTGGGGCAAGTTAAACTGTAGCGGTTAGGTAATGAATAGATTTTCTTGTTCATAGGTTTTCCCGTCACGTGGGTTGAAGGTGAAAATAATATTGACTAATTACCAAACCCAAAATACTAAATAATTGAGGTTTACCCCAAAAACCGAACAGGTTGCCCGTATTACACCGTTAGAGTCAAATTAGAGGTACAATCAGTGTCATATTAAAGGTTGTGTGGCTAATTGATATGTCGCAGTTTTAGGTCGTAAAGATGACTACGTGGCATGTAACATGACCTAACGACTACCTCCACATATCTACCTAATAGGAAACAGTCAAGTCCACAGGTTTTAGGATCCGCGAATCGAAACGAAACATATGTACATACAAAGAAAAAGGAATTATAAACTTTTCCTCTTTCTTGTGAATTCGATTAAAAAGCCATCTTTAGATAGCACTTTATAGAAACAGAAAAGATACAAAAATATACTTAAAAATAAAAACTATGTTACAATAGTTGGCGGTTTTATCGCTAAAAGCAATCTAGAGTGATCTCTTTAAATTAAATCTAAACCAATTAAATGTATTACAATACTAATAAAAACATAGAGAACAGTTATAATTTCTACAGCCTCATAACGGATTACATAGAACATTAAATAAACCTTTTATGTACGTCAATTTACAATGCATTGTTATTGTTATCTCCATATCAACCTTACAGTTTAAAGTGTAATCAAACAAAGTAACAATAAAATAATAAATAAATAAATATGGCCGTCTCAAGGTTAATATTTGAACTTTTAAAATGGTATTAGATTGGTGTTAAAAGTTAAATTACCCAGTGCATTATTGGATTTCCGTTGTAGATAAGTTTTTACCATAAGTCTTATTTATCTGTAAGTGTGAAATCTAAATTACAGAAATAGAGATCAATCATTTTAAAAATTTAATCTCACAGCCGAAAATGTTCGGCTATAATGATAGAGGTATATATACTTAAATTTTTTGGAATGATCTCCATTAAAAATAGATATGGTTTTACCAAGCAAAATAAATAATGAAATTAGGAGGGTATTTTTTTTTTTTTTTTTTTTTTTTTTTTTATGTGATGAAGTAGAAGACGAGCAAGACGCTCTCCTGATGTTAAGAGATAACGGCTGCCCATAATCAGTACAGTGTAACCTAGGATTTCACAATTATGTGAAAATCTAGGAGCACTGCACCAACGCTTCTTACTCAAGAGTCATAAGATGTTAAGACTCTTTAGCCCAGTAATTACACTAGCTACAGTGCCCTCCTACCGGAGCACAGTAATGTTTGCACATCACTGCTCAGGCGGTAGAATAACTGGCACTGTTGGGGTACCCACCTAGACGTCCTCCTGCAAAGGAAGTCTACCCCTGGTATTTAGTATTAGTTATATTTGTGTCAAATATGGGTTTTTAAGTTTGGTTCGACAATCTCTCTCCCGGTACAAAAATACTAGTAGTCACAAGAGTACCCACCTAGACGTCCTCCTGCAAAGGAAGTCTACCCCTGGTATTTAGTATTAGTTATATTTGTGTCAAATATGGGTTTTTAAGTTTGGTTCGACAATCTCTCTCCCGGTACAAAAATACTAGT
The DNA here is from genome assembly GCA_947507615.1 of Hemithea aestivaria. Classification (NCBI taxonomy): domain Eukaryota; kingdom Metazoa; phylum Arthropoda; class Insecta; order Lepidoptera; family Geometridae; genus Hemithea; species Hemithea aestivaria. The sequence goes on from OX382330.1 coordinate 17,756,343, forward strand.
AGTCACAAGAGTAATAAAAACCCTCTTGCTCAGCTTAATTTTGTTCAAATTGTGGACGACCAAGTTTCTCCCAAATTGATTAATTGGTCACGAACGAAAGTGCTGAGTAAATCCATCAGACATTGCTTATAAAACTTCTCCTGAAGCTTCTCTATAGGATTCGGTGAAATGCTTTCAAAACATATATTACAACGCCCTAAAGCGCAATAGATATTTTTTGCGCCACAATTAATGCAAAATTGAATTAAATCCTGACAAATTACAGGGGAAATTACTCACAAGTGACAGCTAATCTAAGTTAATCTAAGTCATCTAAGTTCGGTTATTAAGTTACTCAAGCTAAGCGAGCCTACTGACCTATAAGCACGGTTCAAGCTTAGCTACTTCATCTAAGTTACTAAGTTATAGTTAAGTTACTGTTATTACTTAATGTTACATGAATGGGTATGATTGTAATTAATATTTATGAGGTTATCGTAAAGGATTTATATGTTTATTGAAATGTCGTGTTTGTTTATTTAGAAACATGTAGTGTTTTTTTGCGTACGCTGAAAAAAATGCGTAACGCGCGCGCCTCTTTGTGGGGACGAGAAGGTTACATATTATTATGTAGGAGGAAGACGGAGAACCGATGTGGTGCAGACCACGGGTGCAGAAATCTACTAAAATGATTCAGTACTTCTGCATGGACTTTGTGATAGAAGGAGAAGCGGCAAAGCCCATACATCCACTTTGCCGTCATCCGTGTTTCCCGAGCGGTACAACTTGGGTATCTTCAAGGCCCTTACCTACCTTTCTAGGCATCTTACGTGATCCATCGTCGACCGCATTTTCACTTTCCATCAGATGGGATGTAGTGAAACGTAGTCCTATTTAGAATTTTAAAAAACCAGTCAAGTCTCTCATCGACGATCTACCAAGTTTTGAACTGAGTGAGTTCTATAACTATAAGAGTGTGGTTATCGTTTTACAACGAATTAGTGTTGTCTTCTTACAGAAACAACATCTACTTAGGTATTGTTTGACAGTTCAGGCATTGTAAACACTTCAATTGCTTAACCAATCGTGATGGGCATACTCGTGTGCTTGAGATTCGACACGGAACTGCCCAAGAATAAGTAATTAATTGTTTAACCTCGCCTAATGAAGTTAAGGCATGAAGCTATTGTGATGCACTTTCCGGCGTGAGACATTGTTTGGATGATTTTAATTAATTTTGCTGTTGTTTCCTAATTTTATAGGAATTTATGAGCAGTAAACACTGACTTAAGTCGCGTCTACAGCGTGTTTTAGTTCAAACATTCGACAAAAATATCACAACATTTTTCACAAAACATTGTCAATCTACACTTTTTTGTTTGCTTCAACAATGTTTTTGTTTTCCATACCTGATGGAAAGCACGTACAACAAAACATAATATCAATATTCATCAAAGTTGCTGAGATTTTTTTAAATGTTGTCATGTTTTTGTTGAATGTTTGAACCAAAACAGGCGCTGGGGACGCGGCTTTAAGTAAACACAGGTTATCATGCAGGCCTTATGAGGGTGAATCTTGAGAGACAAAATTTTACGTGTCTGGGGGAATAAACTACCCGTAACATAAAAATTCTACCCAAGGGTTTTTTTTTCTGTTAGTTTAAGGTTTAATCTACTTAATGCATGATAGATATAAGGTTAAATTTAGCTGCAAGTATCTGAAAAAAATGTTAAAGCCCTGAAATTTGATTACCGTGGGGTGTCCCTTACACTTTTTTGGAACAAAATATATTTTTTACACCAATTTATAAACGGAATTTTATTAATTGCTGTGATCTAAGCTGTAAAGGGTGAACTGTTACATGGTCAAAAAAATACGCGAAGGCTGTACACAGCGTAGTTTTAGAGAAAATAACAAATTTAGGTTTGTCCCCGGACAAAAAGTGATTCCCATGGCGCGCGACATAACTACTCACATTTCACAAGCCACAAGACTTAGAAGCTTGTACGCACGCTGTTGGCTAACTTCAATTGCGCTCTAAACATCGTGAAGAAATGTTACTCCTCTCGTGGTTATAAACTGGATTTACGAAGTTGAGAAATTGATTACCGTGGTTTTGGTTCACTAGATCATTGATTACCATTTCCATGTTTTAAAATATTTCTTTATCCATTACGGTTTTTTGACTAGGTGTGCAGTTAGGAAAAGGGTATTGTTTATCACATATTTCATTATTAATGGTCTATAATTGTGGTATTTAAAAATATTGACAAAAAACTATTCAATTTTGATTTCCATGGTATTGATTCTCATGGCGTTTTACCACGGTTATCAATTTTCCCCTGAGTTTTCTAGCGCATTCTTTCACTTTTTACCCAACTTCACCGAAGCCGTAGGAATGGAAGTGATTTTGACAGTTTTTATTTGTATATTTCATTATTTCAGATTTTTTTTTATATTGTATACTCGTACATCAGATTTTTTTTAATATTGTACTATAGTATACAGCCGCTCTGGCTTATGCGGCACCATTATATCCCCACATTAAAATAAGTCGCTCAGCGAGCTATGGATAGGGCTATACTCGGGGTTTTTCTACGTGATCGAATCAGGAATGAGGAGATCCGAAGACGAACCAAAGTCACTGACATATCTCCGCGGATCAGGAAGCTGAAGTGGTAATAGGCAGGCCACATAGCACGTAGAGCGAATGGGTGATGGGGTCGAAAAGTGTTCGAGTGCCTACCACGTACAAGCATACGCAGCGTAGAACGTCTACCCACAAGTGTGACAGACGACCTTATTAAGGTCGCTGAAAGACGCTTGAAGCAGGTCGCTTCCAACACCGGTTTTATATATGGAGGTCTAAAGGGGAGGTTTATGTTCAGCAGTAGACGTCTTATGGCTGAGATGATGTACGATGAAAAAATAAAACGAAACTATGAGCTGACTGCAACTTCAGTCCAGATTAACCTAACTAATGATAAATGTACAATCTGAAGACAGCTTCTGGAGTGAATCCTGTCAGTGACTGTGACTGAGAACTTAATCTCATATTCTAGGACTATTTATTCAATATTTTTACATTGTTTAAGACAGCAATACGTTGATTTTATTTAGTTAACATGATTATTATATAGAAAGCCAATATAGACCTTTTTAATACTTTATGTTTGGTGTATATTTGTTTGGATCACCGTTTTTAATCATTTCTATTTTATATGATTAGTATGTAGAGGTCAATATTTAAATAATAACATAGAATTCAAACGAAATAGTTTTAATTTTGATTCCCATGCCACACTTTATTGATTCCCGTGGCACCAAAAATTTAAATTTAAATATCTTTTGAACAAAACAAGTTATAATGATGCCTATTTGATGGATGTGCTTATAATTATGGGAAATTTGATGTTTTACAAGTAAAATTCAATAATACTTTGATTTAAAATCTGCCACGGGAATCACTTAAATACGCCCGATCTCAGGATTTACCCATGACATTGCAACATGAAGTTTGGCCCCATAACCTATATAATATTTAGAGATGTGTCTAAAAATGTAAAGTTTGTGCGTCAAATTATTAAAAATATTTATACATATTTTTACTTTCTGGATTTAGTAAAAGACGGCTGAGATATAATGCACTAAAGTTGCTATTTGTCAACATTCCTATTGTAAATGTAATTCGAGTTTTATTTACGACTTTTTATTGTAATCATTTGCACAATAAAATATTTAAATAAATTTATTATACTATAAAGAAAACTTTTTTAATACACTTACTTGTACTTGCAAAAGAGCTCTTACGATCCATTTAAACAAACGCATTTTAAATTTATTAACTAGTACCCCCAATTACGACACTAATGTTCTTATTGTTCACAATCACAATAAAATTATTTAAGTACTCTAATAAGTACTTAAGAGTACTCAAATAAGTACTCACGAGTATTATACGCAATTAACTTTACAAGTAGCGTCAAAAAATTATGTCAACATTTAACAAGATTAACAAATAAGAAGTTTACGACTTGCGTTACAAAGTGGATGTATATAAAATTAATTTGTACGCTTGTAAATACAAAGAGTATACACATATAATATGTGTAGGTACGGGCCGACCGTGGGAAAACTTGTTTGCCTTGCAACCTGACGATTGCATTGCGAAAACTATTGGAAAAGTTCATTAGTTTAATCAAGTTGTCTTTTTTATGTGGAGAAGTAAGAAGACGAGCAAGACGCTCTCCTGATGTTAAGAGATAACGCTGCCCATAATCAGTACAGTGCTACCCAGAATTTCACAATTATGTGCAATTCTAGGTGCACTGCCCCAACGCTTCTTACTCAAGAGTCATAAGATGTTAAGACTCTTTAGCCCAGTAATTTCACTAGCTACAGTGTCCACCTACCGAAGCACAGTAATGTTTGCACATTACTGCTCAGGCGGTAGAATAACTGGCACTGTTGTTTATTTTATTATAGGTACAAAATCACTATGTAGTCTTCTTCTAAATATATATAAAAGGAAAGAGTGACTGACTGACTGATCTACCATCACCCAGCCCAAACCGCTGAACGGATTCGCTTGAAATTTGGAATATAGATAGGTTTTATGATGTAGACTTCCGTTAAGATTGTGCCACGCGGGCAAAGCCGCGACCACAAGCTAGTATTAAATAAAGTTTCTTCTTGCGTCTGTCTGGCCCTATGTATGCTTATATTTTTAAAACTACGCAACGGATTTTGATGCGGTTTTCATTAACAGATAGAGTGATTCAAGAGAAAGGTTTATATGTATAGTTCATGGATAATATAGTAGAAGAACATTGATAATTTTCTATTAAGCGCGACGAAGCGCGCGCGGGTTCATTAGTATTTAATAAATAAACTCATTTATTTCTGGTGAAAGAGATAGGTAGATATTCTTAGCCTACCAATAATAACATTAATTATTATCTACTATCAGACTCCGATAAGAACCATTCCTTATACCAAAAAAAAAGTAATGTTACATTACTCTTAATTAAAAGCTCAAACGTAATGGCCGTACTGGTGTGTTTCTTACCTCTACACGCCTAAATGGGTGCGTTATTTGAGCTGAAATTGGTATCTTACTTATATTTTAAACGTGAGAGTTTGTAAGAATGGATGTCTAGATGTGTGTTTGTTACTCTTTCACGCCTAAACGGGTGGACCGATTGAGCTGAACTTTGGTATAGAGATAGCTTAGACTCTGGAATAACACATAGCTATAGGACAGCGGGTAAAACCGCTGGGCACAGCTAGTATGCTATAATGGTGAATTCAACGGCCACATCTTACATAATAGTTTATAGTAGGTACTAGTAATTTATAGTCCACCTAGTTAATATAATATATTATATTATCTGATAAAAACTATCCTACAGCCTAAAGGTACCTTTCCACAGCTTCGAGAGCTTTTGTAACGATTACTCAATGTTAACTCGATTATTACAATAAAGATAATTGAATCGATTATTTCGTAATCGATAATCGAATTATAGCTCGTGTCTCGATAATGGATTCCGATGCGTTTTTGCAAAACTATTCATTTTAGACGCCTATTATTATTTATTACGGTTACTTAAGTAGATAATAGACAATTCGTTTTTTTTTTAAGTCAAAGAGTTCAATTACAATGCATTCCATTTATAATAATAGAACACTTACATTTTTAGGGCACTTTTTTGTATAAGAAAATGACTCGCATGAAGTTCTCTGATAGAAGTCGTGAAATTATCCAGTTAATAATAATAATTGGGGTTTATACTCAAATAGAACAGGTTGCCCTACTTACAATATCAGAATCAAATCACAATTTTATAGGTTGTGTGGCTAACCTATATGTTGCAGTTTCAGGTCGCCGAGATTACTGCAGGGCCTGCAATATGACCTAACGACGGTCTTCTACATATCTTATAGGAAACAGCCGGGACTCACAGTTTTACGTGCCTTCCGAAACACGGTTCAGGCGAAAATCTTTGCCACACTGAGATTTGAACTCAGAAAATGGAAAATTATCAAATCGGAATTTACAAAAGGAATGAGTTTCAAGTAAGCTAAGAGTAGTTTATTTTTTTTATCTAATGAAGTAAGAAGACGAGCAAGACGCTGTCCTGATGGTAAGAGATAACGCTGCCCATAAATTAGTACTACCCAGGATTTTACAAAGGTATAATTTTGGGTACACTGCGCCAACGCTTCTTACTTGAGAGTCATAAGTTTAGACTCTTCAGCCCTCCTACCGAAGCACAGTAATATTTGCACATCACTGCTCAGGCGGTAGAATAACTGGCACTGTTGAGATACCCACCTAGCAAGGGCTGATCCAGGATTTTTTCTGGGGGGGGGGGGCAAGGTGCAGTAATAATGACTACGAAAAATGTGTGTTTAGCTCGCTCTGAACAGTAAGAAAATTCAAATATCTTTAATAATAAGTGCGCAAGCAGCTTGCTGTGAGCGCCAAGAAAAAAATATAATCTTGACCATGAAATATGTGCAAAATTCGTAACTCTACGGGGCCTTGGCCCCCTGACCCCCCTAAATCCGCCTATGCCACCAAGTAGACCTCTCTACCCCCTACCCCCGGTAAAATATAAAGGTTTTTAAAAACGCATGCGCCGCCCTCTGCAAAATCTTTTGTAACATCTCATTAAAATTCCCATCTCTCATAAATATTTCATAAAGATCATTGGATACATTTATTAGATGTGATAAGATTAGGTTTAGGTAACAAACATCTATTGTGTGAGCGACCTCTGTAATAACTGGTTTCTGTAGAATGCTTCGAAAAACACTTTCTTGACCCTATTCTCATGGGAACTTAACTTTTGAACTCATTTCGAGATTATAAGGAGCCTTAGAAAAACTGACTTGAATTCGAAAAAAATCTGACTCAAATTCGTTTATTGAAATAGGCTTGTGAAATTACAGGACTGAAGAATCTTTACATATTATTGTGACTTTTGAGTAAGAATCGTTGGTACAGTGCACCTAGAATTTTTTCATCATTGTGAAGGGGGAATTCCAGGGGAGTATTTACCCCGCCTTTTAGGTTTAGTTGGCTACCATCTACGGCCGCATCGTGTGTGCAACTAACCACGGCCGAACTAATCTACCTACTACCAGTATAGCGAGTGGAAAAACCGCACATAACTAATTAAAGTCATTGGCGCGGAGCCGGGATACGAACTCGGTGGTCCAGATTAGCACCACATAACCCCCTAGCCACCACCGTTTCAAAACTAACCTAACCTATTATAATGTAAAAAAATGTAAAACTCTGTTAAAAGGATGCACCTCTAGTACAGGGTCATAAACGCACAGCTCGCACGAACATCCTGACTTCCTAGATGCCTGGGAACGGGGTCGGTTGCGACACCGTGCAATCGTGAGCCTTACTGCGTGAGAAATAAGCTTTAAATTACATTCTTCGCCTTTTCGTGACTATTTGCTTACACTGTAATAAACTGTGTCTTTACTAGCACTGTCTTGAAGTCTGAAAAGTTTAGGTATTAAAGAATAGTGTATTTAGTAGGTAAGATTTGGATGAACTGTGTGAAAGAAGATTTGCGTGCTAGGGGAGTGGATGCAGATATGACGGATGATAGATCAGAATGGAGGAGAAAAACGTGTTGTGCCGACCCTACCTAGTGTGGGATAAGGGCAGGAAGAAGAAGAGTGTATTTAGTAGGTACCGATGGTCAGACGATATTGTCAAGCATGTCGGAAGGAGCTGGATGAGACTTGCACAAGATCGGAAGGTGTGGCGTGACCATGAGGAGGCCTATACCCTGCAGTAGGTGGAAACAGACTGAATAGATAGATAGATAGATAGTATTTAGTCGAAATCAGTACAAGTCGTGTTATTCTTTAAAGCAAGCAAATGAACTTGCAAGTAAATTTAAAAATATTTGAACAGACTTTAAGCTAGTTTTTCAGAGGGTATGGGTACTTTGAGGACTATCTGAAAAGTATGTATACACTTGGATATTATTGTCATATTTTAGCCACTCAGAAACAGTGATCTCGATAAAAACAAAAAAATACCGAAATAGTATCAGATTTTAATTTTTGTAGAGCTGTCAGATTTTAAAGGCTAGTTATTGTATTAATTTAAAAATTAAGATTAATGTATTTTATCCTGATGGATTAATATATTTTTTATGTAAATATTGGTTGTATGCAGTTATTTAGTAAAAAATACTTACAAAAGTGCTCCACTGAATAAATGCCTTTTGAATTAAGTGACCGACATTAATAACGGAAAGAAAGTAAAAAATCACTTCCATCTCGGCTCACAATATCTGATTCACACGCGAACATTTACAATCAATGAATGGTCAAAATAATTCATGTTTATTGCATACACTGTGTTATAAAAGCACATACCGCGCAACAGAAATGAAGCCAAGTTTAATTAATGAATACCAATGTTCAGAAAAATAGTTACCAAAACTAAAAACAAACTGTTTTTCAGCGGCTTTAGGTTAACAATTCGATGTCGTTGGATGTTAATGTTATTAAATTTGCGAAATATTTTCATTGGATCTTCTAAGAATTTCAAATAAATACACAAAATTTCAAAAGTCCTCCAGTTTCTTAAATTTTTTTCTTGGATTTTGACCATTATTTTCATTTGCTTACTTTTAGTTCAAAATAGAAACAAGTGCAAGTTTCATTAAAATCTATAAAAATAACGACACGTCGCTGTCTGTTGAAAATATCTCAATCTCAATTACGCACGGTTTCGATGTCCTACGAGTATATCAGGAGTTTACTCGGTGTTCATAGATTTTAAATCTATTTGAAAAGTAGATAATTAATTGTAAAAAAAATATTGTTATAAATTAACGTAGGTAATCTTTCGAGCTTACGGAAAATAAGCTTGAAATAGATTTAATTTTTTTAAACCTACCAATTTTTTTTCCTGAACTTTGCATGTACTTTATGACGTGTGGTATCTGCGTTCATTTAAATAGTCTACCTTAATATGTATGTGTTAGTAATAATGTATCAAAATTGTTGAAATAGAAACTAGCAGCGCCATCTATGCTCAGAATGTGTAAACCTCTTTTTTGAAATAAAGCCAGTCTGTTGCGAACCGCCAACGTTGTTTCAATAGGTTATGGGCCCAGCACGCTTCCACTGCGCTGATAAAATTATAAATCGCCCATAACCTATTGAAACAACGTTGGCGGTTCGCAACAGACTGGCTTTATTTAAAAAAAAGAGGTTTACACATTCTGAGCATAGATGGCGCTGCTAGTTTCTACTGTTTATAGACGATTACAGTCGCATGACTTTCATATATTTTCTGAAGCACAAAAATGAAGCTTTCAACAGATTTAAAGAGTTCAAATCAGTTGTTGAAAATCAACTCAGTAAAAAAATAAAGATATTGAGGTCAGATAATGGACTAGAATTTTGTAATAAGGATTTTCAGAGTTACTTGAAGAAGGAGGGAAATAATACACCAAAAATCAAATTATTACACTCCAGAACAAAATGGACTTTGTGAGAGGGCTAATCGTACAGTGGTGGAGAAAGCAAAATGTTTATTATATGATGCAAAGATGGACAAGAAATATTGGGCAGAGGCAGCCAATACAGCTGTATATTTAAAAAACAGGTCCATTGCATCGGGATTAGAAAAAACCCCACATGAACTGTGGTATGGTACTAAACCGGATATGAGTCACCTACGTTTGTTTGGCAGCAAAGTAATGGTACATATTCCCAAACAGAAACGTTTGAAATGGGACAAAAAAGCTACACAACATATTTTAGTTGGATATGGAGAGGATGTCAAAGGTTACCGTGTCTACAATCCTGCCAATAACACTGTTGTGGTCAGCAGAGATGTTATAGTAATGGAGGATGAAACAGAGATTAAGAAGCAACATAAAGAAGAGGAGACAGCTATTTGGATTCCTAATGAGGAGGCACCGGCAGAAAGCCAGGTAGAAGAGATACCACTTTCAGTGGGGGAATTAGATTACTCTTCAGATTCCTCTATATATGATGATGCGAATAACAGAACATTGATAGAAAATCCAGCATTAGATACTCCACAACAACAGTCAATTGATACACCAGAACCATTGTCACACATGGACAAGCGACAAAGGAAGCAGCCAGAGCGCTACGGCATCACTAATATTTGCTTAACTAGTTCTGTTCCAGCACCAGAGGAGCTGACACTCTCTGAGGCTCTGGAGGGGCCTGAGAGGGAGCAGTGGAAGCGAGCCATGGCCGAAGAGCTTCAGTCGTTTGAGGAGAGTGATGCGTGGGAGCTTGTGGACAATCCGGGTGATGTAACAATAGTGAAGTGTAGATGGGTTCTTAATAAGAAATTAGATATTGACAATAATGTGCGTTTTAGAGCTCGGCTTGTAGCAAAAGGTTTTTCACAAAAACCTGGGATTGATTATGGTGAAACCTTTTCGCCAGTAGTGCGACATTCAACCCTGAGACTCTTGTTTGCCCTTAGTGTTAAGTTAAAAATGAGTATTACTCATTTAGATGTAACTACAGCATTTTTGAATGGGAAGTTAAATGAAGATATTTATATGTCAATACCTGATGGTTTTGTAAACAAAAGTGGGGGAAAGGTATTAAAATTAAAAAAGGCCATTTATGGCTTAAAACAATCATCCCTAGCATGGTATGATAGAGTAAAAGATATTTTAAATAAATTAGATTTTAAAAACAGTAAATATGAGCCATGTTTGTTTACAAAAACCAACGGTAAAGTTAAGATTTTAGTGGCATTGTATGTAGATGATTTTCTGATATTTTCAAACAATGAAACTGAGACTACTAGATTAAAAAATGTATTAGGTTCAGAATTTAAGTTGAAAGACCTAGGACCTGTAAGACAATATCTTGGCATGAGAATAAATGTTGATAAAGATAGGAATATTGTAACTGTAGATCAACAGCAATATATTGAACAGTTAGTTTCCAAGTTTCAAATGTCAGATTGTAAAACACAAAGTACTCCAATTGAGCCTAAATTAAATTTAGATAAATCTGAAAAATGTGTACCTAATGTTCCTTATCAGAAATTAATTGGAAGTTTAATGTACTTAGCCGTGTTAACAAGACCAGATATTGCATACTCTGTAAGTTATCTCAGTCAATTCAACAGTTGTTATAGCCAGATACATTGGAATTATGCAAAGCGTGTATTGAGATATTTACAATGTACTAAGAATTATTGTTTAAAATATAGTAATGATTGTAGTGATTTAAAAGGATTTGTAGACAGTGATTGGGCAAGTGATGCTCTAGATAGAAAATCTTACACTGGTTTTTGCTTTATGTTGTCTGGGTCAGCTGTATCTTGGCAAAGTAGAAAACAGAAAGTAGTTTCACTGTCTAGTACGGAGGCAGAGTACACTGCTCTCTCCGAAGCTGCTAGAGAAGCAGTATACTTAAGAAATTTAATGTATGAAATTACAGATACTCTTTATGTTATTGATTTATATGGAGATAACCAAAGTGCATTAAAGTTAGCCTTAAGTAGTCACAGTCATAATAGGTCAAAACATATAGATGTACGTTGTCATTATATTCGAGATGTTGTAAAGAATAAATATGTTAAAATTATGTACATCCCCAGTGAGGAAATGCCTGCAGATTTATTGACTAAAGGTCTATGTCACATAAAACATTACAAGTTTATGAATTTACTTGGTATTGTATCAATGTAATGTTTTGGTATAATTTAGTTTATTTTGATAAGTGGGGGTGTTAGTAATAATGTATCAAAATTGTTGAAATAGAAACTAGCAGCGCCATCTATGCTCAGAATGTGTAAACCTCTTTTTTGAAATAAAGCCAGTCTGTTGCGAACCGCCAACGTTGTTTCAATAGTATGATTAATTAACTAAGATATTTTGTAATAGATCATGTCCTAGGTTTCATTATAGAGTGGGTGGTACATTACTGTCCGATTGTGACTGTTAGTTATTGTTATTAGAAATAACACCTACGGCGCGATGGTCAAATTTGATTGTCTATGAGTAAGTTGTCTTTGTTTTGTTATGATCTATGGTAAATGGTAAGCAAAAGAGGTGTGCGAGAGCGTCAATGTTTGTATAACACTCGCAAATATACCAGCGTGTGGGTTCATGTAAATTCCGCAAAGGCAGCTAATAGAGATGAGGAGTCAATATTTTCAACAAAAAAAAATAAATCAAAAAATCAAAAAAAAAAAAAACACCTCTTTATTTAGAATAAATAACAAGGGTTCACAAAACATTGCAGAGACGATGATGTCCGCATTAGTTAAAAACTGTGTCGCAGACATCAACGCCTACCTCCGGAGAATTTATATAAATGTTATTCCAAAAAGTTCTAAGTACATAAATAAGTATTTCATAAAACAAATAAATCTAAATTAAAGTCTAACAGATGTTATCTATCTCATTATCTTCAGAATGTAAGCTAAAATATGGCATTTAGTGTGTGTAGTGTAGTGTGGTGAGTTAATAGGGGGGGTACGCGCGTTGAAGTCTTTCGTTAGTAATTCTTTTTACATGATTAATTTCTTTGCTTTTTTATTCAATGTAGGTTACCCTTTGACCACAATCTCGCGTTCTGTTAAGCGACGATGCAGCCGTAAATGGTAGCAGACTAAACCTAGAAAGTGGGACACCCTTGGATATTTTAAATAAAGAACATTTATAATTCCTTTTCTTGCATTGGTGAAATAAATGTGGATTTCTCTGCATAGAAGTAAACGATTGGTCTATACAATAAAAGTGCCAAGTTGGTCAATAACTCCACAGAGTGCTATTAGGACCCGATCACAGAAAAGTGTCGTTTTCCGCTATAATCGCAGTACATTAAATGTCAGTTAGTTCTCATCACACATTCTTGCAATGAATACAGATATCGCGGTAAATGACAAAACTAAACACCTTATAGTTAAAAGTCACCTTGTCTAAAGAATGTCTTTACTGATCCTATATCTAACTAAAAATATGTCGTTTTTTTTAGTTAATTCGACATACAAATGACCTCTACTTTACAACGACATACAAATGACCTATTCTATTTATAAATGAATGAAAACAACTTCTCCCGATCGTAGAGTGCTTTTCACAAAAGGAGTCCCCTAGAACGCGACCCACTATCGCACGTTTTAAAGTTACAATATCTATAGATTTTAGACTCATAATTTCTCATAATTATTTTTTAAAATATGTATTTACTTTATCTGACAAACAAAAATAATTTAGGACAGTAATCATCGATTAAATTTAATTTAGTTCCACTTAATTCCGCGAGACTTCTTTCGTAAAAAGCACTCTACAATGCGAACGTCATTGACTACTCGTGCGTATAAAGATGCGTTGAAAGTAATAGGTGATTGCGAGACTCTATTGGTCAAATAAGTATGTGCAGTTAGTATGTTTTTGAGTTTATTTTAAAGTGTAGTAAAACAAACTACAGAAAAATTGCGCAAAACTAGGTACAGTTAAACTACTAGAGCTTAAATGTGTTGTATGTATTAAGGGTCTTGACAGACAGATAGACGGACGGACGGACAACAAAGTGATCCTATAAGGGTTCCGTTTTTTCCTTTTGAGGTACGGAACTCTAAAAAAGGAAATGTAAGGTAATAAATTGACTTTAATGTAACATAATACTGTCTGTGACACTGCACAGCTTCACTTTTGATTTTGCGCGCGGTATCTGGCTCATTCTCATGGAATCGATTCTCATCGTCACCTTCATGGCAATTCTTATTTATTGCTTAGTTGTAATTTTTATGTATAATATTGTATAGAGCTGGATAACACGAGTAAACTTTTATATAAATAATTTAAATCGTACGATTCATTTCGAAGAAAAACAGTTTTGAAATTTTCGACGCCACGAAAGTGATTCAGTCATTATTTTTTCACAACTTTTTCAAGTAAAACTCTTTTAAAAGACTAAATCTACCAAAAATGTACAATAAAACGACATTTTACGTAAAAACAAACCTTTATACAAAAGAAAATATGCGTAATATGAGATATTACTTTACCATTCACTTTACTTTTTTATTAGTCAGAAATTTGGTTTATATGTATTAAACCCCTAAAATAACAGATACAGTACTTTTTAGTAGGTAAAAAGGCCCTTTCAAAAGAAAACAATACATAAAAATTACTTTCGTAGCTCAAAAATCACCTTCATGGTAAAAAACGCTATGAAGGTGATGCCACGCTGGTGACGAAAATATCCCTTTTTGGTGAAATTCTGGAAAGTTTAGGTATAATGTATAAAATTAAATACTACATCTTTATCTCGCACATTTTGGGATTGCGAAAAGCTAGCTTTGATTTAAATAACTAAAATACAATGCATAAAAATGTTGTCCATGCAAGTGATCGGTACACCCATGAATAAATTGAAACTTAGCAATTATATTTTTTCCCACGGCTCGGATAAGTCCTAGATCCTACTTCTACGATTGCAGAACATTGCCATCATTGAAATGAATCGAACTCTGTATTGGATTGTTGATGTTGTGTTTAACAGCAGCCGTTAAACTACGCAAATCTAAAGCACCTAAAATCGTGTGACCGCCGCATTATATTATTTTAAATTCAAAATAATACTGAAAACTCTTTTTTAGCCTGTAGACCTTAAAGTATATTTGTTTGCGATAATTTTGGTATATGTTACATACAGATACATTAAAATTTGTTAAAGTAGTGCCCCAATGTTTAACTGCAACGCAAAGTGTGACACCATGAGAATACGAAAAATGGCCCCGATTTTGAAATTTTAGTATTATTTTTTGCATCTAATTATGACAATCTTCATTTATTTTGTAGCATAATATATTTTTAATCCACCTATCCACAATTCATATCTCTGTCTTTAACCGTTTAGGAAATATAACCGTGTGACCCTCAAATTTGAGCTAAAATGAGAATGAGCCATCTAAGTAACAACAATAGTGCGTCCACATCTAGCCGCGGCGGTTTCCTTCGGGTTTCTCTTTCCGGCGGAGTGTCACTTTCGTAGTTGGTTTCACTTTCGATACACTTGGTGCCACTGACACTTGCGTTACGTCACTATATGTGTTACATACTAAGTGCGCACGCGCACGCGTAAGCTTTGGCGATTTAGTTTACGAAAATTTGCAACTTTTGGAACATTAATTTTTTTATGACATTTTTTTTAAAGAATGTTAGGTAAATTAGATATAATATGATTTCAAGAACAGCATTGCATTTTGCGTGTTTGTTTGGCTTGTTAAACATTTTGTTTGGATAAAATAAAATAAAAACTTTAAAATCCACTGTATTTTACCTATACCTATGTACAATATAAAATATAAGTTGAGGAAGCGAAAGAGATGTTTCAGGATCTGACCTAATGGAGGGAAAAAGTCTCTGCCTACCCCAACGGGAACCAGACGGTATTGTATGTATGTATGCATATGTAACAAATCAAGCATATTTAAAATCTCATTAAAAATTACTTCAAATTCGCTTTCATTGATGCATTTAGTTTTTTTTTTATTTATAACTTAAAAACCACTCGACCGCAAAAGCAACCTTCAAAAGTAACCTTAGAAAAATACCGGATTAAAAAAAATGTTCATATGCATCCTCAAGTAATCGGTAAACAAATACTTAAAAAATATTTCGAGATGTTTGAACTGTTCTTCATATTGTTAAACCTTCTTTTTTCTTGAAGTCAGTTAACAAACCAAGTCGCGTAGCAACACAAGCTGAATATTAAATCAGCTTGTAAAGTAGTTAAAACTAACGCTAACCGTGCAATGCATCTAGTTTTTACCACGCTGTTATCTAGAGTGGAACATAATATGTAAACTGGACGTATTCGGTAATGTATCCTAAATACCTACGGGTGTGTCTAATTCATCAGATTATTGCATTTATTTACGTAATGCTCAGTTTACTGCATGTACATTGGCATAATGCCGATCTGTGCTTAGTACACTTCCATTGCAGAGAATTTTTAAAACTAAATTTGGGCTATCGAGACAACTGGGTTTGATGGTTCTTTCCATTTTCTCAGCAACCCTTAGATTAAAAAAGACAGATCTCAGTCTCGCAAATGGATCGTTCCAATTAGGTTCATGCACACAATTTTACTTCGGCGCGGCAACCGACACTTTCCGACCCAGCAGGCCAGCAGGCGTAGCTGCCCTTTTTATTTAAATGTAAGTCTTTGTTTTAAAATTCGTTCCAAATTCTCTATACGATCCAAGTTCCAGTTCAGAGTCAAAGATACATATAGCCTACAAGCTTCTACTTAATCAGTTTAGGGATGAAAGGGTATCAAATGCATCTTCACTCATAATATTAGCCGGATTAGTAAGTAGGCTTCACATTATACACAGGGTCTTTGGTTATTCAGTACATTGGTGTATAGGGCCTTATTGGAGAGCCGTATTGCCAAAAGTTTAGGGAAACAATGTGTATTCTAAAAGTAATCAAAATTACTTTTTTAAGCACAACCTATTTTAGTACACCAACATAAGTCCTGTTACACATAATATCAAGCGAAGGTCGCAAGTTTTTGCGCCATGTGATCTCGCTTTATATGTGTCTTTGGTACCAACTCGCACTTACAAGTACATTCTAAGTACATAACTATTTTGTAAGAGGCGGTCACACATTATGTTCGTAAATAAAAAGCGCGTTTACGCTTGTCATGGGAATCGATCTTAATTCCAAATAATAAACAATTAATTTACCTATTAAAACAATTAAAATTAACATGAAACTTTACCCAGTAATTTTAATAATACCTACAGTCAAAGTTAAACTTAAAAATTACTTCCCATCTCAGAATCTAGGAAATAAACTCAAGGTTCCAAATTACAGTAAAATAAAGGAAAAAAACCGTAAATGCAAAAACAATGCGATTGTAATTATTTTCCTTAAACAAAAAACAGAATAAACAAATTGTTACTTTCACGGGTGACCTTAAAACTATATCAGAAAGGAAAGACCTAAGTACTAGGCTAACGACCCGGACTAGCAATTGTCCTTTGCAATAAGACCTAGGGCTGCGAAGTATTGCCTAAGCCTAGAATATCAGTGGCTCTAAAGCGAGCAATCTGCATTTATTTTCTGCATAGAAATTAATGTTCCACTTACAACATTTTGTAGAAATTATAATCGTTTAATTGTTTATTTTATCGTGATAGAGAGATTATTATTATCGCAAATATAAAAAAAAACTGATTTTAAATAACTAAGTGCAACCAGTTTAATTCGGTGCATTTCCAAGTGTCTTGAGAGTTTTAAGCTGACACACATATTAATATATTAGGTAGTCTCAACAATAATATTGCAAAATCCAATTCGAACAGTACATGAGTTAAAAATCTTTATTTCCGCATTCATTGTAGGTAATTAAGTAGGGTAGTTAGAAGAACTACTACTCCAACTGCTTTACCGTTATCCCAAACTTAGCAGAAAGCTTTCGTGCTTTCGCAGAACGCTCGTCTTAACAGCTGATTTGACTATTGCAAATACACGGCACAACATAATTTTTTATCACCTTCAAACAATACTGGCTTATAATTCCGCTTGTTCTTCAAACTGAGACAATACTGGGAAAGTCCTTAAGTTACTAGTAGATTGTGGCTTAGAACCACCTCCAAACAATTCACTTCAAACTTGAATCACTGGTGTCCTTTTTCATTAAATTAAAAGTATTATCTTCAGTGTGTTCTATACCACATTCTACACGTAATTTTTTCACTTACGTAAATTTTGGCCGCCATGTTTTTTTTTGTGTATTTAACTGTCACTTCACTCGCGAGACGGGCGCATGCGCTGTAAGTACGCGCGGCGAATGCCTTCCAATCCGTGGAGCTTACCTTATAACCTCCCCTCCACACTTTAATAATATTAATTACATTTTCACTGAATGTTCGATCGATCTGGATCTTCCTGTAAGATAGGCTTTAGAATTAGGTGTAGGGAGAAAGTGTAGACACGGTGTGAGATTTCCTCTATTGTCCACACGAATGAGCAATTTGCTAGATTGTTCGCATAAGCTTGAAATGCGCGCCTAATAGGTAGAGACATTGTCGACTGCCCGTTATGGTTTGCTATTATACGAAATATAGATATTCGAATAAATTTAAGTTAAAAGCCTTCAATTGCTCATTGTTGGCCGTAATTTCCCTTTTATTTTGCCGATCTCCTGTCTAGTTTTCTGTTTTCATCCACATTTGGGACATTGTGTTCACAAAGTAGATCAATAGATATAACAATATGCACAGGAAGTCTATAATTTTCGCTATTTTTAAATGATAATTTTCTTTTAAAAGTTTAATTAATATTAACTTAACGATTAATATTTTAACGAAGTAGCACAG